>OZ026519.1:90001733-90281979 GCA_964019695.1 Loripinus fragilis
GTGAATTTTCCCTTTAAATAAGTCGTTATTGTTGTGTTTGTATTATAATAAGCAAAAGAAACACCTTTATTTAAGTACATGTGGACGTCCTTATATAATGAACAAAAGAAACATCTTTATCTGAGTTAATGTGGTCGTTCCCATATAATAAACAAAAGAAATATCTTGATATAAGTTAATGTGGTGGTCCTTGTATATATAATAAGCAAAAGAAACACCTGTATCTGAGTTAATGTGGCCGTCACTATATCATCCAGATGCACCAGAGATGTTAGGACTACGTGAAGCAGTAAAAGAACTGTGCTGATGCGCAGTCTGATCTGCGCAATTAAATTTGCTCGATTCAGCCTTTGTTTTTGATTCCCTTAAGACCCTCAAAACCACTATAAATAGTCGTGGAAGTCATTCAAGCTCATGGATTTTTCCATTTTGCCTCAAGCTACTATGTTTTGATTTTGCGGTCGACATCATTCGATTACGCGTATCATTTATTATCGAAAGGCTTGAAACATAATGTGGCAGTTCAAAATGGGAAAATTCAAACAGCATCCTCTCCAGTTATCCGTGAAAAAAGACACTTACACACATCCCTGGTAACATCTAAAGCGGACCACAATTGGCCCGAGACCCTTTGCCAACTAGGATTCCTCTTCAAAGACCAGGAGCGAAGCCAGATAAGCCTTGGGAGAAATTGGTATATTCCCTGTTGAATCTGAAATTTTGCAGATTACCTGCCCAGGACGGTACTCTGATATTTTAATACATACGTAGGCTCAGGTCATTTTTTGGGGTTCAAAATTTTGAATTTCAATATTTTTTGAGGTTTTCAGAAAAATAAACATTTTTTGTGTATGAAGATTTTGTGAATATTATTTGGGGGTCATCACAAAATTGAACTATATTTAGGGGTCATTTTTATGCATTTTAGGGTCTTCTCTTAAGGCCAAGGTACAGAATGAGGGATTTCTTTTGGGGTTGCCAAAACTTCAAATATTTTTTGGGGTGCTTGAAAATCTTGATATTATTTTTGGGGTGAACAGCAGATGCTGGGCCCGAGCCTACATACGAAGAAAAAATGAAAGCACCCCCCATGCGATGGGATTAGCTGAATTATGAATTTAGGCATAATTGGCGTGATAAGTGTCCTGTATTAATTAACAACTTGCTCGCTTAAGTAAGGAACAAAACACATTGGTTATTTCCATATCGTGGGCACGTATTGCTAACACTAAATAAGCAATGCTCATTGTCTTAAGAAAATATATTTTGCTTAGTACATTGTACATCTGTCTTAAGCAAACATAAATTGCATTTTCTTTGTGCATCTTAAAAGCAAACATGATTCCCTTGCTCATCTTGTTTTGCAAGCATCTTGCTAAGGAAGAGATAATCTAGTTCCAGGATTCTAGCCTACTTGAAAGTTTCATAAAACTTTAACAGAGATAAATATATGATACTTCATTAGCTTACTTTCCCATTGTCCAAAATACATGCTTTGTTGACTTTTTTCCAAAACAAAAATTCATTCAGGAACACTATCAGAATGACAAACGGTTTGGATCCAGATTGTTCTGTGTCAACCGAACTGTTTACAAAGGTTATCAGTAGATCGCAAGAAAGAGTTGAGACGTTACATGTAAACAGAATCTGCGATAATAAAAAAAAAACGCGAAATAAAAGAATTCACAAAAATGAACTAACATACAGCAAGCATGCATTTATTACATACAGGTAAATGTATTAAAATGTGCATATTTGTGAAATGGCTAGAGGAAATTTAGATTTTTTGCGTCATCAGCCACAACAGTCACCAATGATCAATCAATTAGGTAGGTATACTCGGGGCATGAATCTGATCCGATTATTAATCTCAGACGACCGCATATACATCATAAATCTGTGAAATTGAAATAAATAAAAACAAAATACAAACCACACACGCGAAAAACTGGATATTTTACCTGTGAAGCAATTCAAAGTCTGCTGCGACTTATTTCCAAAACTTTTGTAGCAGCGTCTTTATGTGCGATGGTATATTAATTGAGTGATGAAAATGAGACTTGCGGACATCTATTTTAAAAGCAGCGATGGTAGTGGCAGCGTATGAGAACATAATTTCGTCAGGATTATCCAAGTAATATTATTTCAACTTCAGAAATAATGTATCAGAAGAAATCTTTAGGTTGGTATACAAGTTAACAATCACGCTTAGGGATGTCTGTTACAACGCAAGGTGGTTCTGGACGACAG
The DNA here is from genome assembly GCA_964019695.1 of Loripinus fragilis. Classification (NCBI taxonomy): domain Eukaryota; kingdom Metazoa; phylum Mollusca; class Bivalvia; order Lucinida; family Lucinidae; genus Loripinus; species Loripinus fragilis. The sequence continues at coordinate 90,003,984 of OZ026519.1, forward strand.
TACGTTACGGGTTCCAGACGAAATATTTCTAAATATAGGTTTGTGCTATTGAATGTGTTTCGTTTTCGGGAGACTTAAGACACAATAAACCGCAAGCATCTTATTTTGTCTTTGTTTATTTGTCCACGACACTAATCTAAACTTAATCAATCATGTAGAGCATGGCAACTGTATCCAGTTAACGCGTATATGATACATTATTATTCTTGAAACTGTATTTTACTACTACACATGTCCTCATATCCTTATTTAGTACTTTCACTTTCGTTTTCTTTGAACATTTTATGACTTGATGCGATTAAACATTGCATTGTCCATCGCATAGACCAAGAAAGAACTTTCTTATAAATCTGCTTACTTTAGACGAACGCGTTTTTAAAACCAAAACGAATGTACTGCAGTCATTTTTCCATGTTACAGATGTGTAACGACTGCAAATATTTTGTTACAGGTTATTGTCGACAGCGTAGCAGGTGGAGACGACAGTGATGAATTTATTAAATATATCTTACACCAAAGAATCTTCTTTTTGACCGAGGGTGAAATGTCATTTACCCTGCATGAGAATACGAATATGGCCAATACTCGGATTATGTACTGTTATTTCGAGACGCACATGACTTGAAATCGTGGCCCTGTGCTTAGCGTGTCAGACTTTGGAACCAGAGGACCAGGGTCGATTCCAGGGTGGGCACTTTAGCATTTTTTTTCTTTTTTCCTCTTGTAATGCAAAATTACTTCATACAAGAAATATGGAATTATATAAATGACAAAAATTACACTCCTTAAATCTTTAAATTGAATTATCCTCGAAATTTGTAGGGGTGGGGATAACTTTCGCCCTCCCACAATATAATTAGTCTGGTGACCCTATTTTTATCTTTTTTCTTAAATGTCAAATAATAGTCCATGAAATGATAACAATGACTAAGATTTTTTATGTCAGATTTTTTTATATAGAATTTACTCCAAAAATCAAAATCCTTTTATGGGGGAATAACCAAAATATATCATGCAGTATCTTGACATGGCTTGGGAAAACAAATACATTTTCTAGAAAGCTTGAGGTCATGAGCAATAATTAAAATTAAAATAAGGAAGCTGGGTGGCGATTACAAATATATTAGCTAAATATTAAGGACTTGGATTTTTTCAGAAAATTTGTAAAATGCTGAAAACTTCCATTTGAGATTATGAAAAATTGAGTGTAGTGACATATCCTTTTTAGTTCATAATTTGAAAGTTCATACATAAAGCAAACTGTATGCAAACAATTAAAAAGATGTCAATGTGGGAAGTATTACCCGCAATTGCTCTGAATAAGCTCCAGGTCTGACAAAGTGTAAGTCACATATCATACATGGTCGAATAATATAACGTTTTAAGCGTACCAAAGCTGAAGGCTCGGAGGTGAGCTAATAGTATACAAATGACTCCAGCCTCCATTCGTCTGTCTGTTCGTCAACATTTTCAAACATCTCCTATGAAACCACAATGTCAATCGAATTTCATATGAAGACTCCTTAGGATGGAGGGAAGATAGTTATTCGAATGATCTTAAAATGCACTTAAGCCCCCACCCCCGTTGCTTGGGCTGCTTTCCATTCTGAGGCGGTGATTCTCTTGTTGTTGATCTATTGTTTAATGTACTTCTCATTATGGGGGTTATGTGTTTGTCTTTGTTTTGGTGTGCATTATTTTGCGCCCTTCCTAGTTTTGCAATCATCTTGTAGAGGAAGAGAGAGCTGGTAGCTTTGCTTTTATTATCTTACGGGTGTCTTGTTACTGTAAATGTTCAGTGGCTTTTCCTCACGATGTAGTGGGTTGGTCTCGAGTATATGATAGTTGTATTTCCTGATCATACTCACTACTTTCTTGGTCTTGTGACCAAGATGCCGCCATGCTCAAATAAGGTAAAACACCTTTTAAATATTCTCTGGAACCAGAAGACTAAAATGCCACCAATCCCATATATAGAATTAACCTTTAAATTCTTCTGATTAACTTGGTATGCACATTCAAAGGGAGGTCGGACAATGCTAAACTACTTCTTCAGAAGTTGAATTGGCTTCAGATCAGTATTTTCATCTACTCGAGCGTTCGTGAAAGGAAGAAAATGTCGTCTCACATCTGTTACAGAAAAACTGACGTCGTCTATTGCCTGTTACACAGTCGTCTCTAACCAGTAACATTTGAAAAATGAAATTTTTGAGGTTTTCAATTTTCTTTTAAGAAGGACATGTTACAATTGACTGAAAAATCATGTGAGATCTATTGTCTGGCCATTTATGCTTATTTCATGACGAGAACGCAAGTAATTAATCACAAATTACACATTTCTTAAGTTTCTTTTCCAGACCAGAGTTTTACAATTTAACTACAAACATCTATGGTGTTTGTACTTCTAATGTCAAACTTACAAACACTAATATGACAGGAATTATTTAAAATAGCCAAACACACTATATTATCATTTTCTACGACGTCTGTGTGTGTTGCCCCTCTCCACTGTCGTCCAAAACCTTAAATCTGTCATCTAAAACCCGTTACCTGTCGTCCAGCACAGGTAAGCAGTCGTCATAGGCCCGTAACGAACTGTCGTCCAGAACCACCTTGCGTTGTAACTGACATCCCTAAGCGTGACAATGGGCTTTACATCAATATACATATACACATTATGACTATACGAAGGTTGTGATCCTGTCAAGAGACATTTTTGAGAGGCATGTCTATTATGCACCATTCGTAATAATCATGTTATACCTTTGAAATGATGGCAGTGTCTCCTCGCTGTACTGCACTTTTCAATAGTTACGGCCTATTTTGTATCGCAGTTCATCCGCAGGCACGGAAATCTAGTTTGTCCAACGAATTTGAGCAGCTATGAAAACAAAGTGGCTCTCTACTTGTTAAGTCAGTGCTTTTAGGGTATGGCTGTTTCGAGGTAGATTTCCACTCGCTCCTCGCATAGTTTATTTTCATTTGATACAATTTTCAGGCAGGCATGCTGCTTTTCTTGCTAAATAGCTGCTGAAAGATGGCAAGCTTTTTTTTAAAAAAAAGCTTATACTTGTATTTACTGCAACGTTTCGCTACTTTCAGGATCTTCCGCTAGTGGAGGCAAGTCTACTGGTGTCACTAGGAACAACGTTATTGAGCGCCAAAGTCGAGTACAGAAAATAAGATACAATCGCGTACTTTCACCTATAGACGAAAATGTGGCATATCTGGACCTGGAGCATTACAGACTGGGGCACGCAAGACTTTCTGAAGATAGAACACAAACTACTGAATTTGAGCATCCTCCTTTCCAGAACTACGTGGATAAAGGATCTGGAACAAAGCGGGAACACAAAGGATCAAACCTAGGTAATAAGAGGCGTCATGGTATGCGTAGAAGACATTCTGATAATGGAATTATTCCACACCATGATAGAGAACATAGTCAGAGAGCGAATCACGAATCTGTCGTTTTGGAGGATATTCCACTAAAAGAAATTATTTCAAAGTCGCATAAAAACAAACAACCTGAATTAGACGATGAGAAACACGAACACGATAGTGAGAAAAGAAAAGTGACTTTTCATAAGAGACATCTGTATCACACTTACTCTGATCCTACTGCTCATAGAAGTAGAACAAGAGTAGCAAGCGCGGACTATGTGGGATATAATGTCATAGAAAACTTCCTTAAAGAAAGTAATTTTGCTTCTGCAGGTGATCAGCCAAAACCTAAAGTAGTTCGATCAAATTCAGAACCTCTAATGAAAGTTCCAACAGAATTTCTACAGAAATCATTTTTCATAGATGCATATGATGACAAGTCCAAAAGTTTAGAAGATTTGAATTCAAACACTGCTGAAAAGGTGCTTGCGAAGATAAGTGATAAAAATACAATGGATGGTAAAGACAACTTTAAAAGAACAGGGAAAGGTTTCGAACCCATTGAAGCTTACAGGGGTGAAATAGATAAATATAGAAATTCTGAAAATAATTCCATTGAAGTTACCTATGATGATCAAGTGCCATCAACGTCAAAGTCTATAACACAAAGTAGTCTTTACCCTGTAAGTAGCATTAGCCCTTAAAGCGCCACCTATAATTTGCAGCAGACGACAATTGCAAAGTTTGCCGCTTTTTCAAAAATTACAAATAAGGCATGATATTTCATGAGATTCGTCTGCTGGCAGACGATTCTCATGTAACATCATACCTTATTTTTGTTGAAAATTGGGAAAGATGTCGCAAAATTTGTCGTCCGCTGCAGTTTTGATTGGCGCTTTAAGGGTAAAACCTCTAATTCCATTTAACCCATACAAGCCGAATGGAATTTCCCATTATTATCAATTGGACCAATCTATTTCCGTTTTAAGGGTTGTTGGGTGGTATTTTTTTATTCAATTGTTAATAGAATATTCTGTAAGCAAATAGTGGAGACCTTGAGCAGCGGTTCTGCCGCATCTGGTCTGGGTCTGCACTATTTGCCTACGTCCCACAAAAATGGCAATTTGCTTAGGGTGAGGTTGGCGCCATGAAACTGGTTTAAGTCCTCCATTTTTACTGACCGTTCCAATGTAGTACTTCTTTTGTGGATCATTTGTGTTATTTATGTCTTATGTCTGTCATGCTTTCGCGTCTGATCATTGCTGCATTGTGGCACCTGCTGGGAAAGGGCTGCCCTATTGTCTCTCGTTTGTGATGTTTAATTGTGTTTTTGTCACTTTTCCATGTGGTATCCTGGGTCGAGTGTGGTACTTGATTGTATCGATTCCTGATCTTTGCCATCTTATTACTTACATGGGTTAAGCACCATTTAAAGTTTATTCAGATCAATTTTCAAAATATTTCGTTTGAGTAGCTAACGCGACGCATTACCTTGAACGATACTAAATAAAAAAAAATGATACTGAAGCATCATTTTAGGACATGGATTTGCCAAAAACTGGCATAGTTTGACAAAGGATATGTATATGGGTCCTTTGGCAAATGATGAAGACACTGATGAATACCACAATACGCATTTCATCAGTGTCTTCACCGTCTGCTAGGATAGAATCAAATGCAGGTACAGAAATTCAGTAAAACCCCGAAAATTCCAACTGAAATGATACAATTTTAGTGTCAATTTCGTATCGATTGGAAGTCAAGAAATAGATGCAAGGGTAAAGTCGGGTATATCCGGACAGACAGCTAAATTCGGACAGCGACCATGTTTGTTTCATATTTCAATATTGGAATAAAATAAATTAACTAAGCAAACAGTGAAAATCCTGATGAGCCGTCTCATCTGGGTTTGCACTGTTTGCAAATGTGTGTCCGAATTTACCTGATGTCCGAAGTTACCTGACTTTACCCTATATTTCTTGATCAGGTGATGCCTGTATTTTCAGGGTCATCCCATGCTGGATCCCGCCTTACTTGGTGAAACAAGAATAGAACTTGGTAAACAACATCCACTGGACTTCCAGAACAGTCGCAGAGTAAAACTTACACCAGTTAAACAGAAAGAACCATACTCATGTGTGAGTTATTTCAGTTAATCTAGTATGCGTAATAAAAACTTCTATCCTGGTTGTTTTCCTTTAAATGTATATACGAGGGGCGATCATTTAATTGTTGCACTGGGGCATTGTAGGACTTATCCATATTTCACTCACATCAACCCCTGTTGATATATTCTTCCGTGGCAGAAACTCTGTTTCTAGTCCGAAAATCTTATCTAGGCTTTAACTTGAATTGCATGAATGTGAGCTGTTGCTTAACGTCCAAATCCATCAGTTATGCTCATTGTATATATAGGAAGGGTTCCTGTGTAGTAACCCATAATAAGCAGTGAGGATGAAGACTGTCTGGCAACCTCTTTACCAAACACACTACCACCATACTTTTAGGTCTTTGTGAGCAAAATAAGGTTGCTCTTAATGTTTGTTATATGACTGGAGAGAATCCTGTCTCCTGATTGGCCAAATTTGTCTTCATAAATCTCTATGTCTACCTGAAAACTGGTCTAAACTGGCTCAGAAAGTGATATAGGATGAAATCCAGCTCAAACTAGTTTCACGAAGTTAATATTTTTGACACTTCTGCAATATCACCCTCTAGAGAGCTAAAAATAGCATGATGAGTATAAAAACTAGCATGAGCTGCATGAAATTGACATGATTTGCTGTTTCACATCCCAACAGGTAAACTAAAGACTTCCATGAATTTTAACAACTGTTTGTTATGTTTTGTTTGTTCATTGATCTTTGTTTGAATAAACAAAATGTAAAAAAAGTTTTATGATTAAATTTTACATTCCACATTTAGAGAATTAATATACATTTCAAATTGTAAAATACTACATTAAAATATTTTAATAACAGTTGATAAAACTTGTTAGAAAGTCCTTAGGTTGAAGGTTGACTTCAGCAACTAAAGTGAAAGTAGAACATTTTCATTTTAAGTTGAAAAGTCATATAACAAAACAGTTATTGACTTCAATTTCGGTAGACATGAGGATTTATCTACCCTTAAAAATGATATTCACCTCGGCCTAGCGGCCTCGGTGAATTATCACTTTTTCGGGTAGATAAATCCTTATGTCTACCTCATTGAAGTCAATAATTGTATAATATTAGTTTCAGTTTTTCCACCAATAAAAATACATACATGTTTATAACTGATGCAAAACTTGTCTTGAGTACTATACAGTAAAATCTGTCTTAAGCGGCCTCCCGAAAACGGACAAAACAAAGGTTTTAAAGACAAATGGTGGCTAAATGAAGGTCGAAAGTAAAGCAGAATGCTCCCTTGGAGCATTCTGCAATACTTTTGACCTGCATTAAGCGATAATATGTCTTGGAAATCAATTTTTGGTATTCTTTTTAATAGTCACTTAAGACAGATTTAACTGTATATTCCACTTTTCCAATTATTATTATTATTATTATTATTATTATTATTATTATTATTATTATTTTCAGTGTCCCGCAGAAAGAAAACTGAAGAAGAGAGGATTTTTGTGTTTCTTTATTATATTTGTGCTGGGTGTGACAGCCTTTGTTTTAATGACCATAAGAGGCTGGGTTCGGTCTCCCTGGGAGCACATCAGACAGCTTGACCACCACTCAACAAACACGACGCCTGCATTTGCAAATGCCACTGGCCTGTGATACTTGCACCAAGAGCCTCTAGCAACGGTTTCACGTACCACCACAGGAGCTTGAAGATCAGTACTTATATCTCTTCTAAACCCTAAAACCGAAAATCTCATAATGTCATTACGTAATGACAATATGAGCTTTTGGTTTGGGGGCTATAGGGGTGATTTAAGGATCGAACTTTAAGCTCCCGTGGTACCACTGGGTCGAGTCTTCCAGTAATTTCGATTAACTTTTGAAAAATCGTAGTAGTGTCAACTTTGCTTTTTCTAAAAGCGGAAGTTTATATATATATACTGAGGGAAAATAGTTTAGCAATTGTTTATAATGTGGTTTCCCATAGGCGATCTTTGAAGAATTAGATCTTTTTAATTGGCAGGTTCGCAAACATGTCAGTTGTTTGAAAATGACCTAATGGCTACCTGAAAGTGGTCAAAAAAACAAATCCGAATTCATAGTGAGGATTTGATCTGCTGACCATTTTAAATTCAAACGTTTTTTAATTGAAACGGAGGTAATTTGGAAACATACGAGTTTCAACTGAAAACTGTACGAAAAGGGTGAACATAACATTCAATTTTAAACCGTTTTTCACTTTCTTGCAAAAACTATTCGCACTATTGCCAGATAAGCTGTTTTAGCAAGGGGCATAAAATTAGACTTTACATTATGTGAAATGTCAACCTGGGTTCGAATCTCGCTAGAGGCAAAATATTTACAGCATCTATCGGCTCAGTTGATTCACTATATCCCTCCGTATTTATCTACTGTCTGAATCTGCATCAGTTTCTGATCCTGTGTAGCTCAAAAGCAATGATGTTTGTGAAATTATATTTCTGCACTTCTGATATTTATCTAACTTCACTTGTATCCTTGGATCCATCAGGCTTTCACTTGCGAACGAAATAGATGCCATCCATTGAAAAAGAACCAATATACGACGTGTACTGCATCAGTCGTCGTCAATATCAGCGCTTCCTGAACATCCTTTATTGGGAATGTCTCAGTGGCGCAGTTGGTAGCGTCGGTGTCTGGTGTAGTGCAAGGTGGTGTTGCCGAGGTCGTGGGTTCGAATCTCGCTAGAGGCAAAATATTTACAGCATCTATCGGCTCAGTTGATTCACTATATCCCTCCGTATATAGCATTACATGAATTGCAATAGATAAAAGTGGAGAAACTCACTATATTGTCGAATTTGTATTGATTTGAAAAACTATTCAAGGAGTTCTCCTATACAACTGGAAAGAGGTTGTTCATATAGAAAGCTGATAAATTAATCACTATTGTTTACCTTTGTCTATGTAGTGTTGTGATTACTTGATGATAAGGCCAGAATTTTTTAATTAGTTGATTTACGGACTCTCCTACTGTAATTTTCCAGAAAGTGGAAAAAATAGTTTCTTAAATTATTGTTTTATTTTATCCGCCGACTCTAAATATTACTTGTTTTGTTAAAAAAATAAAATATTTTTGAGGTTTTGTTTGCGTATTTTTGAGAGTGACACCGTTAAAAGTGATTGTCCCATACAGGAAAATTATGAAATATTTAAAGAATTAATACAGACTGTTGGTTAACTTTACTTGTTTAACTATTTGTTCCTGAGATATTAAAAAAATGCTCTGAAAATGAAAAAAAAAAAAGCTCTGAAAATTATCAACTGGTCATTTTCAGAGCTTTTTTTTCTTTTTTCCCGTCCCCCGACCCTAAATCGGAAAAAAATCCCGTAAATCAACTAATAAAAAATCTGGCCTAAGGGGTAGCCTGTTAGTGGATAATAAAAATCTTTCATGAGCCCGAGGATGGGATAGAAAAATCCGTTCCAAGGATTACCATTTGGCATCACAAGCCTTGCCGATTAACGACAAATGGTGATCCCAAGGGAATGATTTTTCTTTTCAATCCTCTCACAAAAATAGTAAGCGAGTATGATCAGGAAATAACACAATCACAAACTGCAGACAAACCCATGGCATCGTGAGGAAGACCCACACAACAATCACAAGACACAATGAAGACAAACAAAGCACGGCAACCAGCTCTCTTTTTCTCCATTGAGATGATTGCAAAACTAGAATAGACACAAAGTAACGCACAACAAAACATATAGAACAATTACAGAATCCCACAATGGGAACAACAATCAACAACGACAGAACCACCGCCTTAGATGGATTCTTTTTCTTGTTCACCATTAATCTCCGCATTTTATCTTAAAATAAACTCCCAGAAATTCCTGAATACATTGGAATGTAATGCCACTTTGACATAACAATGACGTCCATTGATGACCATGTGACCAATGCACAGCTCTCACATGACAGCCTGTGTAAGAGTTTGTGCTAAGTATGTGACTAGTGCAAAGCGGATATGAATATCTTAGGTTTTAGCCTTGGATAGAAATTCCTTTCTTACCCATATAAGCCTTGGATAGAAATTCCTATCTTACCCATATTATATGGGTAAGGTAGGAATTTCTATCCAAGGCTAAAACCTAAGATATTCTTATCCGTTTTGCATTATTAACAAACTTTACACATTTTCTTTTGAGAAGTGAAATAAATCGAAGAAAGACAAATTTGAAACAGCTTTAACATTAAAGACTTAAATTCTTAGACAATAAAAGTGGTACTACTGTCTGAGGGCTATTCCAGATAGTTCAATTGCTAATCTTTATGAGGTGATTATGACTTCCTTACATGGGGCAATGAAGTGGTCCCATGAAGGTTTAGATACTTTCCGATAAAATATTGATATTTATCTTAGTGAAAGAAATTGTGTTATATACAGGTAAGTCCCCTAGTGAGGTCCATTTAATCATGTGAAATACTGAAACTGTCCGTTATCAGTTAATCATTTAATGATCTCTATTGGACAGGAATATAGGTGTTTAAGAGCTATAATATAAACATTTTATTTATTCCAATACAATATATAAAATCAGTGATGATAATCAGATAACGAACAAAACAAAAACAGTCAGACAAGCAAAGGTCTTTGATCAAGCACATATACATGTACATTAAAAACGATTTTTGTCAACGCGGGAATACCAAACACATGGCGCCCATTCTGTCAAATTCTCGTAGCTCTTGACCAATTAGAACCCCCTCAAAAAGCATCAGTCATGCTTCAAAATATCGTATCTATGAAAAATACCATTATTCTGGTGCTCATTTTACCAAGATACTATGTTTTGCCATGAAAAATATGCTCAAAATATCGTATCTGGATGGTTTACAACGAATATGCTCAAAATGTTGTAACTCAAGTGAAACTCTTCATAGTGACCATGAAATCTTTCTTGGAAGTTCAAAACACCAATAACAGTGGATTTTGGTGTTACAAATATACTGAACAAAAGTGAAAACGCTACACCTGAATTGTTTGCCATCTATATACAAAATTATGCAAACCAAGAATGCAATTGAAAGTGCATCTTAATGTTCAAATACTGTGTAATGCATAACATAAAAGTTTTACGGATGTTGTCACGAGGAAACACATTAAAGCCTTTTAAATGTGGCAGGGGTCATTTTTTCAGGTTGCCAATTTGAACGGAAATCTAACACAATTTAGGCCTTCAGAAATCCACTACCTACGAGATCCGACTGCACGAAATGGAAGTCTAGTCATGTGACAACCAGAAATGTGAAAGACTTATCTCTCATGTGTTTTGATCGTTTAGAAAAGCAATCTTAAAAAGCGGATTTTCACTCAAATTGCCAAGTTTAAAAATTTAACACTGGAATCTCCATAGGAAAATCAATGTGTTGTTGCATCTTAGTATGACGACATTACTAGTCGAGAAATTGTAGAAACAATGTGCTGAGAGGTCTACCTGATTTGGCAAAAGAAAATTATCGAAAATAGTGATAAATCGAATATTACCCAACATTTAATATTCCCTATTTGTTTTTGTCAAAGGGAGATAATTTTCAATATTTTACAAATTCTCTAAATTCGAAATTGATTTCTGAGCTTGTTTCAAGTGATAAAGCAGTTTTCTTGTGTTTTTATGCAACACAATTCAGACCAATTTTGATAAGCATAACAATTTAAATTTGCGCATACGCAATAGCAAATTTCAGTGAATAAAGCTTTAAACACTTAAAGGAGCATAACTCATACATCAAACGAGACAAATTGGTGGAGTTTCAACGAATCGTTTGCTGGATGTCTGGGCAACATTATTAAGCTTTAGTAAATACTTTTTGTCCAATACTTTCTCATAAAATATAGATAATTGGAGTATAGCGTTTTCACTTTTGTTCAGTATATAATCCTGTCTGACTTCCAGCAACATCGGACACTCCTAGCAAAAGTTATTCAGTTTTTGTCTCTCCTGAAAATGTGAAAATCTAAGATACGAGGTTTTGACTCACAACGGACAATATATGTTTCTTATTTCAGGAATGAAAAGCAACAGTTAAAAAGCCCCCTGTGTCAAATTATTGAGGTTCTCAGATCCATGGTCACATACTCAGTTTGAAATTGATGCTAAAAGTGAAATTGAACCTTAAAAAGGGTCATGAAATGAGATATAAAAACTGATGCGCAGTTTAAGAAATGCAATTATTTTAGCAGTCAGATGTTATCTAACATAAGACGTGTCTATCAATTAATTTTATCAGGCTGAGTTTTTTCTAAAAACGGTGTTGTTTTTTCCCCATAAAATTGCGTAGTCCACCCTTAACCCTTTACCTCATAGGCTATATTTAGATCATACATCATTTTCTATTTTTAGACTACATTGAAAAAAAATCACTGAAAATTTAAATAAAATTTTGAATACTTTTGAAAATATTATGGAAAGTGGAGAATTTGCTCAAAGGAGCAAATACTTCATTCAAAGGCGTCAAAATGCGTTATTATTGAGTAAAGGGTTAGACTAAACTGGCCAAAATAAGTTAAGCCCCATGTCACTTTTTACATAGTCATAATGTAAAATTCCCAAAGTTTAATTGTTTATTTCAAAAAAAAATCGAAAGCATTTGAAAACTCTAACACCATCCAAGTTAGACAACAATATATTTTGTGTAATTACACCAAAGATTCAATTGAAATACTGATTTTCTTTGGGTATATGCTATATTTTCCAAGAGTATTCAAATATTTGCTTATTTTACTATACGAATGATAGGGCACGAAACGGGACATTTACTGCAATGTCTGAAGCTCTAACGAATATTTAACAATAAAATTGAAACCTAGCATATGTTTAGATGAGACATTGCTGCTACTTCGCTGAAAATTTTATTGGAAAATCTCTTTTCAGTAAAATGTTATGATCAATCAAACATAAATGTATTTACATTATGTCTATTGGAAAATTCCCTTGGGGCTTAATTTATTTTGACCAGTTTATCTTTTCGAATATCTAGGTCGTATCTTTAATGACAACATTTGTTTAAATTGTACACCTAGTGTACGAAGTGGGACAAACCTACTGCTTTCACTGAAAATACATCATCGGTAATGCAAAAACGATACACTAGAAAATATTTTATCACATATCACAGAAATGTTGTTATCTAGGAAATTGGATGTCACACAAAAACTGACCATCTTCATAAAAAGTTAAAATATTTGGTGAAAACTTCGCCTGTAGATAGATGCTTTATTTTCATCATTATTTCTGTATCACCAAAAATCAGAGAGCGCTCGATAGCCTTCTCTGATGCTGTTTTACCTTTTGGTAATTTCACATTAAACTTTCCAAGTAAAGCACATGTCCTGTCAGTAACATATCTAGGAGCCTTTTGGTGCGATGTGTATAGGTTAAACACCATCGTTTTGCTGTCGTCTGACGAGGGAAATACCTGGTCTGTAACAGTATATCCAACCTTGACCTCTTGGCCCTTTTCCACATATATCAAAAACACTTCTTTGCATTTTTCTACACCGTTGACGACAATTTTCTTTTCTGGAGGATCATTATTATAATCAAAGTCTGCAACTGATTGCAAACCATATGTAAAGTGAGAAATCCTACTTTCTACTATCCCAGGCATGTGCCCATATAGAGCCGCACCATTTAAAACCGCAAGTCCACTATTAAAAGGAAATACTAATGTTTTGTTTGGAAAATGTTGGGTTAGAGCATCCTGAACTAATTCACATTCTGAAAATCCACCGACTAAAAGTAAGGTGGTAACATATTTCAGTACAGGAGTGTCAAGGAGATCTTGCATGTGCTTACAAAGGCGAACGATTGGCTCTGTAAACATATCACGTGCCAACTCAGCATCCAATCGCATTTTATCTCCCCTTATCTCAATTTTATCTCCATAACTGGACGATTTCAGTGTCTTCCAAAAGTCCACTTTCGACAGTTTTTCTTCATTAGAGAGTTCTCTCAAAGACATAGGCAACTTTATGGTAACTCTGCCTGAAGCTTTGGTTGAGATTGTTCTCTTAGTGGTCTCAAAATCACGAAGTAGGTCAAAGAAATCATATAGATGTTCTTTACTAAATCTCTGCAGAGCTTCTGTTCCCATGACTGTGCTCAACATGTGCATGAAACATCTGTCAACTTGTGTGCCACCCCAGTCACCACCACTCGCCCTGTGCAGCTCCTTTAATTTCCCATTTCTTGAGGATTCATGGACTGTTATATCAGCTGTACCTCCTAAAAAAGAAATGTATGGGCTAGCTCATGAATTATCGGTTCTTATTGCATATGCAAGAAGTGAATTCTCAGATTAGCCTGCGCAAACATGCAGCCTCATCAGAGCCTGCGCAAACATGCAGCCTCATCAGAGCCTTCACTGCTCAAACAAACAAACTAGGGGTGTAATAAAATAATTTGGTAAAACTTTACAATCTAGCCCAATTAGATAGTATTTAATGTTAATTAATTTATTTATTAGAATATTCATGACAAATACAAACATATACACTGTTTGAGTTGCTGCTTTATGTCTCAGACAACAATTTTTCAATCATGTTGGAACGTTTCCTGGGTTTTACCAGCACTAAGCAGGGGGTAAATTGTCTTACTTGAGGACAGAATGCAGTGAATCCAGTATGCATAAATAAAAAAGAGCATGGTATGCATGAACTCTAAATATGAATAGTATATGTGTATGGTAAACGTATTGAATGTAGGAACAGTCTTTAATTATCATATTTTACCTTTCTGCTTCTCTTGTCTTCCATTTGTTACGTTTTTTATGATTGGGGTTCATGTTTTTTTTTCTGGTTTAGTGTGTGGTATTTTGTCTTGCTTGAGGACACAACGCAGTGTTTCCAGTATACATAAACAAAAAGAGCACGATATGCATGAATGTTAAATGTGAATAGTATATGTGTATGGTCAACGGATTGAATGTAGGCACAGTGTGTAATTATCATCTCATACAATGTTAACTTTACGTTTTTGCTGCTCTTTTCTTCCATTTATTGTGTTTTTTCATGATTGTGGCTAAGGTTTTTTCTTGGTTTTATGTGTCGTATTTTGCATTCTGGTGTTACAATCATCTTAAAAAATTGCAGTAGATCAGTTTATTTCGTTGCTGTTTATGAAATAGTTTTTTGTATTTTCTATAGCATGGTTATTTTGCATGCACTAGTTTATAATGTTGATTTCACCACAGCATATGACGCCATGCAAAAAGGCTTTGTGTGCGTATTTCCTGATTATACTCACTAACTTTTTGTTAAAGTATGTTTTCTTTCAGTAAAACAAATTTTTATGGTGTAATTTGGAAACACTATCTTTTATGTCCTTTATATAGCTTGTATGCCTTCGAAATTTCAGATTGACCACAGGAGCTTAAAGTTCTGTCCTTATATCACTTCTACATCATCAAACCCAAAAGCTCATATTGCCATTACATAGTTATGACATTATGAAATGTCATTACGTAGTAATGACATTATGAGCTTTCAGTTTTGAGGCTATGCTATAGCCTCAGAACCAAAAGCTCATAATGTCATTACTACTATTTAAAGAGACTAGGTCTGTAACTATGAACATTTTTCGAAAAAAATATTTTCTTTTTAAATCATTTGTAAAAACAGAATTAAGTTATGTTTTCACAATAAATATGTACAGTACAGCTGAAAACTGAATGGAAAAGTAAATAAACTCAGGTGATTTTTCTCTTGTTCAAAATTATTTACGTCCCTCCATTAATTCTAGACAATTGATTTTACTCATAAATGTTGGTGTTTTGATGATGATAATTTGTTAAGATTTATGAAAATGGTAAAATGTTTACATGAATTTGAGTATTTTCACTGTATTCTTGAAAAACAGAAATTTTATTTCCAAAATAAGAAGATCAAAAGTTACAGACTATGCAGCTTTAATGGTAATATGAGCTACGTATTGACATTATGGGCTTTCGGTTTTGAGGCTATATAAGTGATATAAGGATCGAACTTTAAGCTCCTGTAGTTTGACAAGAAAATGCAGACCACAGCAAGCAAACGGGACTAAGAGGAGCACTTACCACCTAAATCAACTACCATGTACTTCGTTCCTGGAACATTGATAGCGCATTTTCGTCCAGATGCAGACAATGTAATGTTCTGACACCAGATCGAGGCTGCTTCTGACTCTAAGGCAATGCTCAATTGGTCACCTTCAATACCTGCCTATAAATAAAGAATAAACAGATATAAGTACGATGTATCATTGAATTCTAACTGTTTGTATACTGTGAGAATTTTCATAATTTTCGGTGGGTTTTTTTTTTGTTGTTGGGGTGGGGGGGGGGGGGTGGGGGCGAGGTTCAAAATCTTCTTTTTTTTCAAAATCTTTCTCAGTCCTACCATCAGAGTGTAAAACACTAGGTTGATATCTTTGAAAAACATTCTATTTAATGTGGTAACACATGGACTTTGTTACTTTGCATATTAAGGCAATAGTATATGTTTTAACCAGCGAAAATCCATGTTTTAACAAAAGGAAATTCACTTGATGTGAAGAAAGGGCTTCGTCACGTTCACTTCATCGTTCAGAGCCATAAATTTTTGTCAGTCGCAAGACATATCTTAATGAAAACGTCCATTGTGTTAAAATGTAGTACCGTTGTTTTAGTCCATTTTGGTGAATAGTTCGATGATTAGTTGGTTAAATTTATGCAATAATAGCGATTGAAAATTATTTTCAATGCATTAACGTTCGCCAGGTCCCTATGGAGATGAACTAAAGAGACAAATAAAACTATGCCCTATCTTAGAGGTACAGACTTTGTCGACTGTATTCTTGCTGACATGCCGGTGTCTGTGTACTGAGTTTCTTTTTCGGGGTGTCTTGATAGGTCTGTGATTGTAGAATTCACTGGTCACACTTGTTTTTGTTTTGTTTTCACTCAGGGTTCATGTGCGTACGAAAATATTATGTGCTAATACTTACATCCATTGCAGCTTCACGCATGAGTAGCTTTGCCTTGTCATCCCAAATAGCAGGAACTGTCAAAACGAAATGAACGTCACTCAATTTTATGGAGGATTTGGGTCTAGGTCCGGATTTTACCCCTGATTTTGTCTTTGTTTTTGCATTGAGGGTTTCTAGGAGGTGGTTTTTCAAATACTCTATTGACATTCTGAACAGTTTTTTCACTTGTATCTTGTTCTTTCCAGAGAGGTCAGTGACTGTTTGGTCTTCTGTTAAGTCCTGGAATAAATAACATCACGTGATCGCAAGGTTATCGGTATCACAGACTTGGTAAACATCGTAAAATATAAATCCCTTAGCTCCTGGTGGTATACTGTCGTGCCAACCAAGAGTGACAGTGACGTAATATGTGTTTACAAATGTTAAGTAAAACATTACATTGTACACTGCACTTGAGCTAACGCAAATCGATAGATCACTTGTGTATTAATCATATCCTGTGGATAGGATTAATACACACGTGATATATCGATTATAAGCCCCTGATAACTTTGTGAGCAAAACATGAAGTCACTGTCACTCTTGGCTGGCAGAACAGTACCTCGTAGTAAAAAGTGGGGAAAACGAGGGGTATGTTAAAAGCTATATGCATACCGATGTTCTAATATAGGGATTATATATGTTTTTCATGCACTAACATTTGCCTGAGCTGTTTGAATGAGATACTCTTAGGCCAAGTGTTCAAACGTCTTGAGAGAGAGAGAGAGAGAGAGAGAGAGAGAGAGAGAGAGAGAGAGAGAGAGAGAGAGTCATATGGTTCTAATACAAATATTTCGTAAGTAAATGCATCATATCAATACCTTCAATATAACCTTACAGATAACATTATCTTTTATAAATGTTACAGATTGCATATTTGACACGACATTTTATCTTTTATGTAAACAGTGTATAATATACTGACGGACTTTAAATACGCAACACTAACTTCCCCTTATATCTTCCAAAAGACTGTTGTATGTAAACCTCCTTTGCTTCGATAATGCCATCATGTGTTGGTTTCTTCAGCAAACACTTTAGTTTTGTATTGTACAACTAAACTGGACGACGTTATTTGCTCCGTATGAATTTAGCCATTTAAGCAATTGAATGAAAGGGTACACCCAGATAAACGTCATATACGCAAATCAATACGTGAAGCTGTATCGCAGATCTGCCAATCAATATGAGAGTGATTCCTCGATGACTTACGAAGTCCATGGTATAAATTTGATGCTTCTAGTGTTTCTTGATTTAAAGTAGTAGGGAATCTTTCATTCATAACATTTGGTCACATGAAACAGTTGACCCCTATCTAAGTTCAACTTACGTCGGACAAGTTTTCAATGTTTTACTTACAAATGGATGCTCTTTAACATACAATCAAAATTATTGATCTGCCTTCATTTTCGAGACATAAATTGAAGCTGTTATCCAAATGTTGCGTTTTTAAAGTCCGTCAGTACATTTGGGCCAGAATATGAGATCTTGGTACCTTTGGCATCTCAGTTTAGTATGCATGCAAGTAAACAGCTCTAGCATCTCAATTTTGAGTTCATACCATTTTGTGCGATTGGTTAGCGCTCCGTACACTAGGTGGAAGGTGCATGTAAGCCTCTTGCCGGAAGTACTTACCGGGTTATTATGCAATATCATCTTGAACTTCCGATATAGCGCCCAATCCTCCGCACCCGATTCATCCTCCAACAACGAGGCGTATTTAGTCTCCGCCTCGTAACCAAACGAGTCAAACTTCCCTTCAGGATCGACTAGAACAGAAGTAGGGGTCTTCAGGGAGACGAGTCTTTGTGACCAGCTCGCGTTGGTCTGTATTTTCATGGGATCTGACTTGAAGGAGAATGCATATCCGCTGAATGCTGTTCCGAAGTCAATGGCGGCCACTAGTAACCGATCACCTAGACGACTTGCCATAATGATTCACCTACAAGTAAAACATGAGAAAAGTTTAACGCTCTGTGGACCAGTGGACTGATGGTCCTTTGTGGGGACTCTAGCCTGTCTTCAACTGAAAGTTCTATTACTACTGCAGAGATAAATATATGATACTTTATTACTTCCCCGTTGCCAAAAAAATAGTAAATAAGAGTAGTGTATGCTTGTATATGTATGTGCACATATTTTTACTGGTCTTATACCAATCTATGGGGATGCATATGTTATGATTTGTCTTAGAAAACAGTGTAGACCCTGGTGAAATGTGTGTCGCGTTCTGTGGCATTATTTGGATAATTCATTGTTTGCAAAAATACCCGCTTTATTATAAGATTTCCAGTCCAGAATATGGTTAAACATGCGTCGATTTGCAAGGGAAATAGGAGATAAAACTGGAATTAGAGTATAAGTGTAGTACTGATAGATACATGTATTTATAATGTTAAGGTATATTTTTCAGCCTCAGTGTGTGCACACGGAAAAAGTATGTGTGGTGGATTTTTTACTAATCTGATTATCTCACTTCCGGAAATGAACCGAATCTTAGATAGACAACGCGCTGGCTTGTTTAAAAAAAAACACTTAAACACACCACCTTACGGCAACTCCAACCTCTAGCCCCATTTTAGGGATCGTTTATGTTGGGGATTGAAAACGTACAATGGTTTATATGCATGTGGGTCAATGAAACAATACACAGTACAAAAGTTAGGATCAAATGCGCGTTCCAATTGCTGCCCAGATGTACACGTACATGTTTTAATTATTTGCAAATGATGTGTTTTACTTACAAAATGATAGTATTATTTTTGTTCTGGTCTTTATCCACTGACCAAATAAACCATAATAAACGTTATCTCTCTGAGATCTCTTGGGTTGTCTGTCTTTGCCAATCGTATTGATTTAGCTTTTATGTCACAACAATGTTTATACTGGGAAAAATACCCGAACAGGAAAGTTTCTCAGGAAATTTACAATATAATCATTTGGTGAAACAGGTAAGGGAAGTCCCCTACTCTTCATTTTCTAATTTCATGGAGCAATTTGAAACATTCGTAATCGCATGACCGTTTACAGGTGGGATAAATTATGGTAGATAGGCAAGTTAAACACCAATGACCCAGGTTTATGTTAAATATTAAGCGTTTAACATAAAATTTAAAAAACGTAACAACGACAAAGATATTTAGAAAAAATAGTTTAATACCTGTAGCGACACGTTTATTTACATGTTTTAGATATAAATCTCAGAAAAAATCCTACACTTGTATGATGTTATATACGGGTATCTATTAAACACAGCCCTGTGATCAATATATACTATGCCATATCAGGTATACAGGTATACACACTGTACAAGGAAAGACAAATAAGTACAGGTGTAAATTTCTATAATCGGTCATACAAGGTGAAGGGCATGTTGTAGCCCATACTGCTGTTGTAGAGGCAAGTCGTCCATAACAGATAACTATATGGAGTACGCGTATGTAGTCCACAACATGAAAACTCAAGTCGCTCAATTCAATGGATTTGTCCCCGGATTTGTTCCTCTGTGGTATCATCATGTTCTAAGGGCAGTTTTATGTAAATGTACCCGCTATCGCATTAATTGATAAGACCATTATTGTCTAAGGCCCAGGGCGTAGACTAACAAGGCGTAGACTATCTAATGTTTTACTGTCTCCTGTCATAACTGTCATACATGTTTCGCGCATTATTATATATTATAACCAAGGTTTTTGTGAAAGCTTATACTTGTTCAAACAAACAGAGGTATAGCCACCATTCCCGAATAGCAGGCTGGGTGCGAAGCTGGGACGATACTGTACCGTTTGCCGTCGCTAGTCTCGATAAGAAACGTCAAGAATCTGATGCGCTGGTCCCTTTCGTGCCTCGGATATACATGTAGGTAAAAGCAAAGTAAGGAAGATGGCAAAGATCAGGAATCCATAAATGACCGAGGACACAGTATGGGAAAGTGAAAAAAAGACAAGAAAACATCACATAAAAGAGAGCCAAAAGGTCAGCCCTTTCCCAGCAGGTGACCACAAGGCTGCAAGGAACGACACGAAACACAAATAACAAAAAGTATCCACAAAAGAAGCACCGTCTTGGAACGGCCAGTAAGAAAATTACTGGAGAGCTTGAACATGTTTGACGGTGCCAAAATCACCCTCATTTTTGAGATAGATGTTTGGTTCGCATGAAAGATCCCTAACTTGTCGTTGTATCATCTCCTAGTACATACAAATCGAGATATAACAAGGAGATAAAGACTCAACAGTACATACAACTGCATACCGAAAAAAAGAAGTCCAACAGTTAAACCCCAGTGGGCCGACCACAGACACAGCATTAGGCCCTAACCTTCTAATCCAGATCATACATGTACGCCACTGATCAAGGTCTCAACTGTTTCAATTCAAAATTTATCTGACAATGCAAATAATCTCGTCCGATAGGTATCTAGAGGCCAAAAGGGCCAGAGATCACTCTATTTTGTACACCTTCAAAAGACGAAGAAGTGTAAAAATCTAGACATATATATGATATTGTTGCCACACCTATATGGTTAAGTTGCCAGACCTATATGATAGTGTTACCAGTCCTTTAAGAAACTGTTGCCAGACCTATATGATGTTGTTGCCAGACCTATATGATACTGTTGCCAGAAGGACATGATGATGTTGCCAGAATGATATTGTTACCAGACCTATATGATACTTATGCCAGACCTATATCATGATACTGTTGCCAGACATATATGATACTGTTACCAGACCTATATGGTACGGTTGCCAGACGTGTATGATACTGTTGCCAGACCTATATGCTACTGTTGACTGACCTATATGATACTGTTGCCAGACGTGTATGATACTGTTGCCAGACCTATATGATACTGTTGCCAGTCCTATATGATGCTGTTACAAGACCTATATGGTACTGTTGCCACACCTATATGATACAGTGACCAGACCTATATGATACTGTTACCAGTCCTTTAAGAAACTGTTGCCAGACCTATATGATACTGTTACCAGTCCTTTAAGAAACTGTTGCCAGACCTATATGAAAATGTTGCTAGATACTGTTACCAGACCTATATGATATTGTTGCCAGATTTATATGATACTGTTGCCAGACCTATATGATACTGTTGCCTGACCTGCATGATACTGTTGCAACACCTATATGATACTGTGACCAGACCTATATGATACTGTTGCCAGACCTATATGTTACTGTTGCCAGACCTATATGATACTGTTGCCAGACCTATATGTTACTGTTGCCAGACCTATATGATACTGTTGCCAGACCAATATGATACTGTTACCAGACCTATATGAAACTGTTGCCTGACGTGTATGATACTGTTTTCAGACCTATATGATACTGTTGCCAGACCTATATGATACTGTTACCAGACCTATATGATACTGTTGCCAGACCTATATTATACCTTTGACTGACCTATATGATACTGTTGCCAGACCTATATTATACCTTTGACTGACCTATATGATACTGTTGCCAGACCTATATGATACTGTTGCCAGATCTATATGATACTGTTGCCAGACCTATATGATACTGTTGCCTGACGTGTATGATACTGTTGTCAGACCTATATGATACTGTTACCAGACCTATATGATACTGTTGCCAGACCTATATGATACCGTTGCGAGACCTATATGATACTGTTACCAGACCTATATGATACTGTTGCCAGACCTATATGGTACTGTTGCCAGACCATTATGATACTGTTGCCAGACCTATATGATACTGTTGCCAGACCTATATGATACTGTTGCCTGACGTGTATGATACTGTTGTTAGACCTATATGATACTGTTGCCAGACCTATATGATACTGTTGCCAGACCTTTATGATACTGTTGCAAGACCTATATGATACTGTTGCCAGACCTTTATGATACTGTTGCCAGACCTATATGATACTGTTGCCAGACCTTAATGATACTGTAGCGAGACCTATATGATACTGTTGCCAGACCTTTATGATACTGTTGCCAGACCTATATGATACTGTTGCCAGACCTATATGATACTGTTACCAGACCTATATGATACTGTTACCAGACCTATATGATACTGTTGCCAGACCTATATGATACTGATGCCAGACCTATATGGTACTGTTGCCAGATCTATATGGTTCTGTTGCCAGACCTTTATGATAATGTTGCTAGATACTGTTACCAGACCTATATGATACTGTTGCCAGATTTATATGATACTGTTGCCAGACCTTTATGATACTGTTGCCAGACCTATATGATAATGTTGCTAGATACTGTTGCCAGACCTATATGATACTGTTGCCAGACCTATATGATACAGTTGCCAGACCTTTGAGAAACTGTTACCAGACCTATATGATACTGTTGCCAGACCTATATGATACTGTTGCCAGACCCATATGATACTGTTGCCAGACCTATATGATACTGTTGCCAGACCTATATGATACTGTTGCCAGATCTATATGATACCAGTTACCAGACCTATATTATACTGTTGCCAGACCTATATGATACTGTTGCAAGACCTATATGATACTGTTGCCAGACCTTTATGATAATGTTGCTAGATACTGTTACCAGACCTATATGATACTGTTGCCAGACCTATATGATACTGTTGCCAGACCTATACGATACTGTTGCCAGACCTATATGGTACTGTTGCCAGACCTATATGATACTGTTGCCAGACCTGTATGATAATGTTGCTAGATTCTGTTACCAGACCTATATGATACTGTTGCCAGACCTATATGATACTGTTGCCAGACGTATATGATAATGTTGCTAGATACTGTTGCTAGACCTATATGATACTGTTGCCAGACCTATATGATACTGTTGCCAGACCTATACGATACTGTTGCCAGACCTATATGATACAGTTGTCAGACCTATATGATACTGGTTCCAGACCTATAGGATACTGTTATCAGACCTATATGATACTGTTGCCAGACCTATATGATACTATTGCAAGACCTATATGATACCTATATGATACTGTTGCCAGACTTATATGTTACCTATATGATACTATATGATACTGTTGCCAGACCTATATGATACTGTTGCCAGACGTATATAATACTGTTGCCAGACCTATATGATAGTTGCCAGAATGGTATTTTTTGTTTGTTTGATTTGATTCTTTACGTCCACTCAACAATCTTTCAGTTATGCGGGACGGTTCTTCCTGGGTTTAACCAGTACTAAGCTAGGATAAATGTGTCTTGCTCAAGGACCACAACGCAGTGACGCCGGTGAGGCTCGAACCCGCTACCCTTCGGTCTCGAGTCAAGCACTCTACCACTGAGCCACTGCGCTCCCTAACCCAGAATGGTATAATGGTACCAGACCTATATGATACTGTTGACAGAACGACATGATGATGTTGCCAGAATGATATTTTTACCAGACCTATATGATACTGTTGCCTGACCTATATGATACTGTTGCCAGACCTATATGATACTGTTGCCTGACCTTTGAGGAACTGTTACCAGACCTATATGATACTGTTGCCAGACCTATATGATATTGTGCCAGGCCTATATGATACTTTTGCCTGACCTTTGAGAAACTGTTATCAGACCTATAGGATACTGTTGCCTGACCTATATGATACTGTTGCCTGACCTTTGAGAAACTGTTACCAGACCTATAGGATACTGTTGCCTGACCTATATGATACTGTTGCCTGACCTATATGATGCTGTTGCCTGACCTATATGATACTGTTGCCTGACCTATATGATGCTGTTGCCTGACCTATATGATACTGTTGCCTGACCTTAGAGAAACTGTTACCAGACCTATATGATATTGTTGCCAGAATGACATGATGATGTTGCCAGAATATAAGGTTGCCTGACCTATATGAATCTGTTGCCAGGGCTATATGATACTGTTCCAAGACCTATATGATACTGTTGCCAGAACGACATGATGCTGTTGCCAGACCTATATGATACTGTTGCCAGAACGACATGATGCTGTTGCCAGAATGCTATAATGTTACCAGACCTATATGATACTGTTGCCAGACCTATATGTTACTATTGTAAACCTATATGATATTGTTGCCAGACATATGAGTGCGTAATAAAAACCATTTTTCTTATTTCTCAACCAAAATATAGGTTGTATGTACTTTCTTCTGAGCACCCAAAATTTATGTTTAAATTTATGTTACGCTAAAAATACTTGTTTAACTGGACCTATATGATACTGATGTCAGACCCATAATAGTCTTGCCAGACCTACATGTATATGATATGCTCTTGCCGGACCTATATGATATTTGTTCATTTTGATTATGTCCCTGTCAACAATTTTTAGCTATGTCAGGACCGGTCTTTCTTGGTTGAACCAGTATTAAGCATCGGACAAAGTGTCTTGCTCAAGGGCACAACAGAGTGAATCTGCGGATGGTGAGACTGAAACTATATCAGCCATGCGATGTGATTTCCACAACGTGGCATTTTGACAAGTGTAGACTCAGACGAGCCTACACAGCCTCCTTTTAAGCTTAGAAACTCTAAATAATGTTCAGTCAGTAGCTTAACACTCATAGAATATTCAAGCGAATAGCAAAGGCTCTGATCAGACTGTGGATGTGCGCAGGCTGATCTGAGGCTTTGCTGGTCGCACATACCACATTGTTGGGAATCTCATGTTGTGGCTCATATGATAATGTTGCCAGACCTATATGATAGTGTCTAGATCCTAGCTAGCCTTTGTCGGTAAGCAGGCTGTTTTGAGTCTTACCTTGTCAAAAACCATGGATACAAGTTTCTTCTATATAATTATGTAGCTCATGTGATATTGGCATTTTATCACATGACTTCCATAAGCCACCAATCAGACAAGCGCACCAAGTCACATGATAGGGTTCATCCAATAGTATAAGAAAACAAGTTCTGAACATGTATAATTATGTTTTATTTTTGGTTTTATCTCCAATCAGAAGACAAAGCAAATCACCATAACTTGTAATCTTAAGACACATAACAACTTCCTTAGTCACCTTACTGTCCTGCCAGCCAAGAGTGACAGTGACGTCATGTTTTGTTTAAAAATTTATCAGGAGCTTATAATCCATAGATTACTTGTGTATTAATCCTATCCGTAGGATAGGATTAATTCACAAGTGATCTATCGATTCGCGTTAGCTCAAGTGGAGTGTACAAGTTAATGTTTTACTTAACAATTGTAAACAAAACATGACATCACTCACTCTTGGCTGGCAGCACAGTAAGCTCATGTTGAAACATGTCAAAACATGTTGAAACAAAATACATGTATATCATTTAAGTGTCAAACATTTCTGTCAGCAATGCAAACAGCATAAACCCTGACCATCTGCTCAGGGTGAGCAATTTCACCAAGGTATATATCATTTATATTGCAAAGTGCATTGACCATGATCAGACTGATCCTACCTAAGGGCAGTCTGATCAGGGTAATGCAGTTTGCTGAAGTCAGTGAAAACATTAGCTTGCAAATCATAATGAGCAATTCACCATACCTACATTAATTGCTGGTTCCCAGTGTGCATGTGGTCAAAACTGGATAAACAGGTAACCAAAGTTTAAATCTAAGACACCTGAGGCGGGTTCAACGATGCTAGTGCTTGTGGGCGCTCAATGTACTGATGCCAGGCTTTACACACTACGAATAATGATAGGTACCAGAACAACAAGTGCCCGCTAGTTCTCGCATTGTTGAACTCGCCTCTGGTATTGGGAGGGTACTGATTACCTGTTTTTTTTCTTCACTTTTGACCATCTGTAAATGGGAACCAGCAAAGTATGTAGATATGGTGAATCATCAGAGAACAACATACAGAATGATGGTTATAATAGCCATTTTCTCCATTTATGATTAGTTCAATTTATTTTAAAAATGTCCATCTAAATGAACTCAACTTCACCGTTGTCCATATTAAAAAATGTTTTCATTATGAATGGTGCAAACGTCGTTAATTGAATATCAGTTAGTCAGTTACTTAGAGCGGGTGAGGGTATTAGTGAACCATAGGTAGTTAGTGAACCATTTCTTTATCCCAATTTCTAATGCATAGAAGCCTATTGTTTGACATTTAAAATGTTCAACATAATGCTTTGTTTAGTATCTAGGGTGTACTATCTCCATATTCACTTTGTAAGTTTTTAAAAAAGACTTTATTTTTTAATGTCAATAAATTTGACGATTCTTAACCATGGTGTTAAGGAAACAGAAATTTGGTCCTAATGATCAGCACCTTATGTGTAGTGTTTTTGTCATGCTTTTTGATAAAAGCCGATATCTAATTGAATTGTTAACCCAAAACGCTTCTGCGCTGGTACCTGGCAGTGTTCGATTAGTCTATAGAAAGGGTTCACTAATACCCGACGAAAATTTCTCACGGAGGGTATTAGTGAACCAAGTAACATGAACATTGAATAAAGTGTACATTATCAGTTTATTTCTGCATATTGCACTTCTTGTATCATAAATGCATAAGCTAGTTTTATGAAAGAAGCCCCAAGAAAAACAGGAATATGGGCAAAAGGCATACATCCCCTGCATGACAAATATGCCTAGAGAATGTTTTACAATGTCTGATGGAAACTTGCTCTTGTTTGGCTTGTGTATGCATAGAATAGGCTGTGTTAGTATCACCCGCTATACTCTACTGAAACAGACGATTTTTGTAGGTTCATTTCATGTTCTAAAACGTTTGTGTTACAGAGGATATAAACTTGCCAAAAATAAGGATGATTTCCAAAATGGCAACAACAAATATGACTTCACAAGCCATGTGTTACCTAACCCTAATATATGTATTTAGCTAAACACACGCATTCAGGATCACATTCTTCTGCCAAAAGTGTTAAGTAATAAGCTTTATAAAACGCATATTAACCACCAGTTATCACTCGGCAAGGTAGTTCAAGGCAGTCTGAAAATGAGCTGACAAATTTGCACTGCCTTGGAAATGACAATCAGACAAACCTTTGCTGCATGCTGTTAACATGATTGAAGAGCAGAGTCAGGCCATTGTGGAAAGCTGCTTCTGCGTTTTAAATAACAAATCAAGGTTCAGGGTAGTTCTACATTTACTGGTGAGTGCAGGTCTAATCTAAGCCTTAATTGCATGTCTATATTCATCTCTATGGCGTTTCTAAATTATGCCATCGTCTCCTGTCCACTAATACCCGAATGGTTCACTAACTGCCTCCATCGTGTAAAGTTGTACAACGCTATTAATGTAGCTTCTTTAACTGTTTAGAAGCTGTCTGTCCACTGTCTAACGACAAGAAAGAACCAAACCCTCAATTTGAGTAGCAGGATGTTTGAAAAGATCATCAGATAAGATATTATATAAAATATCGCTTAATGGTTCACTAATACCCTCACCCACTCTACATACGGTACTCTTTTTTTTCTATTTACACCCACCAACACACTCTCTCTCTCAAAGGAACTATAAGCCTATTTGGTGCTAGGGTAGTTGCATAGACCAGGACGCGAGATGTACTATTTGAAGGTCAAATAAAGAAAATCATCCCAGATTTTTTCTAGCATCAAATTTCCAGACATGCAAAATTAAACATAAAATTTTGTATTTTTCGTATCTATCATTCAGAACATGTTTTGGGTGGTCAAAAGAGCCCTCTCATTGAAAAGGTTCTTTTGAGCACCCACAACATATACTTTGTATGACTTGACTTGATCCGGAGTTCTTAGTGAATTAGGGTTAAAGTTTGGTCTATGCTGACTACTGCAGTAACTTGCCTCACGTTCCCCAAAAACTTAAATTTCCAGTAAGTCTTTTCTATTGCACGTTTCATAATTCATTGTAAGTCTTTGCGGCGTATTAGCTTTGGTGTGGAAAGATATGCGAAAGAGTTCAGGATTATTCCTGAATTCAGGATTTTGAGGCTGACTTTCCATAGAAAGTCAGCCTCAAAATGCTGAATTTACCAGATTATAATAGCTTCTTTCATTTAATTTCACTTTCTCTTAAGACAATCAACCATTTAAACTGAAAATTGTTGATATTTTGTGGACATAATGTTTTTCAGATCTGAATTTCTAAAGTTCAGGATTTTCAAAATTTTGAACTTTCACCAATGTGAACAGAGGGGATGATCTAAACTCAGAACAGACTGCTCCTAGAGCAGTCTGATTAGGGTTTACACTATTTACCATCCCATCCCAACCTTCATGAGTGAAAGTTTAAAATTTCTAAAATCCTGAACTTTCAAAATCCAATCTTAAAACTTGCAGTATGCCCACTAAATAATCACAATTTCAAGTTTAAATGGTCAGTTATCCTTAGAATCAAAACAAGCTATTATGATCTCCCGAATTCAGCATTTTGAGGCTGACTTTCTGTGGAAAGTCAGCCTCAGAATCCTGAATTCAGGAATAATCCTGAATTACACACCTTCCTATATTGCAAAAATGGACTCTTTCCAATTTTAGGACAAAAATGATGAGTTTGAATGTCGTATATTATTCAGCGAAAATATGTATTTATAGTAAAGCTTCAATAATGTATTATGCACTGTCAAAAAAAAAAATTATGACTCAGTTTTACATTTACTTGATTCAGTGGATCAGGGTAGTTCTTTTATTGAAACAAACTTTATTGAACTGTTGAAGCAAAATAATAATTGAGCCGTGACATGTGATTTCCTACAATGTGGTATGTGCGACCAGCAAAGGCTCAGACCAGCCTGCGCATACGCACAGTCTGATCAGAGCCTTTGCTAGTCCCTTGAATATTCTATGACTGTTAAGGTACTGACTGCACACCATTTGGAGTTTCAAAGCTTAAAAAGGGGCTGCACAGGCTAGTCTGAGTCTACACTTGTCAAAATGCCACATTGTTGGAAAATCTCATGCCGCGGCTCATATATTTATATTCCATTGAATTAATTTCAAACAAAAAAAACTGAAGACTGCCTCTTTAACTGTATAAATGGAACTAAGCATTTCTTCCCTGTTAAAGCAGCCAATTATACAGAGATAATCAGATCTGCATTGTCCAAATCAAACAAACTTGTATGTTAAATATGTTTATAGCTTAGCCAATTGACTTTCAGTCAACTGGGGCCAAACAGTATTTTGGAAGTTTTAAATTACTCAATTTCATGGTCCAACTTTGATCAAATCTGCACAAACTATCTGTGATACTGCGGAAATTTTCAAACCAATCGTTTTCCTTGATTATTTCCCTTTGCATGATTGTTTATTTGTTAAGGAGTATACCTAAAAATGCCCAGACTTAGGAAGTTGTTAAAAAAAAAATTTACTTCAAAAAAATGGGAGTCTCATCCACACACACTATAAACATCAGCTTTATGTTCCGAGAAAAAAAACTGAAAATAAAACCAAAAATATTTAAACTAATATATTGACATAGGTGACAAAAATAACTTCATAAATCGTATTTATGTACAGTCGTTTTGTACAAATATGTAAAAATTAACCGTTTATTATAAAACTAATGGATAGCGTGTATTACCGATGAACTATGCCATGTATGAACTATTCACAGATGAAAAAATAAAAATTTATGCCGCCAAAATGGTTCGAAAATAAATAAAACAAATGAGATGGCTGTTCATCAATGGGCAAACTTATTTCTACAAATTCAAAACACATGATTTATCATACACCATACACAAATAATTATGTACCTTGTACGGAAGCACTAAATGGCCATCACTTTTGCTATCAACTTTTACAGTATTCGGCACAAAAAAAGTCACAATACGCTAACAATAACACAGGCCTGCAGATGGGAGAGGTATTGAAAACTTAATTTTCGTTGTTTTAACCAAAACATGTTTTGGGTACTCAAAAGAATTGTCTCACCGAGACCATTTTTTAGAACTCCCAAACATGTTTAATCTGATGGATCAAAAAAAAAGCTACGATTTTACACATCAAAGGAGAGCTTAAATCAACCTATGAAATAGAAATTTTGAAACCTTCTCTGATCTAATAAACACTTCTTAACCAAATGGAGATAATTTTTACAACATATGGGCCTAGAAGTGACAAAACCCGTCTTCGGGGTTTCTGAAAAAGCGAGACTCAAACAAGTTTCCTCAGCTAAAGAGACTAGCTAGAAAATTGAAATTTCGCTTGTATCAAGTTTAGATATGATACTTACCAATAAGCAAATAACAAAGGCGCTGATTGTTTGATTGATTTCATTCTTTACGTCCCATCAACAATCTTTCAGTTAAACAGGGACGGGTCTTCCTGGGTTGAACCAGTACTAAACTAGGATAAATGTGTCTTGCTCAAGGACAGCAAAGGCGCTGATCAGACTGCGCGGATGCGCAGGCTGGTCTGCGCCTTTGTTGTTCGTAAACCCCCGAAGACAGGTTTTCTCGCGTCGAAGCCCATATGTTTTCATTACAAAAATAGTGATTTGCATAGCTCTCATATGAATAATAAAAATTTGATATTACACTAATATCAACATGTTGTGTAAATCTTCCATTTCATCATTTTAAGATTTTAAGAAGCAGGCGCATTAACTTTAAAATATTGCAATTTTCTCATGTCCAAAACAGTAAAAGTTTATGGTGAAAGCGATGGCATTTAAGAGCTTCCGTATATTTCGCACAGTAAACATTTCAACGCTGGAACATATCAATGCTCCAATATGTCAAAGACTGAAATGTTCACTCCTTGTAAAGCTTTTGCAGGTTATCAACACATTTCATCAGATAAGAAGGATTGCCAGACCATTGAGTCCACCCATGAGATAATCAATTTATAGGAGATACGTAAGGTCATCCTTTCAACATACATGTGCACAGCCACCAATCCAGCTCCTTCATCGCATATACCACTTGGACTAAACTTTCTGTTTCCTAATTTTGAGAGCAAAATTTAGAATCAAGCAATGCTATTCGATGAGACACTCGTTGAACTTTTCGACAGGAGATGACTTATAAGCAGGAGATGACTTATATTATAATATAAGCGCTTGCTTACTGTCAGATCCTGTACCATGATATTTCTGTACTGTAATATACATGTCTAGTTACAAATAAAATATTGTTTAAACCAACTTTTCGACAATGATATCCGTTTTAAGAGGATATTCTGCTTGACAGTTTAAAATGTTTTGTAATGGAGAAAAATGATATTTAACTTCAACTCAGATTCTAGAATCAGTGTATGTGCCAGGGCACATTATTTAAAGTATGTCGAAGGTAATCATAAAGGCCATTGAATAGCATTTTTGGATTTCTAGAATTTTGTATTGCTCAGAAAAAATAATGATTTTGCTGGAATAAAGGTCCATCACATTAATTGGAAACAGGTCCCTCTTCTTCATGACACAGTATTGATTTTATGCAATGAAGGAGCTGGATTGGTGCCGTGATGTGTAGCTATTCAAAAAGGATACAGGTTAGAAGTTTTAGGTTTGAGAATTTATCTTCTTCCATACTTTGTGTGTGCAAGCAGTTAGGCTTCAACAAGACTGTGCATATGCACAGGCTTGTCCGAGTAGTTGCTGCTCACATACCGAAGAAGTATCAAAATCTCATTTAGATAGCTGTGTATGCATGTTTAAAGAACTGTTTTCAGCATGTGATAAATAGAGGATCTTATATGAATGCTCATGTTTTATTGAATGAGTAAAAGTGATAAAATGCGATGGCTTGCAGAGCATTTTATTACTTTTTCGCAACAAGTTTAATAGATTCAATAATACAGGAGCACGAATGCTAGATTCTATTTATCACATGACATTCAAATTGCCTAAAAATCACATTTTTTTTGCGTGAAAACGTCGATATTGTGCCATCTTTTTCGCAATGTTATTTATCAATTTTATTACATGGCGTTATATCATTCCCAGATCCGACGTCATGCGATAATAAGTATTATCTCACGGGATGGACAATATCTATGGGGCAGAAAAATTTCTTATCTGAAACAAAACAATGCATCTGCATACATGTACGGGCATCCAGAAAAAGAGTGTGTAATTGAAAATTATCTTTCTTATATCTCAACCAAAACACATGTTGTGGGTACTCAAAAGAACCGTCTCCATGAGACGGTTCTTTTGAGCACCCAAAACACATGTTCTAGTTAATAGGTAAGAAAATATTTAAAATTTTTCGCGAAAAAAAATCTTTTGACTGGACCTGTGATGTACATAATTCAGATGCCTCTATTCTAATGAAATGACAACCAATTGTGTAAATCATTTTTTATCACATGATGCATTTAAAAGAAAACTTGTCACAAGTAGAAAATATATCGAATAATCTCATTTGTCTTTCAAAATATCCGAGTCACAACATGATAAAAAATGGCCGTTCCAGTAAATGTGGAAAATACTGCAACCTATAATAAAGCTTCCATGCTTATAAACCCAAACTTTTTACCCTCAAGATTTAGATAAACAAAATTTTTGAGTGTAAAATTGTAAATATTTTCTTACCCATCAGTTTTAACATATGTTTTGGGTGCTCAAAAGAACCGTCTCATTGAGAGGGCTCTTTTGAGTGTCCACAACATATGTTTCGGTTGAGAATAGAAATTATTTTTTGGTACACACTCTTAACTAAAAGCCTGGATGAGAGTGAAATTGAAAACTATTTTTCTTATTTCTCAACCAAAATAATGTTGTGGGTACTCAAAAGAACCGTCTCAATGAGACGCTTCTTTTGAGCACCCAAAACACAGGTTTAAACTGATGAGCAAGAAAATATTCGCAATTTTACGCTAAGATCTCTTGTTTACCTTGAATTATGGATATCTTACCACAAAATCATACGTCAGGAGTTTATTTTAGTACACTTAACATTTTTTGGATGTGTTATAGTAGTAAAATAATCTTAATTTTACACTCAAAATGTTCCATTAAATGCAGTGGAGGATCTAGAGGGAGTTAGCTTGAACAACCCTCCCTGCCTCCTGTTTTTAAATATCCTATAAAAATGAAATAATTTGGTCTCAGTAAGACCAAATTATTTCATTTTCATGGGATATTTAATAAAAATTAGATAAGATCAGCAAAGCGAACCCCCCTCCCCCGGCCCCACACACACCTTTATACATATGAACCCCCTTTCCAGAAATCCTGGATCCGCCCCTGAAATGAAGACATATATCACAATGAAAGCCAGGTGAAGCAAGGAGGGCCTTTTTATCATATTGCAACTCATTTGTGTCAGCTACCCTAATAACTTTGGTATCCAAGTTGTCACTAACTCAGTCTACAACTTTGGTTAACTCTTATTTTCACTATCAAGTGTTAACTTTGGTTAACTCTTATCTTCACTATCAAGTGTTTACTTTGGTAAACTCTCATCTTCACTATCAAGTGTTAACTTTGGTTAACTCTTATTTTCACTATCAAGTGTTTACTTTCGTTAACTCTCATCTTCACTATCAAGTGTTAACTTTGGTTAACTCTTATCTTCACTATCAAGTGTTAACTTTGGTTAACTCTTATCTTCACTATCAAGTGTTAACTTTGGTTAACTCTCATCTTCACTATCAAGTGTTAACTTTGGTTAACTCTTATCTTCACTATCAAGTGTTAACTTTGGTTAACTCTTACCTTCACTAACAAGATTTAAATTTGGTTAACTCTTCATTTCACTATCAGTAAGTGTTAACTTTGGTCAACCTTCCCTGTACTCTGAAGAGGTACCGTAAACACATTTTCTATCAAAACTATTTTGGTAAATATCTCCATTCACTATCCATATATCAAATTAGGTCCATCTCCTCATTTTCTACCATTTATTCTTATCCCATTAACAATTCCTATTCCTGCCAATAACTCATTTAGGTTAACACTTTACCATCTAACTCATTTGAGTTAACACTTCTAATCGCTACAATAACTCAATTTTGTCCATAACTTTTCATCCCCTTTACTTTTATTTGGTTAACACTTGCATTTAATATCAATAACTATCTTTGGTTAACACTTTCTTTATGCTATCAATGACTATCTGTTGTTTATTTGTTAACACTTCCCTATATGTTCAAACCATGAGTTATTACTTTTGTTAACTCTTCCATTCCTATATATTACTTCCCTTTTTGGCCAATACTCCTTCTAACACTATCAATAAATCATATCATTTCCAATCACATTTCTCCTTTTTCCTTCACTTTCAGTTTTCAATTACCTTTCAATATCATCAATTCCTTCACTTTTTGTTAACAATTCCATTTACTTTTAAATACTTCTTCAAGTTAACATTTTTCTTTGGCTACCATCAAATTCCTTTGAATTTAGTTACCACTTTCCTTTCCAATCAACATTTCTTTCAATTTAATTAAGTTAAAACTCAAACATTTTTTTTCACCTTCGGCAAACAATTCTCTTACCTCCTATCACTTGATTTGTTTTCACATTTTCTAACTAATGTAAATACTGTCTCCATATTTTTTGCGATCATTAAAATTTTCTTTTTTGGTATCTCATTGATTAATGAAAGCATGTGCATCTGTAATGCAAGCCCTTATTAAACTATGCAATATGCCGCAAACCCCATCAAAAATAAGAAAGTTACAGATGTTTGTATAGTAAATATAGAAAGCAATGGAGGGCGGCCATTTTTAGGCTATGTGACATCACACAGCCCTAATTAAATATGCATAATCAGAATAACTAGTTTCATGCAATTCATTTTAACTTTTTTTGCACTTTTATTGATTTTTCTATTGAAAATCGTTATTTTTGCCAAAAAATCTGTATATTTAGCATTGGAAATGGGGATTTATTGGCTTTTCAAAATTTACAGGAAGTTAATTAATATTCAAAATGGCTGCCTCCATGGGCTTAATGGAAGTAAGAATTTTGATTTTCAAATTGCTTTTTCTTATTTTACATCTGATTTTGATCAGGTTTGTGGCAGATTACAAGGTTTAATAAGAGCTTGTATGTCAGGCTCACTTGCTTTTAATGTTGCCGTCCCCCTTAAGTGCTTTCAACATGCTTTTATTTCATTTCCAAAATTAACTCTTAAGCACTCAGAATGACCAAAACTATTAAAGTTTAACCATTCTGGGTGCAATAGTGTTAGGTTTAAATTTTCATCAAAAAATTCATTCAACATTTTAGTATTATTATGTTTTGGCTTGGTAACATAACCCCAGATACGATGCTTATTTCAACACAAAAATGGCATGCTGGGTAATTTTCATACTTTTGTTGCCGTCTGCCGACTTTTTTCAAAATCAACTTTTTCAAAATATTCTTTCAGGAACACTATCAGAGTGTCAAATGGTTTGGATCCAGATCAGAACCAACATCTTGTCGGTCCTGGTCTGGGTACAAACTGTTTGCAAAGATTATCAGCAGACGACAAAAGTCACTGCTTCCACAGAAAGAGTTAAGAATAATAGAAATCTGGGAATCCGTCTAATCTAAGATTATGCAGTTTGTTTCACAAACTCATTTTCACAACTTTGGTATATGCTTTAGTCCACTAACCCTATCTTGACCAATGGACTCTTCCATCTTGTTGGATACAGTATAGTTTGGATGTACCATTATAAATTCTAGGGGCCATATTAAAACCTTTATAGATATATAATGCCTCTTTTATATATTATGCCACTTACGTTATATACGCAGTGTCAAAAGCTAAGCACCACCCGAACATTTTTTTCAGTGACAGTCTTTATGTATAATTTTCTTCAAAAGAACCATTAATTTATAAAATATTGTTACCCATGTATTTTTTTGGTCTCTCATACCTGTCAGAATGCCATTTGATTCTTTTGATAAGATTCTACGGTGTCCTCTACGCACAAACCCCCATTTTGTGGGGTATACCCTTAAAAGCGTCATAGTGGATCCCAAAGTGCTTCCTTTGAATTCGTATTAACACGAAAATAAACATGACCTATTTTTCAGACTATTGCCAAAAGGGTTCTGGCGAAATCCAGGTTTATCTTGCCAGTTACAGAGATAGTTAATCACATGTTTATAATGTTTGCTTTTTCACTATATAACATGCCATTCTTTACACCTCCATATATTTTGTTCTATCAGAGATATTCATCTGAAATTTACAGACAGGTCATGTTTTTGGTTTTGTAACAATATGACACTAACAGTTTTCATCTCGTAGTGGTATAAAAATGCCACGATGGGACAGCTAATTTGGACATTTTTAGGGGTAAGTGAGCATTTGCCATGCCTAGTCATTAACATTAATGCTTATCAAATCAAAATGTGCTGTAAATTGTCACCACTTTTATCTTATTTCATAAATATAACAGGTATAAATTCATATTTAGAAGGCTTCACTGTTTTTCTCGGGAATTGTTTAGGCGGTGCTTAACTTTTGACGCCGTGTATATATCATACATTTTTTATTTAAAGGAATTCTCTACTTTGTTCTCATGCTTCAGTACCATACATATTCAGCTGCAAGATGGGCGTTTATACCTTCCAAAATAATCTCCTAAGGCCAGAATTTTTTTATTAGTTGATTTACAGGAATTTTTTTTTTTAGATTTAGGGTGGGGGGATGAAAAAAAAAGAAGATAAAAGCTCTGAAAATTCAGAGCTTTTTTTTTTTTAATATCTCCAGAAAAAACAGTAAAACTAGTAAGGTAAACCAACATTCTGAATAAAATCTTTAAATATTTCATCATTTTCTAAAAATCTGGGCAGGACAATCACTTTTAATAGTGTCACTCTCAAAAATACATTGAATTTTTCAATGAAACAAATAATTTTTAGAGTCTGCGGATAAAATAGAAATAATTTTTTTCTACTTTCCGGAAAATAACAGTAGGAAGGTTTGTAAATCAACTAATAAAAAAATTCTGGCCTGAATCTAGAACTCTGGAAAATGTTCTAAAATGCCAAACACTTCTCTTTCTGCTCTCTCCCACAATTTATGAAGAGTACGAGTGACATACAGTAAAACCTGTCTTAAGCGACCACTAAAAAGAAGACCAATAATTGGTTTTTAAGACTGATTATCGCTTAATGCAGGTCAAATGTATTGCAGAATGCTCCAGGGGGAGCATTCTGCAATACTTTTGACCTTCATTAAGCCATAACTTGTCATTAAGATCTTTGTTTTGTCTATTTTTGAGTGGCCACTTAAGACAGGTTTTACTGTAAATATTCAGGATGATTTTTGGTAAGGTAAACCCCAGTCTTACAGCAGAATAGCTATGGTACATATATTATGCCTTGATCTTAAAACCCTTCTCAGTCCAGGCCAATCAAAAAATACTTGTGCTTCTGATGACCCAAGTGAATCTTCCCATCAGTTGCCAGTAGTGAAAAAAAATCCTGATTTTACAGGGAGAAATTCTGATTTTTCTGAAATCCTGATTTTACAGGGGAAAATCCTGATTTTACAGGAAAAATCCTGATTTTACTGAAATAAATCCAGATTTAGGAAAAAAATCCTGATTTGACAGGGAAAAAAAGTATGTAATTGATCTAATTAACTTGATTCACCTTTCAAATTACTCCAGATAAAAGGGTGCATTTTAGAATTATTTCTCAATAAAAATCCTGTTGTGGTACTTAAAAGAACTATCTCACCGAGACTCGTCTTCAGTGTACCCAGGATTTTGTTAAGAACGAAAGTAATCGAAATTTCATGCACCAATTTTTCCTGAACTGGAATAATGAAATACAATTGCATCCATGATAAACTTTGGCTGGTAAAACAAATGTGGGGGAATCTAATTTTGAGATATTTTTTCCCCGCCTTGGATGTATTACATTTATGCATACTGTCCCATAAATGATATTAGAGCTTGCACTGTTTTGTATCATAAAAAACAAACTCTTCAACTGAAATAATTTTCAATTCTGATATCCAGTGAAATTGGTTTAAAGGTATTTAGTATATTTAGGGGGGGAATTTGTCAAATCAATCCACCATATTTTTCAAGGTTCTCAGAAACACATTTATTTTTTCTTGGCCTAACTATTTTTTCTTGGCCTAATTCTTGCAATTCTGAGCCTAACACTAAACAGTAAACCCGACACAGAATAGTTTTATATGCATTTAAACGCCAGAACTATATAACTCATGAAAAGGATGTGCAAACAAAATAGTCCCAGATCAGACTGCTCCTAGTGGAGCTGTCTGATCAGGGACTATCTGTTTACTTTCTGCAGCACATTACCATGGGTGAAAGTTAAAAATTTCCAAAATCCTGAACTTTTGAAAATCAAATCTTAAAACTTGCACTATGCCTATAAATATCAACAATTTCAAGTTCAAATGGTCAATTGTCTTTGGATAAACTGAAATCAAATAAAAGAAGCCATTAGAATCTGCCTAATTCAGGATTTTGGGGCTGACTAACTATAGAAAGTCAGCCTCAAAATCCTGAATTCAGGAAAAACCCTGAAAACTTTCACCCATGCATTACATGTATTTGTAGATAACTAGGATGGATTACTCCAAAGATTCCATATTAGAAATTCAGTACTTAAAAGAGTTAGTTATAATTCTTTGAGATCTATTTTTTTTCCAACCAATTTTGCTTTAGCTGGTTCCACCATATTGCACACAATATGACCAAGATTAATTATTGATTTCACATTGGGCCATGCATGCCGGGCATCATCCCTGGATTCATTCCAGGGCCCATGTAACCAGGGCCGGGATTACCCATCATACCATCCATGGGAGACATTTGCCGTGAC
The DNA here is from genome assembly GCA_964019695.1 of Loripinus fragilis. Lineage (NCBI taxonomy): Eukaryota > Metazoa > Mollusca > Bivalvia > Lucinida > Lucinidae > Loripinus > Loripinus fragilis. Next base: position 90,043,214 of record OZ026519.1, read on the forward strand.
CGCCCCTGGGAGTACAGCTGCTGCTGAAATTGTTGATACTGTGCACTAGAATACCCTGGGGCCCCGGGACTAAGTGGCCCTGGACCCATACTGGGTCCCCCTGGACCCATACTGGGTCCCGCCATCCTCATCCCTTGCCGTGACATTCCTCCCATTCCTGATACAGGTCCCTGCATCCGGGGTCCCATCCCATGCATTGACATGGGTCCACCTGGACCCGACATCATGGGATTGTTCATGACAGATTGTCCCCCTCCCTGGTAAGGTGGGCTGTTATATGGCATATTTCCCATACTCCCCATACTACTCCCCGGGCCCATCTGTTCATTCAAGATACTATTTGACATATTGCTCATGGCCGTCATTGGACTGCTTCCGACAGAGTTCATAGGATTGCCACTCATGGAGGAGAGTGCAGACATAGGGTTCTCTCTCATAGAAGAGGACATTCCAGCCATGGATGCCATAGGGTCTGGGCTCCCCATCCCACCCATCGTTATACTGGGGATATCGGTGAGACTACCCCGCCTCATCATCATAGACTGCTGTACTGCAGGACCTATTGGCCCACCAAAAGGACTTCCCCTAGACCCAGGTCTCATTGAACTCATCACCGACCCACCTGAACCCATAGCTGATCCCATGGCCGCACCCAATGAGGGGCCCATTCTTGGGTCAGACATAGACCCCATGCTACCTGGACCCATTCTGGATTCTGGACTCATCACCATATCTGGCATCCCAGGACCCATTCTTGGGTCAGACCGTTGAGCCATACGAGGGTCCATCCCAGGTCCCATTCTTGGATCACCCATAGATGGCCCCATTCTTGGATCTGCTCTGGGATCCATGCCCGGCCCCATGCTCTGAGCCACCAAACGAGGATCTGGACCCTGTCCCATTCCTGGCCCCATTCGAGGATCCTGCCCTGGAACCATTCGTGGATCTTGCCCTGGACCCATCCTTGGATCTTGTCCCGGAACCATTCTGGGGTCTTGCCCTGGAACCATTCTTGGATCCTGACCAGGACCCATTCTTGGATCCTGACCAGGACCCATTCTTGGATCCTGACCAGGACCCATTCTTGGATCCTGACCAGGGCCCATTCTTGGATCCTGACCAGGACCCATTGACCCAGGCCCATAGGGTTGTCCTGAAGGAAAATATTGCATTTTAGATGTCGGCACTTTCCCTTCTATGTTGATTAATGGAGAGTCAAACTGTTGCATAAAACCCAAGTCTGGTTTCATGTTTTTAGGTTCGGGCTGCATGCCAGGCTGGTTGGCGGGTAAGTATTGTATTGTGTTGGGGGCCTTCTGCTGAACCTGAACATTACCCAAGGAACTAGGTGAAAAATTCGGGGAACCAGGTCGACCTGATCCAGGCACTTGCGGATTCATACCCAAACCATTGTTAGGGTTCTGTGACTGACCAAACGGGGACATCTTGTTCCCTCCCATATTACCCATGCTCCCATGTTGACCAGCCGAAGCCGGGGATCCCATATTTGGCATCTTCCCATTTTGTGGCATTGTGGTGGGGTTTTTATTGGTATTCTGTGCCATGCTTACACTTTGTGTCATGCTACCAGTCTGCTGACCCATGTTACCAGTTTGACCCATGCTACCAGTCTGACCCATGGAAGTCTGACTCATAGAACCAGTCTGACCCATAGAACCAGTCTGACCCATAGACCCAGTCTGACCCATGGTGCCAGTCTGACTCATGGTACCAGCCTGACTCATGGAGCCAGACTGGGTCAAGCCGCCACTTTGTGACATGCTCAACTGCGTCTGCTCCATGTTCATCTGTTGCACCTGCATAGATGGGCCGCCAGGATTAAAGTTACTCTGTCCCTGCTGCTGCTGCTGCGGCACATTCTGCTGAATATTTACCTGTTGTATTGACATTGTGGCATTCACGAAAGTATTATTAACACTAGGTGTTGACTGAGTTTGTGAATTAGAAGAAACTGAGTTTGTATTTGTAACCTGTTGGTTCTGTGATTGTACCGCATTACTAACAGCACCCGAGTGTGACGGTGGCCCTTGAGAATTTTGCTGATTTTGTTGTTGTTGTTGTTGTTGTTGTTGCTGTCCTTGCATCTGAATACTATGAAATGGTCCACCCTGCATCATGTGCTGTTGCATTTGATTGGATAAGTTTTCCACACCTTTTGCCAAATTTGCTAACGTTGCGGACGTGATATTGTTCGATAACGATGTCTTTCCTGATGGCGTTGATGGTGAATTCGAGATACTAGGGTTCTGAGGTGGTTGTTGTTGTTGAGGATCAAAATGAGATAAGCGCATATTGGCACCGGACAATGGGCTCGGACCTTGGCCCGGCCCCTGATTGCCTGTCACCGGCACAGGACTACCTAAAGGTCCACTAGAGGTCTGACTTGAGTTTGACATTGGCCCTTTATTTGAGTTGGGTCCATGCATAGGAGAATTAACAACCTGGTTTTGTGAAAAATGATTTGATTGGGACTCACTAGAATTCGTTTCTCGATATGCCGTGTTAACCTGTTTAGTAATTGTTAACTCTTGTCCTTCAAACTGATTCAGGTAGCTTATATGTTGCGGTGATGGCGTTGGTTGTAAGTTTTTACACAGTTCCTCCATGTCTTCGCGTTTTCGTTTCGTCGACTGTGATTGTGCATAGCTTGGAGGAGGTTTGTTTGCCGAACTGCAGATGGGGCCACCGGCAGCCATGTCGGGATGAAATTGTTCAGGATTACCTGCCCTTTGTAATGTTACCTGAGCACTGTTCTTCATATTATGAGGCATACCACCCACTGGCCCCATCATATTCGGGTTCATTGGAGATCCTTGAGGGTGCTGCATCATTGGGTCCATACCACCCATACCTGGCCCTCCCATGGGTCCCACAATAGGTCCAACAGGCCCCATAGGATCCATTCCTGAGAAGGAATTTTTCCTCTGAGGTCCTGTTGGAAACATTAAGGGATCCTGAGGATCAGGTCCTTGAGCAGATAGAGACGGGGACCCTAAAGGCCCGTTCATATTTGGTGAGGTAGGCGATGCCATTCCAACTGAACCGTGTCGCTGTTTTTGAGCAATTGAACTGTAATACGAGGGAGGAGGCTGACCACTCGCGCCACGAGCCGGATCCATGCCGGGCCCCATTTGTGGCCCAGGACCGTTTGATGGCATTGGCCGCTGGTGCATCTGTCGTTTCTCTACAATATATTCCTGCTGTAACCGTATCCATTCTCGCTGAGCTTGAGACATATTTTGCATGTTCTGCGGATGAGGCCCAGGACCGTACTGGGACATTCCTTGTGACATCATGAACTGTTCCTGTGACATCATTTCCTGTCGTGAATCCATCATGCCATGCGGTGATGACATCATATTCTGCTGTGCCATCATCATTGCTCGTTTCGATGCCATCATATTTTGTTGATACATACCCATCTCCCCGGGCATCATGCCGGGCCCTCCAGGTCCGGGACCCGGCACACCCCCACCTGGAGGAAACTCTTGCTGTCTCTGCTCGGGAAACAACATTTGTTGAATTTTTCGTAAATTTGCTAATTGCTCTTCACGTCTTTGTAACTGTTCGGGAGTCAAATTTTCGTTCGGCACTTTACTCTGCATTAAGTTCATATTATTTAAACCACCAGGTATGTTCATATCGGGATCAAACATTCCACTCTCCATCATCATTTGAGAAAAATTAGGGTTCTGGGGTCCGAACATCATTCTGGGGTCCTCGTTCATTCCCAGGCCTTGCTCTTGCAGATTCTGATTCTGTTGCTGCACCCACTGAGCAACAGCGTTGGAGGAGTTGGGTCCGAATCCCATCGGACCTCCAGGTCCCATGGAGTTACCCATTGACTGCATTTTGTTGCCCCTCATGTTCTGCATGGCATACATGGCCTGCATCGGGTTCGGTCCTCCTCCTTTTGACTTTCCTGGATGCTTCTGAAACAAATAAATATATCATTTAATTAACCCTTTACAGGGGACAAAAATATTTCAACATTGCACTTGTCCTGCAGTGTGAGTTACTTACAATTTTCACTCATCCTGCAAACACATGCACTTGTCCTTTAAAAAAATATGCAATAATGAACAATAGGGAGTATAAAATTCCTTATATAACTGCTAAAATTATATTTATCCAATCAGTTTCATAACTGCATCCCATACACTGACAGAAAGATACTCATCCACTTCAGAAAATGCTAGCTTCACTCTCAGATTTTAGCACTCGTCCTACAGTCCTGTAGGACTAGTGCTTTGGGCAGAATTACTCATCCTTTCTAGATTTTACTCGTAACTACGAGCGGACGAGTGGAAATTTTGTCCCCTGCTTTAAATTATGCACTAATGCATGGGTGAAAGTTCAAAATTTCCAAAATCCTTAACTTTAAAAATTCTAATTTTCAACTTGCAGGATGCCTACAAATATCAACAATTTCAAGTTTAAGTGGTCAATTCTCTTTAGATAATCTGAAAATTAATCCAAGACTATTATAAACTCCCTAATTCAGCATTTTGAGGCTGACTTTCTATGGAAAGTCAGCCTCAAAATCCTGAATTCAGGAATAATCCTGAAAACTTTCACCCATGGCGCCTTTATGCACTAATGGACTAATGGATTTTCTTCTGGTTTGAAACATTATACTTGGGATGGTCCATTGTATAATTCGACGTGTCATAGGTTATAAATTCCAATAATTTCTTTCTCAGAGGATTGTTTTTGCCTTAGCAAACAGTGAAGACCCAGATGAAATGCTGGCCTTAGCAAACAGTGAAGACCCAGATGAAATGGCGCATCATGCAGCATTTCATCTGGTTCTTCACTGTTTTCAAAAGTACACATTTTTGAGTCACTAGCATATACTGTAAAGGGTTAACCCTTGACATACTGAATATTTTTATGTACTACACTCGGCCACAATTTTTATGCTGTTAACCTGCAGCATTTCAGTTGTAAGCATGTATTTTCTATCAGAGTAGAAAAACAGTGTGGATCCTGATCAAATGGCTTCGTCAGAAGCCAGCTGATCTGGATCTACAATGTTTTCAAAAATGGATACAGCCAGGTTCAGCAGGACCAGGGTTAATTGTTTGATTAATTTCAAACTTTTGGAAGTTATGTTTGTTTGATTTGATTCTTTACGTCCCATCAACAATCTTTCAGTTATATAGGGACGGGTCTTCCTGGGTTGAACCAGTACTAAGCTAGGATAAATGTGTCTTTATTAACTTTAATAAAATTGTAAATGATTTAGAAGTAGATTCCAATACTCCTGCCTCCTGAGATTGTAAAAATTCAAATTATTTATATCCCTCTGCAGGATTTGTTATTACAGGTAATTTAAATGTCATTCCTGACGCTAGAGTTCGCAATATCATTTCTAAAGGTCCTAAATATAGATTTCCCTCTAATATTGATTTCTCTAAATGTCGTAGAGAGATCGCTGCTTCTTTAAATGACTTTAGTAATCGTTGGTGCAAACGGGAAAATGTTGAACCTGATGCCTTGAAGGAATGGAAGATTAACATTTTTAAAATTATTGATACTCGTATTTCATTTTACTCTCGTAATACACATCTTTTGCCCCCTAAACCTAAATCTTCTTTTCGTCATCTTAAACGAGGTATCCAGGATTTTCATATGAACTATGTTTTGGTTCCAGCAGATAAAGCTGCTAACAATGTTGTAGTTGTTTGACGACTGTATTATATTAATACTCTTAAGCGTGAGCTTGTTGACACTAATGCCTATAAACTGCAGCCTTCTATAAGTGAAAGGGTGATTGTTGATGGGCATGGTTGTCATACAGTCCTACATTTTGGTGTCAAAGCTAAAGAAAATCAAGACAAAGTTCCTACGTTGTACTGGTTACCGAAACTCCATAAAAAACCCTATAAAGCAAGATTTATTGCTAATTCTAGTTCTTGTACGACAACAGAACTTTCTAAATTGTTAACCTCGTGTCTTACAGCTGTTAAAAAACATGTAATCAAATATTGTGAAAAGGTATATGAGAGATCTGGTAAAAACCTATTTTGGTCTATTAAAAATTCAGGTGAAATTTTAGATAAACTTAAAGCTAGAGATTTCAATGCGACTAGTTTGTCTACTTATGATTTTTCTACTCTTTACACTACTTTACCTCCTAATTTAATTAAAGATAAACTTATTGATCTTATTGAAAGAACCTTCCAGAGAGAAGGCTCTCCTTACCTTGCATGTAATGACAGAAATGCATTTTTTACTTCAGAAAAACCTAAGAAATATCATGCATGGTCGTGTCAAAATGTATGTGATGCGCTGACCTTTTTGTTGGACAACATTTTTATTCGATTTGGCACCAAGCTCTATAGACAAGTAGTTGGGATTCCTATGGGCACTAATTGTGCTCCCCTGGTTGCAGATTTATTCCTGTTTTGTTATGAGAGGGACTTTATGATGTCTCTTTCTGATGATAAGCAGGCTGATGTAATTGATGCGTTTAACACTACTTCCAGATATTTGGACGATATTTTAAATATTAATAATGTTTATTTTGATACTATGGTTAGTCAAATATACCCTTCAGAGCTCCAACTTAATAAAGCCAATGCCTCTGATACCGAAGCCGCATTTTTAGACTTGCATTTGTCAATTTCTAATGATATTGTTTCTACCAAAATTTATGATAAACGTGACGACTTTGATTTTGAAATTGTCAATTTCCCATTTTTAGATGGTGATGTTCCTCGTTCTACATCCTATGGAGTCTATATCTCTCAACTCATTTGTTTTGCTAGAGCATCTAGCTATGTTGCTGACTTCAACACTCGCAATAAATTGTTAACTCAGAAACTTCTTAAACAAGGCTATCGGTATCATAAACTTCGCAAAACATTTTCTAAATTTTATAGACGATACTATGATTTGATTTCTAAATTCCAAGTTGGACTTAAATTTCTCTTGCGCCAAGGTGTTTCGGAACCTGATTTCTATGGTGACTTGGTGTATAAATTGAAGAAGATTGTTGGCTCTAATAATTTTTCAGCGCAGTTCATTAAAATAATTTCTCATTATAAAAAGATTGGCTATAACATTAATGTATTGCAACAGACTGCATGCTTGGTAGTCAACCCAATCACGGTTGGCAACTTTGCTTTCCTCTTTAATTGCACGCCGGTGGGTCGGACTTCAGACTCTATGATGGTTCCGACTTAAAGACTTATCTTTTGATGAGATGGTAGGGGCCTGATGCTTTGGCTGTTTGTCGGGCCCACCGGGGTTTACCTGTTGGATTTCTTTTGCTCCGGTATTCAGTTTAATTTACTGTTGAGTCCTTATCCTTGCTTTATCTCCTTGTTAAATCTTGATTTATATGTTTTAGGAGATGATGCATTGATAAGTTAGGGGTCTTTCATGCAAACCAAATATCTATGTGTCTTGATCCACATCTGAATTAAGGGTGAGGTTGGCGCCGTTAAACCGGTTTAAGCCCTCCAGTAAAATATTTTACTGACCGTTCCAAGGCGGTACTTCTTTTGTGGATCTTTTATGTTTTTGTTCTTTCTTGTGTTTGCTATGTCTGTGCGCGTCTGTTTATATGTGCTTTGTGGTCACCTGCTGGGAAAGGGCTGACCTCTTGGCTCTCGTTTGTGGTGTCTTCTGTGAGTTTGTCACTTTCCCATTGGTATCCTGGGTCAGGTGTGGTACTTGATTGTATCGATTCCTGATCTTTGCACCTTTACTTACTTTGCTCAAGGACTACAACGCAGTGACGCCGGTGAGGCTTGAACCCGCGGCCCTTCGGTCTCGAGTCAAGCACTCTACCACTGAGCCACTGCGCTCCCAAACTTTTGGAAGTGATTTAATCTTAAATGACTGAGAAAACTAAACACCCTTGAAATTTAAGAAATATACCCTATTGAGCTGAATTAGGCCACGGAGCACATAACTTTTTCAAGAACTGTATACCCTTGTATGAAAAGTGAAGATCTAGAGCCTATTCATTCAGGTTACTTTGGCAAACACTTGGAGGTCAATGAGCTGTGACTATGGCATTTCCTGGTCTTAATCAACACAGGTTTAGATAAACAAAAAATTTCAGCGTACAATTGTTAATATTTTCTTACCTGTAATTTTGAGCATATGTTTTGGGTGCTCAAAAGAACCGTCTCATTGAGAAGGTTCTTTTGAGTACCCACAACATATGTTTTGTTGAGAAACATGAAAATTACTTTTCTGCTATGCACTCTTAACTTAAGTCCTGTAATCAAAGATTTTTAACCCTTGTCATGCTAATTTTTTTTATTTACTACACTTTTCCCTATTTTTTATTTTTTTTTTTTGATTCTGTTAACCTGTTTTTGGAGGGTTTTTTGTTGTTGTTTTATTTGTCTGCTGACTTTTTTCAAAATTAACTTTTTCAAGCAAATCTTTCAGGAATGTCATCAGTGCCGAACAACTTGGACATTTTGTCGGACCTGATCTGGATCCAAACTGTTTGCAGTGCTTGTAGGCAGAGGTCATCACTTGCAGGCTACCTCTTACCACCAAAAAATATGGTGAACACTCCATAACTGATTTTTATAGAAGGAAAATATTCTTTCCTGCGTACTAAACCCTGTCGCTAACGTCATACATGACCTTTTTTATTCTTTACTACGTACTAAACCCTGGCGCCAACGTCATATATGACCCCTTTTATTCTTTCCTGCTGTAATATCCTGGCGCCAACGTCATATATGACCTTTTTTATTCTTTCCTACGTACAATTTCCTGGCGCTAACGTCATATATGACCTTTTTATCAGTTTTCTCTTACCAACTCCAAACCAAACTGTCAATGTCCGGGAAAAACTGAAATCACTATTGTACAAGGTGTGTTCTAACTCTTTCTATGCAAGTGGCAACTTTTGTCTTCTGCTGATAATCTGACTTTTGTCTTCTGCTGATAACCTTTGCAAACAGTTTGGACCAAGAACAGGACCGACAATATGTCGGTCCTGATTGTATTCCTGAAAGAATTCTTTCAAAAAAGTGATAATTTTGAAAAGTCAGCAGACGATAAAAGCATGAAAAATTACCCAGCATGCAAGGAGTAATTTTGCTGATAACCTTTGCAAACAGTTTGGACCCAGATCAGGACCGACGATAAGTCGGTCCTGATCTGGATCCAAACTGTTTGACAATCTGATGGTATTCCCGAAAGAATTCTTTCGAAAAAGTGATAATGTGAAAAGTCAGCAGACGATAAAAGCATGAAAAATTACCCAGCATGCAGGGGTACAGCCCATGGTAAATAAAATCACAGAGTAATCTGTCATGGAAGTTAGCCATCAAGTATGACACAAGTCAGTGTGCTCAGCTACAAAGACTAGCTAGAATCTTGAAAATTTTGGATGTTACCTAGCTGTACTACCTACTAGACAGTAAACAATGAAGGTGCTGATAAAGCCAGCTGATCAGGATCTATACTGTTTTCAAAAGAATGTATATAAGTTCGAAAAGTTGTGCAGTGTGTTTATTAGGTCAAATATGGCATCTTAACATTATCAACCCATTGTAAACTAATGGATTCTTCCTTCGGGTTTGATACAATAAACTCAGGATAGTCCATTGTACATATCTAGGGGTGTCAGGCTATATTTTCAAAAAAATATTGCATTCTTTTGTCTGAAGATCTTTTTTTTACCTTTACAGTGTAGACCCTGACGAAACTACATTTTATGTGGCATTTTATTTGGGTCTTCACTGTTTGTGAAAGTACCACAGGGATTTTCCTAGGCCTGATTTGAGGCCGAATATGAGCAAAAACTTCCCAAAATGGTGTATATCATTCCCAATTTCTTCGTTCTATATTTTGTTCATAATTTCATGAAAATCCGAACAAATATACTAAAGTTACAGATGCATGAACATTTGCATAAAAATGTGAATGAAAACATGTTTCATTCACATTTTCATGCAAATTTTCATGGGATTCTATGAAGGGCAATGAAAGCAACAAATGCTAATATTGTTTTTAACCCATTTAAAATGGCATTCCAATTCTTTTAGACTGCATCGTTTTCCCAATTTTGATGGTCCAAATACTTTTTTCCCCTAAATTCAACAGGCCCCTGGCCTGAACTTCAAAAAGGTAGGAAAATCCCTGTACCTGTTTACACTGTGGCGTATGGAAGACACAACGGAAATGGTTTTATGACGAAAAAAGAGATGGTCTAGATGACGAAATTAGAAGAAACTAAATGCTGAAGAAAAAAACAGATGGTTGATACGCAAAAGAAGATAGTTCTGTCAGTCGATTTTTGTTTTAAACAACAAACAACCACATAATTCATACTTGTTTAAGCTCCGATTACAATAACTAACATATAAAATATTGTTTTTCATTGCAGATTTTTATTTGAAAGGTGTCGGTTTTATGACGTTCTTATTACGGTTTTTATGACGATTTAAAAATAGTGTTCATGTTTTATGACAAAAACTTTTCTTTTTTTTTTACTCGAGTCTTAAATATTTTTAGACTCTAAGACTTAGTTGTTGTACTGAAACATTAATGCCTTAAATGGATGCCGAAATGCAATGTTTTCGATTGATGTGTCGATCTTAAGCGGTATACTCACATAATAACACCTTTATTGATGTAATGTTGTGTTTGTACCATACAAAACGCATCCTCTGTTTCCGTTACGTTGTTTGTTACAATCATCAAAGTTAACCTTTCACATATATACAAACCTCGTTATATTTTAGAATCTATTTAATACAAGGACTTTGCTACAAACTTATATACACATTAATGTTAAGTTCAATATATCCCTGAATTTTACTAGAATTCACCAAGAGAGAAATAAAGTTACAGGAATTTTTCGTGTAATTTTGGACTGCCCTTCACATGAGGTTCTAACATTATAAAGTAATAAAAACCAGTGAAACCCCCCCCCCCCCTCAACCGCCCCCCCCCCCCCCCCCCAAAAAAAAGAAACAGAAAAAAACATTTGATTACGTTGAATATTTGTTTACTGTTGAAATGGCAAGGTTCAATCGAGCCATTTAATCAGTTTTTGTTTCCAGCATGCTAAAGCCGTTTATTTTTGGCCATGGATTCAACCATATACCACTCCAGTGTACGAAGAATGTACTCATCTGGAATCGTTGCAGTTCTTCTGGTGTCTCACTACACTTCCTGCAGTCACAATGTTGACTTTGCTGTCAATTTTACCCTTCTCGTGGTTTCTCAATGCTCCTATGGAACAACTGAAGAGTATTTCTTGTTACATGTACATGTACTCAGTATGATTTATCTGTGGCCCATGCTCATATCAAGAGAACTTGTGTACGTCAATGACTTACATGTGTAGGACTTGCTCATTGCACAGGTATTAATGTGCCCATGAAAGTGTGCCCTACTGAAGAAGGTTTGGAACACAATTGACATTTGTCACCTTTTTCATGGATACACGCTCTGTAAAGACCCGGTGTCTTACTGCTTTGGAGAGTGTATTATGACGATGGATTGCACAGGCTGTATTCTAAAATATTGTGCTTTGAGCTATGCTCTCTCAAACTGGAGTCGCACGTATGCTTATCTTGCAAAATAGGGATATTGTCGAGTATGAACAATGTTCACATGAAAGTCCAGGTTTGGCCTGCTGTGAAGACCATGAGGTCACGGTAACGGTGAGACTTTTTGAACACTGTGTTTTGGCTGCCCGACGTCCCTGCAACTGGAGAGTCTGGTTGAACAATGTTCTCACTGCCCCCCCCCCCCCCCCCCCTCATTCTCGCAGATTGAAACCTTCCTTGAATGGCTTTTTCATCGAAAATACTGGATGACTCCACGAAACTGATCTCGTCTGAAAACTGAGACATATTCGTCATAAAACAGTATCAATATATGAAACTCCTCATGAAACCCGTTACACGGACTCAAAAAATGATTCCTTCTAAATCGCGCGAATTAGCAGAAGGAAACTGAGAGAACAACTCTAGTGTTCTTTTTCATCATTTTGACAATGGTGTTTTGTTATAAGCACCTAAAGCATAAAATCTGTCTATTGTTTTCTCCCGCTTAAAAATTCATTGAATGGTGTCAACTAACACATCTCTTTTTTCGTCATTAAACCATTTCCGTTGTGTCTTCGATACGCAACAGTGGTTTAGAGGTTTCCCATATACAAAGGGTTAAGGATGTTATACAAGGTGCATATGTTAGCTACAGTAAATACTCTGACATTTAGAGAACAATAGTTTCCAGTTTGGATCCAAATCAGGACCAACAGATTGTTGTTCCTGATCTGGATCCAAACTGTTTGACACTCTGATGGTATTCCTGAAGGAATTCTTTGGAAAAAGTTAAATTTGAAAAAAGTCAGCAGACGACAACAACTGCTGCGGATCTTTGCAAACAGTTTGGACCCAGATCAGGACCGACAATATGTCGGTGCTGATCTGGGTCCAAACTGTTTGACACTCTGATTGTGTTCCTGAAAAGAATTCTTTGGAAAAAGTTCACTTTGAAAAAAGTCCGCAGACGACAACAAACTGCTGCTGATCTTTGCAAACAGTTTGGATCCAGATCAGGACCGACAATATGTCGGTCCTGAAATGGATCCAAACTGTTTGACAACCTGATGGTATTTCTGAAAGAATTTTTCGAAAAAGTGATAATTTGAAAAAAGTCAGCAGACGTCAACAAACGCATGAAATATTACCCAGCATGCAAATATTTCAGAGAAGAGTATTAGAGAACATTTACTGTATATGAGCCGCTACATTTGATTTCCAACAATGTGGCATTTTGACAAGTGTAGACTCTGATGGGCCTGTGCAGCCTCCTTTTAAGCTTATAAACTCCAAATGATGTTCGGTCTGTAGCCTGAGAGTCATAGAATATTCAAATGACTAGCATAGGCTCTGATCAGACTGCACATATGCACAGGCTGGTCCGAGCCTTTGCTTGAGACACATACCACATTAATGGAAATCTCATGTTGCGGCTCATATTCATATTATGGGAAGAGGGCTAAAGTTTCCAAATATGTATAAGGTAATGCGGAATGTGATATATACAAACTAGACAAGCCGTCACCGTTAGCTCCGACCGTTACGTGAGTAGGACTTGGATTTCATGCAAGAACGAGTGCTTCACAAGCTTGTGAGCTTTCATCAGGTTATTATATCATGCAAGAAGTGTTAAGAATTCAGGCCAATACTAAGAACATGTTGGGTTTTTCTTTGTTTTTGTTTTTTTCTTTTTTACAGAAGTGTCAAGGCACCATAATATTTTTCATTCAGATCACGTGTAGCCTTTTCCACACCAGATAGGCAGCAATCAAAAACGCTAAATGAACAATCTACAAACGCGTATCAAAAATCGCTATAAACAGTGCTTTTGATTGCCATTTGTGGCTAGTCGGCCACAAATGGCAATCAAAAACTCTGTTTGTAAGGATTTTTGATCTACGTTTGTAGAAAATATTAATGTTTTCCAGTGCCGTTTACATGGTGTGTTATTCTTAACTCTTTGCATGCTTGGTCATTTTTCATGATTTTTTTTGTTGTCTGCTGACTTTTTTTCAAAATCAACTTTTTCAAAAAATTCCTTCAGGAACACTATTAGTGTCAAACATTTTGGATCCAGGTCAGGCTCGACGTTTTGTTGGGCCTGATCTGGGTCCAAACTGTTTGCAAAGATCAGCAGCAGATGACGAAAGTTGCTGCTAGCAGGCAAAGAGTTAAACTGTGTTATTTACTGAAATTTGTATGACTGCAAGTGTTGTTTTTAATAATTCCTCTTAAAATAATGAAATGTGTAAGATAAAAAAAAATCATAAATTACAAATAAATTCTGATAAAATCTGGAAATTTTTATGATCCAAAAATTATTTAATTTGTACCGCCAAATAATCATAAAATATGTAAATTGAAAATTTGAAATATCAAATAAATTTTCTTAACACCCTTCCCTGATGAAAAAAGGGTGTTAAGAAAATTTATTTTATGTTTCAAATTTTCAAATTACATATTTAATTATTCAACAAAATGCTAGAGACTAATCTATAATTCGGTAACATTTTATGGTGCCTTGGACGACTAGGTTTTTTCTCATGATTTATAAAGAATAATTCTTTGGAAATTTTATCCCAATTCCATAGTAACTGTTATCATAGGTAAGTCACATAAATATTAAGCTGTCCATATTTACACAAATTTACCAAATACACATGTAAGACAATCATCTGATACCTGTCCAATCAAAGACTTGCAATCTGGCTTTCAATATATAATTCAACCAATCCAAATCTACTGTTTTTATAAAACCCTCAACCAATTTTATAACTTGGATTGATTATTTATTTAATTTTTTTTACTTCACTAGCACAGGGAGGGCAGTGGCTTAGTGGTAGAGTGCTTGACTCAAGACCGAGGGGCAGCGGGTTCGAGCCTCACCGGCGTCACTGCCTTATGTCCTTGAGCAAGAACATTTAATCCTAGCTTAGTACTGGTTCAACCCAGAAAGACCCGTCCCTTTACAATGAAAAGATTGTTGATGGGACTTAAAGAATCAAATCTAGCAATATTCGCTAGCAAAAATGTTGAAAATTTCACTGTGCCTGTGTTATTGTTGAGCACCCATAACATAAGTTTTGATTGAGTCTGAGAAAAAGAAAATGAGTCCCTATGTTTGTGTTGATGCTTTATGTCCCAGTCGACAATTTTTCAGTCATGTTGAGATGCTTGCCTGTATTCCTGGGTTGAACCAGTACTAAGCGGAAGATAAAGTATCTTGACCAAAGACACAATACAGTCCATCCGGCGAGTCTCAAACTCATGACCCTTTATCTTGATAAAAAAACTGTTGGATATCACAATTAATGGCTCCACTCCTGGTCATCATAAATCTAAATTTTCATTCATATAATCTCCAACAATATCCCTCCCAAAATGAAAACTTTTAATACAGCCATCCCCTATCTAAATGCAAATACTTTCACCAGTAATTGAAAACTACCCAACTTTAATCAGGAGTATGGATAAAAAAATATCTACTATAGAAGGTGAAAGCATGAAACCTTTTTTTCTGCCTTGCACATATACTACTGCGCTACTAGCCTAACTAATCTAGATTTAAGTAACCTGAATAAACGTTTTTTATTGATGAACATACAGCGATTTTTTTTTTGTTGGTGAATTTTAAATTGAGGGTCTTACATGAGTGCTCATGTTTTATTGAATTTATTGGATGAGTTTGGGAGAAGAGATAAAAGGCGAGGCTTGCCAAGCATTTTACATCTTTTTCGCAACGAGTTTAATAAATTCAATAATACAGGAGCACGAATGTTAGATTCTAATTATCACATGACATTAAAAATTCTTAAAAAATCGTTTTTTAAGCGTGAAAAAGTCCAGACTTTGCTATCTTTTACGCAACATTGCAACTTTTCCCGAAAATCTGTAAACCACTAGTTGTTTATCGATTATATTGCATGGCGCTATATCACACTAAGATGCGACGTCATGTGGCAAAAAAAAAATATTGTTAACGCTAAACTCGATGTTTTATGTTTTTCACATTGATTTTCGGCGATAACTTTTTTATTATTGATTTTAGTAAACTGTGTTCGCGATGAAAGTTGTAGAGAAAAAATAGCGCCAACTTCTCCAAGCGGTTCCAACATCATAAATGCTGTAATTAATTCTGCGCATAGATGCACTCTTTGAGCATTTTAAGCAAAGCGGAAATAAACTAAGTCAAATATGTCAGTCAAAAAGTTGCATTGCACCGCCCCGATTCAATAAGGCGATGGATAGTTTGTTCAAATATATTGGAAATCGCGCCTGATTCGCCCGTGCGTTAAGCTAGTTGGGTCATCTCAAAACTGTCCGTTTAGGAACACGTGCATAAGATAAAATGGCGTGTCATGCGATATCACAGCTTCTTTACCTACAAATAACCATGCTCGTAGTAGATTCTGAATATGCAAGGTACATTCTGAGTCTACATACGGCAGGATTATGGAATAAAAAACCGTTGTATCACTGTATATACATCACTTGTGAATATTGTTTTGAGAGGAACCCTTTCTGTCATGCCTCTATGAAATTTACATGTCAATAAAAGACTTAGAAAATTTGGCTCAATTAAATTTATTGCAAAATCTTCATCTATGTACACAAAAATCTGTTTGTGCCACAAACTTCGGACCTCTTGGAGAAATCAGCGCTAATTTTTCTCTACAACTTTCATCGCGAACACAGTTTGCTAAAATTAATGATAAAAAAGTTATCGCCAAAAATCAATGTGAAAAACATAAAAAATCGATTTTAATCAGCATGATTTAGATTTCAAGTGAGGTTTTTTCTATGCAGAATACTGAGTAAATTCTCATAATTCTCAAAACCTAGCAGAAATATTATTTTGTTCATGGTAGAAGCAAGTTTATATGGAAGTCAGTTATTGACAAAAAATGGTGTATATCCCTTTTTTGTCAGTAACCTCTCATACTTACTGAATTGTTGCGCCTTGACCTGATAAACATTGCCTATCTCATGGCATGTGCCTTTATCAGGTCATCATGATGTTGCACTTTTTTAATGACTTCGTCAAAGACATTGAATCGACACGAAACTTGATAATGACGTCATAATCGCTAGTTTGAAGAGTGAATCAACTGCGCTGATAAATAGAAAAGCAGGTTCACATCTTTTGTTATCAAGTTCACCAGGTTCAGCTTCCAGAATGCATGTTGAATCGCTCGGCAAGCCTTGCGATGTCAACAAGCATTCTAGAAGCCTTGCCTGGTTAAACTTGATATCAAAAGACAGCCACCTAGTATTCTCTATATACTTTTCCAAAATGTAGTGCTTCGACCAATGAAATGTCCTCTACTTTTTGGTTATATAATAATGTATGTTAAACTAAGAAAACCAGATTGCAAGCTTTGCACGGCCAGGTTCTTTGTGACTAATACCTGTAAAAACTTTTTTGTTGCTGGTTGGTCCATATGAAACGAGAGAAGGTTCTTGTATTGCCCGGAGTGTACGGCCTCTGCCGCATCGTTAGCTAGTTGGGTGGAGAATACAAATATTTCGCTTTGTTGCTGTATCAACTGAGCATCGCTAACCTGTGGATTTGGACCCAAGGGGCCGTTAGGGGTCATCCCCTGCATAGGACCGGTCGGACCGCTACCTGGTCCCATCGGACTCTGACCCATACCCATTCCACCGGGGCCCATGTTGGCTCTCTGCATGCCTCCCATTGGTTGATTACCGGGCTGTGGCTCAGGGATAGAACTGTTGGGTAACCCATTGCTTTCTTGTTTAACTGAAAAACAAAATCAGCCATGTTATGAGTTATGGGTGAACAGGGTTCATACAGGCAGGTTTGAGTAAAATTCAAGGACTTCATAAGACTATTCTAAGGTTTTCAAGGACTAGAAGTTTATGAAAAATCCTTATTTAAGTGTTTAGAACCTACTTCAGAAATGCTAGACCTGGATAATGGAGAAATTAGTACTAGAAAATTACACGTAGTACAAAATTGATGTCCCTTTATTTGGTGCAGCATTTGCTGCACCAAATAAAGGCACAACAGTTTTATTCTGATTTAGATCTCTATCAACAGTGTTAATTCTTCAGAAAATAGAAGAAATCAAGGACTTTTCACCATCTTTGTGTGATTTTCCAGTACTTTCAAGGCATACTTTATTTTCAAGGACTTTTCAAGTGAGTCCTCTAAATTCAAGTACTTTTCAAGCCTGTGCGAACCCTGTTGAAAGTTCAAAATTTCTGAAATCCTGAACTTAAAAATTAAAGTCTTAAAACTTGCAGTAAGCCTACAAAACATTACAGTTTCAAGTTTAAATGGTCAATTGTCTTTAGATAATCTGAAAATAAGTCAGAGAAGCTATATATTATCTGCCTAATTCAGCATTTTGAGGCTGACTTTCTATGGAAAGTCAGCCTCAAAATCCTGGATTCAGGATTAATCCTGAAAACTTTCACCCATGTGAGTTGATCGGACCTCGAGGTTATAAAATTTTTTTTACTGAGCATGAAATTTATCATGTTCAAAAATATTAGCAAGATAAATACGATATTTGAGAGTTTTAAAGCAATAAAATTCTGTATATTTCAGCATTTTAGTATTTATGAGCAGGTAAAATTCAGTTGAGCTGACGATGAAAAAAGTCTTTACAGCATATAATACAAAAACCTCAGCTACACAGATTTACTATTTAGGGATAACTGTGTTCAAAATTTTCATTTGGGGAGGTATATCGTTGGATACAGGGATGAAGCGAGTACTAAGAAAAAGTACTCAAGTAAGTACTGAGTACTGACTGTTTTGAAAGTACTCGAGTAATTACTGAGTACACATTTTGTAAATGTACTTAAGTAAGTACTGAGTACTTTAGAAAAGTACTCATGAGTACATCTGAGTACTATAAAGTATGCAATAAAATTTTAAGACAAAAGCCAAATTAAATAACTAAATAGGCTGCAGATATTTATAATATTTACAAGCAAATACATAGTAGAGACATTTAAGATTCAATAGATAAAACCTGATACAAATTATTAAGCATTTAAGCACTAAATAGAACAATAGCTGAATCTGCAAACTCTGCAGATCCGATCAGCCTCATCTGAATCTACAGTGGTCTTCTTGATATTGATTTTGGCACTTTATGTGATGAGCTTGAGAACTGTTCTGTTTTAAGGATTATATTATTCTTGATATTTTTATTCATAACTATTTGGACACCGAAAATTATTGATATAATTGTCTGAAAAAGTGATCAGCATGTTTCTACAATGCATACATGTACATGTCAGAATGCAGATCAAATGTCAAACAGTATAGACCATTATCAGACTGCTCCTGATCTGGGTGTGCATTGTTTGCTCAGGTATATATCTAGGGGTGTAACGATACATCGATAGTCTGATGCATCGTGATAGTTACTGCTCTGATAGTGCTATCGTGATAGTGTTTTCAACTATCGATAACTATCGCCGATAGTGCACCCAACTATCGATAGTTCTGATAGTTTAGACAGCCAGGCAGATAACATAACCTGTGTAATGGTATTTCAGAAGGTTCATATTCAGACACAGTGAAGACATGTGATAAAACTTAAAGCAGCTGTTTGGTAATCACTTTGGCTGTTACATGGTCATTGCAGGTTCAAACACCTACATGAAGATAGAAGATAAAAACCAGTTCTCTGTTACCAGCTGGTGGGAGATATTTATCTCACTCTCTGTTTGACAAATAGAAAAAGCATCATGAAAGTATAAAAAATAAGCTCAAAAGTGAGAAGACTGAATACATGTACAAATTGAATGGTAAACCTTGATGAAGTAGGCAGGCATAAAGTAGTTAAAGCATATAATTGCACGATTATTAACAGGTTTAGGATTAAGATAATTATCAAAGTTTTTTTTATTTAATTAGTTGTTTAGTTTTTTTTTATCCCTGGCTACAACAACTATAGACTGTTTTCTAAAAAAGAAATTTGTTAAAACCAAGAAATTTGAAAAGAGGAATATCATGGCAGGTTTTAGACAGCTATATTTTTTTTCTACGTGGGTTCATGGTTGATCACTGCCACACCAGGGATTATTAGTCAACAATTTTAACCCCTAAACAGTCACACGGAAATTAGACAGGCTTTTTCCCAAATTGCCCAATTCCCAGGTATTCTTGCCATACCCCCTTTGGACAAAGATATTGATCGGTGTACCCTGCATTAGAGTATGGTTCAAAATTAATAATAATCAAATGTAAAGCCATTTTAATAGCCAATAAACATACAACATTCAGACAGATTAAATCAAACACAGTATACAGACAATTACTACCAGTTGCTTTGTTCAAAACTCATTTTTTCTACCCTTAGCCATGTTAAAGTCATTGTTGAGAAAACCTGATAGTATCATGATAGTATGCCACGATAGTGATAGTATCATGATAGTGGTTTCTGTGATAGTGATAGTATCGTGATAGTCAAAATGGGCATTGATAGTCACCCCTATATATATCTGTCCCAATATTTGGGGTAAATACAGTGTCTTATTTTGCAGCAAGTGTGACAAATACAACAATATATTAATTAAAGTACATTGTAGTAATCCAAAATAGTGTTGCTCCAGGCCAATTATTTGCATCATCAAGTCCATTGTTAATAAAGAAGTCAATGTGGTCACACTAACCTAAAAAAGCTTGATAGGTAAAATACACTCTTTCAAAATATTAGGATATGGCTAAAAAAATAAACCAGCCACTTTTATGAAAAACAGATGAGGCAGGCAGGTTTTTTATTCATATTTTTTATTTTTCAAAACACAAAGAGGCCACTTTTTTTCAAGTCTGAAAAAGACAGATGAGGGGCATTTGGAACAAATGAGGGAGGGCATGAGAAACATTTTTTTTTCCTATCTGATTGGAAAAAAAAAAAAAGTACTCGTTGGTACTCGTCACGTACTCATGAGTACAGGGTTTTTTGTAACAGTACTTAAGTAAGTACGAGTACATGTACTCATGAATTTTGCTAAGTACAGAGTACAGCTAAGTACTGAAAAAAGTACTCAAGTAAGTATGAGTACAAGTACGAGTATGAGTACTCCATCCCTGGTTGGATATACAGTCGGAAATTTAGTTTTAAGGTGACGCGCGAGCGGAGCTGCAAAACGTGATTCCCGACCGTATATCCGACGATATACCTCCCCAAATGTAAATTTTGAATATGGTTATCCCCATTCTAATGCTCTTCTGCAGTTTTGTCTCAATTTGGAGTGTTGCAAGCCGCATAAAGCTGCACGTCATCCAACCAATGTGACACAATTAATGATGTCAAACTATTTCTGACAGTATATCATAGAATATACTGTCACAAATTTTTGACTTTATCCAATCAGACATCATTTTACCAAAGCAAGTGCATTTGAATTCTGTTTTGTTGTGTGTTTTTTGTGCATGAAGCGAGCATAACTATTACACAATCTAGACTAAAAGAGACAAAAACTGTGATCTGCGCCTTTGTTTTTCAAAGATGGCATAATTTGGTTTTCAATGACCAGCCCCAGCCATCGGTGATGATGCCCAGGGTGTCTATGACAATGACCACTCATCTGTGATTGTGGAGATTAGAATTAAGTGTACACATTCTAATTTTGCTCTTTAATTATATACAGTAAAACCTCGAAAATTCGAACTTCCAGGGCTTTTTCCAGCAATTTTGGAAAAAGGCCCCTGGCCAAATTTGGGTTAAAATGATCGACTTAACATCAAAATTAGGAGAAATTAACGACATAGAACATATCTAGGGTAGCAAAATATATCCTCAAAATCAAGTTATTTTAGATTGTATTATGTCAAGCATACAATTTAAGCACAAGGGTTTAAGTATCATTCTGTTATGGGACATTTTTTAATCATAAGTAGTAGTGGTCTCTAAAAAAAAAGTTATTTTTTTATTATTTTTTTTACGTTTCCTTTTTGGTTAATCAGACATGGTATTGGGGAAAAAGGTGGCTATTTGGATTGGGGATGGGGCCGAAATTCAGCCCCCAGAGATGGGCAGAAAATCCCCTGTATGTTTTAAGTGCGTAAAAGAAACGTCTCCCTGAGACGTTTCTTTTACGGGCCCAAAATTTATGTTCAATTGAAAAAAAACAACAAAAAAACTGATAATAATCATTTTTGGGGTTTATATATTTTTATGTCTACCTCCCTACAAATCGAACAATTGATAATTCTAAACCTAACTTCTAGTCCCAAGGACTTTGAATTTTTCGAGATTCAACTGTAGAGATGAAAAATATCCTTATCGTTTGCTTACTTAAGACAAACCCACAAGAAACAAGATTCCCAATCTCTCTACCCCCTTGGTTTTCCTGTTTAGCCCAAAAAACTAGAAATGGTTTTTATACAAAAAAACAGATGTCGCCCCCCTCCCCCCATTGATGCCAGACAGTTGACTAAGTTCAAACTGCAAAAAAAGTGAGAAAAAATAATCTGAAAATTACAGCCAAACCTAAGCTGCAATTACGCACATGGTAGAAGTTGAGCCAAAAAGTGACTAAGTTCAAACTGCGAAAAGTGATGAAAATTAATCTGAGGATTACAGCCAAACATCTTCAGCCCTTGACAAAAACACCTTCAAAGTTTCAAAAAGATATGGCTAAAAGTGTAGGAGTTGCAATGAAAAAAGTCAATAAGCAATGCTTATTAGATACCCCCCGCACAGTAAGAGTCGGTGAAAAAACTTGGCAAGTTATAGTTCAAACCAGCAGACCTTAGTTTTGAAAAGAAGACTTCAGTAGAATCTGTGCAAACAAAAATTATAAACTCCTTCATGCATATGTTCAATGTGTCTACATTGTATTGGCAAAGTATCAAATTGCTCCATCAAAAGCTGTGGTAGGAGTTGATCGGCCCATAATGGCACTATCCATGCATATACAAAAGCCATATCAGGGAATAATTGTCAAAGTTCTCATAGCTGTCATTTTGTCAAAAACTAATTTTTTTTAACCAAACTCCATCATGCATATGGTCAATGTGTCTTAATCGTATAGGCAAAGTATCAAATTGTTCCATCATAAGCTGTAGTAGGAGTTGATCGGCCCATGAAGGCACCATCTATGCTTATACAAAAGCCCTATTAGGGAAAAATTGTCTAAGTTCTCACAGCTGTCATTTTGTCAAAAAATATTTTTTCTGAACCAAACTCCTTCATACAATCAATGTGTCTTCATTGTATAGGAATAGTATCAAATTGTTCCATCAAAAGCTGTGGTAGGAGTTGATCGGCAGTTGATCGGCCCATGAAGGCACCATCTATGCTTATACAAAAGCCATATTAGGGAAAAATTGTCTAAGTTCTCACAGCTGTCATTTTGTCAAAAAATATTTTTTCTGAACCAAACTCCTTCATGCATATGTTCAATGTGTCTACATTGTATAGGAATAGTATCAAATTTTCCATAAAAAGCTGTGTTAGGAGTTGATCGGCCTGTGTATTGCCTATAATAGCTTAAGCATAAAACCCTATATAAAAACCCATTTAGAACTACAAAGGGAAATAACTCTACTAGAATTGGCCCCTAGCCCTTACTTTTTTATCTAAAGTACATGTATTTGTCTTGCATATATGAACATGTTTGCAAGGTTTGATGAAAATCCAGCAATGATAAAACCCTATATAAAAACCCATTTAGACCTACAAAGAGAAATAACTCTACTAGAATTGGCCCCTAGCCCTTACTTTTTTGTCTAAAGTTTTTGTCTTGCATATATAAACATGTTTGCAAGGTTTGATGAAAATCCAGCAATGACTCTTCAAGATATTAAGGAAACAAAACGTTACGGACAGACGGACGCACACACACACACACGCACGGACAACGTGAAAACAGTATACCCCACCACAAACAAAGTTTGCGGGGGGTACTGTGTATTGCCTATAATAGCATAAGCATAAAACCCTATATAAAAGTAAGTAATGGTGCAAAGATCAGGAATCGATACAATCCAGTACCACACCTGACCCAGGATACCAATGGGAAAGTGACAAACTCACAGAAGACACCACAAACGAGAGCCAAGAGGTCAGCCCTTTCCCAGCAGGTGACCACAAAGCACATATAAACAGACGTGCACAAAACATAGCAAACACAAGACAGAACAAAAACATAAAAATTCATAAAAAACCCATTTAGAACTACAAAGGGAAATAACTCTACTAGAATTGGCCCCTAGCCCTTACTTTTTTATCTAAAGTACATGTATTTGTCTTGCATATATGAACATGTTTGCAAGGTTTGATGAAAATCCAGCAATGATAAAACCCTATATAAAAACCCTTTTAGGACTACAAAGGGAAATAACTCTACTAGAATTGGCCCCTAGCCCTTACTTTTTTGTCTAAAGTTTTTGTCTTGCATATATGAACATGTTTGCAAGGTTTGATGAAAATCCAGCAATGACTCTTCAAGATATTAAGGAAACAAAACGTTACGGACGGACGCACACACGGACGCACGCACACACACGCACGGACAACGTGAAAACAGTATACCCCACCACAAACAAAGTTTGCGGGGGGTATAATCACAAGAGTGGACACAATTTGTGACGGACGGACATACTTACAGGAGGGACGCTCTGTGGTTCCTAATGGTCCATTGCCATTACAAAGTTATGGGGTTAACCCCAGGAGGTTAATCCAACAAGCTCCTTTTTACCCTATAACAACAAGCTAACCTTACTCTTACCTCACTAAACACGGTCATACAGATTGCATTATATACCAGGTGGCTGCCCGGACAGACAGACAGACAGATGGGTGCACATGGTAAAACAATTATGTCTCCCAACCCTGACAGGGGGAGACATAATGAGTTGCTGTTCATCATAGCCCTCTAATTGTAAGAAGTTATAGTGTTTATAAAGTTTGGGTTAATAAGTGTAATAGAAGACAATACTAATACCCTTTTCCTGAGACTGTTTGATGATCTGTCCATCCACTGGGGTTGGTACCTTCTTGTCTAAATCTGAAATTGAAAAACAGGGAACCATATTGAACACAAACATGTTGATTTTAGAGCTATAAATAAATACATATGATTAACCCTTTTCCCACCACATTTGTTTTTCTCCTAAAAAAGGTGCCTGATTTTTACGTTTGCTGCATTATTATAAATTCTCCTTAACTACTGGGAAGAACATATTAGCAAGAAGACTGTTTCAATAACAGAATGTTTAAAGCGAGATGGAGACAAATCCTGATGGAAATTCAAGGTGGCCAATCATGTGGTCTGCCTGATTGGGTTCACGGACTTTACAAACCAGTAATCGGACATCACAGGTAAGGAAAATCGTTCATTACTTTCGTTATACTAAGTCAAATTTCATGCGATAAAGTGCAAAACCCCCCTGGGTTCGCTGCAGTTTTCTAGATTATCTCCACCAACTGAAGTGTGTACCCAATACGTTTTTTCTTCCAACTTGCTCCGCATTATCTGGGAAACTACAGCAAACCCAGGAGAAACTTTGATCCAGTCTTGTGCAGAAAAATATGAGGGGAGTTTTGCACTTTATCGCATGACATTTGACTTAGTATTACGAAGTGATGAACGATTTTACTGGTTCAGGAAATCCGTGAACCCAATCATGCTGGCCACGTGATTGGCCACCTTGGAAATTATAGAACGTAGAGAGCTACATTTTCACCTTAGCTTTTTATCCTGTCAAAAAGTGTTTTAAGTTCAATGACACATATTACAAATAAATAGACAGAACATTTTACTGGATTCACATTTATAAGATTGTCATATAAGAAGACTGGGATATTTGATTAAGCTATAAAATGTGACTGTGTACTGGGATAACTTGTCATACTGTAATAAGGTACTGTATGATATAGCGACACTCAGGGTTCCTCTACCAGTTATGAAACATCAGATTACAATCATAAATAACCTAGAGTTGGTACTGGATCCACATTTATAAGATTGTCATATAAGAAGACTGGAATAATTTATTAGCTATATAATGTGACTGTGTACTGGGATAACATGTCATACTGTAATAAGGTACTGTATGATATAGCGACACCCAGGGTTCCTCTACCAGTTATGAAACGTCAGATTACCAACATAAATAACCTGAAGCTGGTACTGGATTCACATTTATAAGATTGTCATATAAGAAAACTGGAATATTTGATTAAGCTATACAATGTGACTGTGTACTGGGATAACGTGTCATACTGTAATAAGGTACTGTATGACAAAGCGACACCCAGGGTTCCTCTACCAGTTAGGAAACGTCAGATTACCAACATAAATAATCTGGAGCTGGTACTGGATTCACATTTATAAGATTGTCATATAAGAAAACTGGAATATTTGATTAAGCTATACAATGTGACTGTGTACTGGGATAACGTGTCATACTGTAATAAGGTACTGTATGATATAGCGACACCCAGGGTTCCTCTACCAGTTATGAAACGTCAGATTACCAACATAAATAACCTGAAGCTAGTACTGGATTCACATTAATAAGATTGTCATACAAGAAGACCGTAATATTTGATTAAGCTATATAATGTGACTGTACTGGGATAACGTGTCATACTGTAATAAGGTTTTTGTTTGTTTGTTTTGTTGCTTTACGTCCCAAGTCAACAACTATGGTCATTGCGGGACGGTCAGTTCACCTTACCACACGTTTTCCTGGGCAGGCTTGAACAAGCGGTTAACCAGTAATTCGTGCACATACTTTCGCTTGTAACTGACAACAACCCTTCTTGAATGAATCAGCGGAAGGAGGCGAATGACCGTAGAAATCATTTCATGATCATTCTCCACGAAAGTATGGGACCGAACCGGGATCGAACTCGCGACCCCTGGATCTGCAGTCAGACACGCATCTGTAGCCAGACACGTTACCGACTGCGCTAC
Source organism: Loripinus fragilis (assembly GCA_964019695.1). Classification (NCBI taxonomy): domain Eukaryota; kingdom Metazoa; phylum Mollusca; class Bivalvia; order Lucinida; family Lucinidae; genus Loripinus; species Loripinus fragilis. The sequence continues at coordinate 90,069,688 of OZ026519.1, forward strand.
GCGGCCCGGTTTGTAATAAGGTACTGAATGATATAGCGACACCCAGGGTTCCACTACCAGTTATGAAATGTCAGATTACCAACATAAATAACCTGAAGCTGGTACTGGTACACATTAATAAGATTGTCATATAAGAAGACCGTAATATTTGATTAAGCTATATAATGTGACTGTGTACTGGGATAACGTGTCATACTGTAATAAGGTACTGTATGATATAGCGACACCCAGGGTCCCTCTACCAGTTATGAAACGTCAGATTACCAACATAAATAACCTGGAGCTAGTACTGGATTCACATTTATAAGATTGTTATACATGAAGACTGGAATATTTGATTAAGCTATATAATGTGACTGTGTACTGGGATAACGTGTCATACTGTAATAAGGTACTGTATGATATAGCTACACCAAGGGTTCCTCTACCAGTTAGGAAACGTCAGATACCAACATAAATAACCTGGAGCTGATACTGGATTCACATTTATAAGATTGTCCTTTAAGACTGGAATATTTGATTATCTATATAATGTGACTGTGTACTGGGATAACGTGTCATACTGTTATAAGGTACTCTATGATATAGCGACACCCAGGGTCCCTCTACCAGTTAGGAAACGTCAGATTACCAACATAAATAACTTGAAGCTTGTACTGGTACACATTTATAAGATTGTCATATAAGAAGACTGGAATATTTGATTAAGCTATATAATGTGACTGTATACTGGGATAACGTGCCATACTGAAGATTGTCATATAACGTTCTACCAACTGAGCCACTGAGCCCTGTGAATTGTCTAGTTCATGACAATCAATACATTTTGCTAAAGAAAGCAAATAAATAGTCCCAGATCAGACTGCCCCCCAGGCAGTCGGATCCGGTACTATTCTGTTTACCGGGCCGCGTAGAGCAGTTGGTAACCTGTCTGGCAACAGAATGAGATGCGAGTCTGAGTGCAGAATCAGGGGTCGTGAGTTTGATCCCGGCCCGGTCCCATACTTTCGTGGAGATTAATCATGAAATAATTTCTACGGTCATTCTCCTCCCTTCCGCTGAATCATTCAAGAAGGGTTGTTGTCAGTTACAAGAGAAAGTATGTGCATGATTACTGGCTAAGTGCTTGTTCAAGCTTGCCCGTGAAAAAGTTTGGTTAGGTGAACTGACCATTCCGCCATGACCAAAGCTGTTGACTTGGGAGGTAAAGCAACAAAACATACAAACAAAACTATTTTGTTTGCACCATGTTTGGTTCTGGCATTCAAAGGCTAAACAATACACCAACATGTTGCAGCTCAACTATCGCTACACCTACCCGAATTTGCATCCCCGTTTGGTAACTTCCCGACACTTCCAGGCGTTCTAACATTCTCTGTCTTAATTTCTTCTTTGATTTCCTCCTTCACCTCGGTGACGGGCTCCGACTTGACGCCATTACTGTTGACCTCGGCGGTGACCTTGGTATCGGGCGATGATAGAAGGCCGGCGAGGTCCTGGGGCTCTTTCTTCATCAAATCATTGCTATCATCATCATTCCCACAGGTCTTATTCTGTTCCATTGACTGAAAAATTTAACAAAAATGACAATAAGCTAGCGCACAAAATGTTTGTACTTATCGCATTAGTAAGCAAGGAAGACTCAGACAAGTCTGTGCGTAAGAGCTATCATGTCAGAGCTAAGCTAGAATTTATGTGTCTTGCTCAAGGACACAACGCAGTGATGCCGGTGAGGCTCGAACCCACAACCCTTCTATCTTGAGACAAGCACTCGACCACTGAGCTCCCACAAAATGCTCCGATGAAATGACACATATTTTGCAGGCTCGTCTGAGCTTACACTGCTCGCCCATGTGGTTAGTACCAAAATCTCATGTGCAAGTTCATTTAAATCAACCACTGAGCGCAGTGCCTTGATCAGTTGGTAGAGCGTAAGACTGGGGATCGAAGGGTTGCTAGATAGAGACTCACAGGAGCAACTATGTTGTGTCCATTAGTAAGTCACTTTAGTACTGGTTCAACCCAGGAGGACGCAAGAAATCGTCCTGACATGATTGAAAAATTGTTAGCTGGGACATAAAGTATCGACACAAACATCAACCTGGCAGTTCAAAGAAATAACTTTAAAAGGCCTCTAGATAAGCGTGCGCAGTGAAAAATGATTTTTCTTATTTCTCAACCAAAATATATGTTGTGGGAACTCAGAAGAACAGTCTCAATGAGACAGTTCTTTTGAGCACCAGAAAAATAATTTTCTTATTTCTCAAAAAAACATGTTGTGAGTACTCAAAAGAATCGTCTCAATGAGATGGTTCTGTTGAACACCCAAACCATATGCTAAAAGCTATTGGTAAGAAAATATTTACAATTTTACGCTGAAAATTTGTCTTTATCTAAACCTGTGGAGAAGTGTTCGAAATTTTAGAACATTTACCGTAACTCTCCTCTATTCAGAAGCCAAAAATAATTTGCACTCATACAAACAAATCAATGATGTGCCAAGTTATCCTAATCAATGTCGTCTTGTCGTGTATTTACCAAAATTAATTTACAGTTGACAAAAGATTTTGATCAAATCATACATTCGAAGTTCGAACTGACTTCAACTTTGGACATGTTATTTATGGATGCACCAAAGCAATCAGTTGCAGTAATGATTCAACTCTACTAGTGTCGTCTGCTGATAACCTTTGCTTTTTGTTTGTTTGTTTGATTCTTTACATCCCAGTTAACAATTTTTCAGTTATGTAGGGATGGGTCTTCCTGGGTTGAACCAGTACTAAGCAAGGGTAAAGTGTGTCTTGCTCAAGGACACAACACAGTGACCCTGTTGAGGCTCTGTAACCTGTGCAAACAGTTTGGATCCAGATCAGGCCCGACAAAATGTCGGGACTGATCTGAATCCAAACTGTTTGATGCTATGGTGGTATTCCTGAAAGATTTCTTTTCCAAAAAATTCAGCAGACGCTAAATAAAGCATGCGAAATTGCTCTGTAGCCAAAGAGTTACGTCTTAATGCAATATTTTATTTAAGGTGAATCTAAATAAACCAGGTTGTACGTAACCTTGTTTAAGGCTTATGTGAATAACAAAGATTGATCAACCTGGCGTCTGATCAGGATCTCCTCTGTTTGCTCACAGAATGTTCTATTAGAATTTGAATGAAATTGAAAAATTCCACCCAAAACCCCTAAAATTTGGAATAGACTCATCCTACCGATACAGATAGGAAAGTTCATTCAGCTTAAATGGGTTAATATTAGGTGATTTTAATTACACTACCGTACATGAAGGTTCATAGAGGCAAGTTTGTGTAAAATTCAAGGACTTTTCAAGGATTTTTAAAAGAATTTCCTACTGTTTTCAAGGGCTGAAAACATGAAAAATACTGATTTACACATTAAAATTCTATTTTTGAAATGCTAGACTGCATTATTGAAGATAAAAATTTTAGAAAATTAGTATAAAATTGTGGTGCCTTTATTTGGTGCAGAATATGCTGCAACAAATAAAGGCACCATAATTTTATACTAATTTAGGTCTCCAAAGACAGTTTTGAATCCTCCTGCAAATGGTAAAATTCGAGGACTTCAATGCCTTTGAGTGTTTTTCAAGTACTTTTTAAGGCAAATTTAATTTTCAAGGACTTTTGTTTTGTTTATTTGATTTGATTCTTTATGTCCCATCAACAATCTTTCAGTTAAACAGGGATGGGTCTTCCTGGGTTGAACCAGTACTAAGCTAAGATAAATGTGTCTTGCTCAAGGACCACAATGCAGTGACGCCGGTGAAGCTCGAACCTGCGGCCCCTCGGTCTCGAGTCAAGTACTCTACCATGCACTGAGCCACTGCTCACCCTCCCTGTAAATGGTAAAATTCAAGGACTTTTCTAGGCCTTTGAGTGTTTTTCAAGGACTTTTCAAGACAGTCCCGTATATCCAAGTACTTTTCAAGCCTGTGCGAACCCTGCAATACTTACCATGACTGGGCCTGTGGGAGTGGATGTATGCATCCTGACCAACACGAAACCAGATCTGAAAATACAGAAACACAATTATTAAAATCTTTGCATTCTGGATAATTTTGCATGCTATTATGTCATGTCAGGTGGCAGATCTGCTACCTGTTCATGTCCATTGCAATGATGTGAAATTTAAGTGGAAAAAGTTACACATTACTTTTAATGACATAATGTACTGATACATTTTTGCCTTTCATATTCAATAATAAGGAAGGTTGCCACTGTTGGGGAGTTTGGTAAATTTACGGACTGCAAACAAATACCGGGTTTTAACACTTTTCTCAAAGCGCCTGAAAATTTCGGAATATTGATTATCAAGCGTCAACATTTCTCAGATTACAACTTTTCTCCAGTCTAACCAAATACAAATTATATTATTTGCCCGATACTTATACATTGTATTTTGATATTTTTGTGTGATACCTCTTCTGAAAGCATGGGCGCTTCGAAGGTTCCATGATCAGCCAGTCCACTTAAAATACATGTATTAAGTTTAATAATCCTACCGAGAAAAAGATGAATACAGCTCTGTCACTCCCATGGACTGAATTCCCTTCGGAAAGTAATTATATTCTAATAATATAATCCTAGAATATTCTTTCAAAAGGTCATTTTATTAACAAGAATTATTACCGTTATGATGACGCATTAGAAAGTTCATTTTCCTCCGCTTTGTCCTTGTTAACCTTTTCACTGCTGAATCTTGAACTTTTACATGCTTTTGTTGTCATCTGCTGACATTTTTCAAAATTAACGTTTTCACAAAATTCCTTCAGGAACACTATCAGAGTGTCAAACGGTTTGGATACAGATCAGGACCAACATTTTGTTTGCCCTGATCTGGTTCCAATCTGTTTGCAAAGGTTATCAGCAGAAGAGAAAAGTCGACGCTAGCATGGAAAGCTTATTTAAAACAGTACAGAACATGTGTCTTCTTCTTTATTCTATTTCTCGTGAAAATTGGATTTCATGTGAGATTGTGAATCTCCATTCAAAAACTTCATCAAAAGTGTAAAAAAAATATATGAACTGATATCATTTAAGCGTTGAGGCTTATTTGTCAGTTTAAGACTTAAGCCTGCTAGTATTGTCTGCTAATAGCCTTTGCTAATAGGTTGGACCCAGATCAAGCCCAACAAAATGTCGGGCATGATCTGAATCCAAAATGTTTTACACTCTGATGGTAATCCTGAAAGAAATTTTTGAAGACATTAATTTTGGGAAAAATCAGCAGACGACAAAAAGATCACGAAAAATTTCCCAGCATGCAATGTGTTAAGAATCAGAAATCAATAATCATTTCTCGAGTATACCTAGCTTTAATTGAAATTTTCATTGGCATTACGTTATCTCTGCATCTCTACAAAACGGAAAAATAATCTCCGACAATTGGCGTCTGCTCTCTCTTCTGCTTATGTACTTTGGTGGCCTTATTGTAAACAATATGGACCCAGGGTTTATAGTGTTTGCTTACGTGATAAAATTAGTCTGAGTGCATTTGGTCATATGCAGCAGACGTAATAAGCAGATGACACTTTCTGGACAGGATAAGGGTGATCACATGCTCAACTCTGACAATTTTGACTAACATACAAAAAAAACTCCGATGGCTCGAACTACAATGTTTATCCCATAAAGCGCCACCTATAATTTGTAGGAGACGACAATTTCACTTGGTTCATGACTATTTTTCTTTAACACATTTTTGACCCCTGATTGCAGAGATGTGTAATGCAGCAGTACCTGGTATACCTTTGCACGGATATAAAAAAAAAAGGCCAATCACTTGTGATCTTCCTGAGAGTTGAACAGTTCTACGTGGTGTGTTTCTTTTTTTGTCTGGTATAGAATGGCATTAATTCTATAAGAAGGGGTACGTATCTTGATCATCAATTTCATTATTTTCCCATGAAAAAGCATGTTTTGGTGCTCATAGGAAGCTCCTAAGAAGCACCACAATAAATGTTTCAGGTGACAAAATTCCACTCGTCCGCTCGTAATTACAAGTGAAATCTAGAAAGGGCGAGTAATTCTTCCCAAGCACTCATCCTACAGGATGAGTGCTTGGGAAGAATTACTCGTCCTTTCTATAGGACGAGTGCTTTGGGAAAAACTACTCGAAGAAGTCATATTACATATTACTCCTTTATGTTCTTTATTGCATGCGCTTTAAAAGGACAAGTACATGTGTTGGCAAAGACGAGTGAAAATTGTAAGTCACTCGTCCTGCAGGACAAGTGCAATATTGAAATATTTTTGTCCCCTGTGTTTACATGGAATAAAAAAGAAATATCATAATTTTCCTCATCAAACAAACATGTTATCCAGAGCAACAAGAGAAATGTCACAAAGTCGTTACAAGAACAATTACTACTCTGCAGATAATTTCCCAGTTTTATTTTTCTGTGAAAAGCATATTATGCCAATAAATAAGGCCAGATTTTTTTTATTAGTTGATTTACGGAAAAAAAAATTCAGATCTAGGGTTCGGGGGGACGAAAAAAATAAATAAAAAGCTCTGAAAATGACCAGTTGACTGGTCATTTTCAGAGCTTTTTTTTTTTTTTTTTTTTTCAGAGCCTGTTTTTTTCTTTTTTTTCTTTAATATCTCCAGAAAAACAGTAAAACTAGTAAGGTAATCTTTTAATATTTCATAATTTTCCTAACAATCACTTTTAACAGTGTCACTCTCAAAAATGCACAGACAGAACCTCAAAAAAATATTATTTTTTCAACCAAACAATTAATATTTAGAGTCGGCGGATAAAATAAAAAAAATAAAAATTTTAGAAATTGAATTTTATTTTTTCCTACTTTCTTGAAAATTACAGTAGGAGGGTTCGTAAATCAACTAATAAAAAAATTCTGGCCTAATATCAGAATCGAGCCAAAACTGATGCAACTTGCATTTGTTATTTCCTTGTTTAGTTGATCATATGAAATGGATTAAGTTAAGATCATCTAATAAAAGATACCATCTTAGAAATTCATCCATATGATGGCTTATGACAAGCTATAAGTGGCCCCACATTGTCAAAGATTCTGTGACATTTGGCGCTAAGACCCATTTTTCCACGAGACAAATCAATTAATTCCATCAGAAGTCGGAAAGTACCAAAGCTATCATATTCTGATGTTCTAGAATTTCTTGTCTAAATATGGATAAACAACCATTGTTAGGTTGTAATATACGTCGTCTACAGTTCACTTGAGACATGTAATGAACGGTCGAAAAAATCTAGTTCTGCAATGGAGTGGGGACTAACAGCATGGCCTGAGGATCGAATGCCTTTCAGGATAAAATATAACTGTTTCTTTAACGAAAATAGAATCATGTCCGCCTCCCCCCACCCCCAACCCCCTTACTGCATCATCAAATCTAGAGTATGACGGCCATTTGTTAAATTATCAATGACCTTGATAATTAGGTCAAGGTCACCAATTTTATATAGCTCCCCCCACCATCCAAACAAGCTTAATAGCGTATGGTAGTAGCCAACAGCGATCCTAGATAATTGGGTCAAGGTCACCAAATTCTAAGGCTTTCCCAAACATTCCCTGCTTGCATACACATAATGGACAGTCCAGCTAGATATATATGGGCCTCGTCGCGAAACCTGTCTCCTTGGGGGTTTGCGAACAACACAGGCGCAGACCAGTCTGTGCCTCCGCGCAAACTGATCAGGGCCTTTGTTATTCGCTTTTTGGAAAGTGTATTATCTAAACATACCACAGGTGAAATTTCAATTTTCTAGCTAGTCCCTATAGCTGAGGAGACTGGTTTGAGTCTTGCTTTGTCGGAAACCTCGAAGACAGGTTTTCTCACGACGAGGCACATATCATCCCAGATATTGCACATGCATATTCGATAAGTATCAAAATCTCAAGCATTGGCTTAGTGGACCACTCCAAGCAGTATGGAAGAGTTTATTATGGTACATTGGGGAGTACTAACCGGTTCTGTTGTGTCGCTATGTCACCATGTGTATTCTGATGATTTTTCGCTTCATTCTAAGGTAGCATCTTGTCACTGGGGTACCTGAAAAATATCATCATACGTCCAGTTTAATAAGCAAAATATGTGAACATTATTTGTTTTTTGTTTTCTTATACATCAGCTTAAACATATGTTTCGGGTGCTCAAAAGAACCGTCTCATTGAGACAGTTCTTTTGAGTACCCTCAACGTATGTTTTCGTTGAGAAACAAGAGTTAATTTTCAAAAAAACCTTCCTATCTCGAGACCCTTCATCATATGGGCCTCGCCCTGAGAAAACCTGACTTTGTTGCGTGCTATCAACAGAGCTGTGCATCCCCTTAGTCTAATCAGCGCCTTTGTTTTTCGCCCCTGCAGAGTATTATATCTAAACTTGATTCATACAAAATTTCAATATTCTAACTATTCTATTCTCGGTAGCTGAGCATACTGGTTGGAGTTATAATTGGTCGAACACCCCGAAGACAGGTTTTCTGGCGACAAGGCCCATAATGTAGTCAACCAAATAGTGTGTAATTTTCTCTGAATTCTATACCGTCTTTTGAAAAAAGTGTAGATCCAGACCATGCAGACAAATCACATGGAATATCATACCTTCTTTGAAAGATGTCCCAAAATTTGCCTGCTGCAGTTGTGATTGGCACTTTAAGGGTTGGCATATATAATCAACTAAGTTTGCAGCCTGTTTGGTAGCACTGGCAGTGGTGTAGCATGAGATATCCCTTTCTGTGAAAATTACCTGTATGTTTTGTGATGGTGTTACAACACTAAATGACACAGCCAGTTCATCGGCATCGATCGATCTCCGCTTGCGGAGATGGTGATGAGGTGTTTGTGTCATTCAATAGAGCATCACCTTCATTTGAAAACACTTTCAAATGGCTTCTCAACCAACAGTCCACTAAAGTTAAGCGTGAAAGATGGAAAGCTTTTTTGAAAGCTTATACTTGGTATCCACAATTTTCATTTTGGTGCAGATACCACGGTAAATAGACCCAAAGGAGCCTATCCGTGAAAAACTGCTTTTCCTGAGCCCTATCCCTTCCAGAAAAGGAGCCTATCCGCCAAAAACAAGACATGGGGAGAGGAGATACTTTAAATCTGGGCCAATGTTAGATTATTTACGATGTAAGTAACATAAAATCAAACGTTACGGGACTTTTAAGTCTCTGACTTGATGGATTTTGAAACATATGATAAGGCTGATATCAAGTCACGTCTACAAAGTTATACAGAAAATGACTGCTCTGTTTTTGGCGATTTAGTTTGCGTTGAAATGAAGCAAAACTAAACAATTCAGTCAATTTTGCGGGCCTACACCACAGCAGAAAATGTTTTATGTTCCACCCCTTACTTAAAGCGTCTGGTTTGCTTTTAAAATTGGTTTTCCATAGAAAAGAAGGGTCATGTTTGAAAGCAAGACGGCTAAGGAGCCTATACGTTGAGAGAAAATGACCATTTTGTGGCACATGATAATGAGCCGTACCCGTGGCATAGGAGCCTATAATTATGTTTTCAACTAAGTGCCATGGGAGCCTATAGGTTATAAAAGTAAGAAATAGCATATAGGATCCGTAGTCAGTAACCATATAGGCTCCTTAGCCAAAGACAAATAGGATCCCTAGCCAGATTATTTTCTTTTCCATGCCATTTATAGAGAGAATAACGTATAATTCGGTCTGTGAATTGCATATAAGTCATTTTCCACATAAATTCTTTACAAAATACCAAAAACAATTGCGAGAACAGCCAAAACTGTTCGAAAAAGTTTGTTTTCTTTGTTGTGTAATCATCTGTGGAAGCATCTTCACCAGCGAAGGTTTCGTCATATCTACCTTTCGACAAACCCTTCGCCTCACGACCCTCAAAATTTATTATTAGCACAGACTAATCGACCAATGAAAACGCCAGGAAGGATTTTTTCGATAATCCCTTCCTGCCAATCAGATTAAATGTAGCAGTTTATCGGCACCTAATGTGCACCGCCTGCTAAGTCTCCATAAGTCCAGATAAGCATAGATTTTGGTTGTAAAACTATTTATTTTTCTTCTATAATTAAGTTCAAAGTTATGTTATAGGTGCTCAAAATAACCATCTTAATGTGACAGTTCTTTTGAGCACATTAAACGTACATTTTAGTTGTTAAATAAGAAAACTGAATGTAAATTAATCACGTCGTCTTACCTGGAGGCCTGGTGTTTATCGACTTTTGGCACCGCTTTGTGATTGATCATATTAATTGTTACTATTTTTGGCATATAACGTATTCAATCGGAGAAAATCGAAGCTGTGAGGCCAAGGGTTAGATTAGATAATCACAACCCTTGGTAGGACAAGATGCTGTGGACGTCGCCGCAATGAAAAGTGTGTCACGTTATAAAAAATCTGCATCATCAATGAACGTGTAGCTGTTTGATTTTTGTCTTATAGCTTCTCTGTTGTTCAGTTACATTGTCCTTTTCTTCATGTAGTTAATGGAACTTATTATTTTACTTACCTTTTCATGTCACTGTCTATCGCTAAGCTTGTTTTTAGCTGATAGGCTCCTTTTCTGGAGCAGATAGGGCTCAGGAAAAGCAGTTTTGAACCGATAGGCTCGTTTGCGTCTATATATGTGGATACAGTCCTTATCTTAAAATATTCCCCAATTATCAGCTTACCCAGATTTATGTCAAAAATGTGTTTGTAACTCTAGATCAGCTGGGAAATCTGAAGTGCAAAATTTTGACCGTTTCCTTATCATTTACCCTAAATATTTGCCCTTGCTTGCGTTAACGTCACATCAACAGCTAAAGGCATATGGAGACTGGGTCAAATATATACATTCCAATCTATTTATAGACTGAATGAGTGACAGACAAGCAGTTTCTCTACTAATTGGCCATCACTACTTCTATACTGATGGATAGACAGGTGTTTAAACATAGGAAACCCTGTTCAGAAGCAGTCTGATCAGGGGCTACACTTTTTTCACTCTTTCTCTTAAATGTTACACCTGTAGGTAGCCTAGATTTTATGACTTATTACCATACTACTGTCCTGCCAGCCAAGAGTGAAAGTGACTTCAGGTTTTTTTACGAAGTTATCAGGGACTTAGAATCAATAGATCACTTGTGTATTATTCCTATACGCAGGATAGGATTAATACACATCAGACTTGGGGTCAATTACTTTCAAAAAGTAATTAATTACATACAATTACATTGGAAATTGTTCAATTAAATTACAATTACAATTACATGGCTTTTTAGCAAAGTAATTAATTACATACAATTACTTTGCCAAATGTAATTAATTACTTTACAATTACATTTCACTGCCACTTAGATAGCTTCATCAGATTTTAATTTCAGAGATATTCAAAATGAGTTAAAATCTCCTTAGAAGTCTGAGTAACCTTGATACTCTAAATTTAATATATGTCTATCAGGTTGATTTTATTTTTTCCTCTTGTATCAAATTATTGTCAAGTGATGCAACTTAAAAAAAATGAAATGTACAAAATCAGTTTTTTTGTGATTGATGACCTGATCACACAAGAGAAAATACGGAAACAGATTTTTTTTGGAGGGGGTGGGGGATGATAAATTGTAAAAGTTCTCATGTAGCTGTTAACTGCAGAACAAAGTTCAGGAATACACATTGGCTTGAGAAAGGCTTACAACTTGGGACAATAAACCATGAAAATTATTTTGTAAATGCCAGAGAATAACTGTTTTCAAAAAGTGTTAATAAAAATCTGTGTGGCGTTATGAGTTCTGGAAGTTGGCAAAAAAGTACAAAAAGGAATATCAGATAGTGACAAACTAAAATATTACTAGCCTGTTGAAATGCAGCGTGGCAAGCAAGAGGTCACTAGTTTGATCACCACTGGAACATCTATTTTATTTTTATTTTTTGTTATTATATTAACAATGATGGGCCCCAGGTTCACTGAATGAGTGAAATTCAATTTAATTTTCCGAATCACATTTTTTATTATTATTATTATTATTATCATTATTATTATTATTATTACTATTATTATTATTATTATTATTATTATTATTATTATTATTGAAACTGGCAAATGGGCAGTTTAAATGCTTTAAATAGTGTAGTGGATAGGTTGGGTCATGCACCTTAGCATATGAGTGTGTTGATCCTAGGTGTGAAAATTTAACAAAATGCATTCAAGGAGTCAATTCATTTACCGACACCATTGTCTGAGTAAATACTATTGTTTAGATTTTCACACCTTTGTTTTTGTATTGTTTTGGTAACTTAACTATTAAAGGTTGATTGTCATAAAGCCAGATCTTTTATAAGAAGATGAACAAGAATAAATAATTTGTTTAAAAAGGAATAGTAGAAGTAACATACAGTCTGTGTCTGCAGTTAAATTGTTATTTTCTATTTTTATGTCTATAGATACTAGCATGATTAATCCCTATTCTCATTTGTTTCATGTTGCATTCAACAAGTACAGCAAATGATATATGCATTTACAAAGGCCAAGAATAATTCATTTAGCAGTATTTTAAGTATCGAAGATAATCTTTAGTAACTGAAGTTCATAAATGATCTGAAAAGTAATTGAAAAGTAATTAAAAGTAATTGTTAATTACTCCCTTTTTTGGCCATGTAATTAATTACATTCAATTACTGTAATTAAAGAAATGCCTTAATTACAATTACATACAATTACTTTAGAAAATGTAATTAAATTACAATTAATTACAATTACAATTTTAATTACCCCAACTCTGATACACATGTGAATTATTGATTCGTGTTAGCTATAGTGGTGTGTACAAGTTAATGTTTTACTTAACAATTGTAAACAAAACATGACATCGCTGTCACTCTTGGTTGGCAGGACAGTAGCCTAGATTTTATGACTTCTTCCCATAGTAGTGGCAACTGTTTATTGCAAACAGTTTGGACCCAGATCAGGACCGAGTCAGATCAACAAGAGTATGTGTGCTTAATAGGTAGAATTCCATATCTACACTGAGTATCCACAACATATGCTTTAGTCGAGAAGTAGGAGAATAATTCAGAAGTTTACTCACACATCTGGTGCCCTGCATACTAATCCCAAACACATCCATGTATACCTAATCCTGTCTTAAAGTTACCCGTGTTTAAAAAGAAAACCTCGAAAAGCAAATAAGTGCGAATATCATTTACCTTGAAAAGTGACTTTAAAACTCTATTATGTCGCTACATGGTCGACAAATCACTTTCCCTTGTATTTCAATTGGAACACTATAGACATGCTAAAGTCAGTGAAAAACTCTCGCCAATTTGCTATTCATTACTCCTATAGCGGCTAACAATCATGTTTTAACAACAATAACCGAGTTATCAATTGCGAATGTTTGAACATTATTTACAATACTGAAAGATTACAGGCAAAGTGACGAACTTGACCCCGCTGATAAACTACCATCGAAATAATGTCCCCATCATCAAAGCAGGGGTATAAATAAGTGACTGCCCCCACCCCCCTGCCCCCCACTCCCTACTCCTGACACAGATAATGCAGCTAAGTTCTTTCGAAATGTGTCCCCCTTCTGGAAGGTACCTCAATTCATTGATTTTCATCATGATATGACATCTTTTTAACCCTTGGTTTTTTGTTTGATTTGATTCTTTACGTTCCATCAACAATCTTTCAGTTATATAGGGACGGGTCTTCCTGGGTTGAACCAGTACTAAGCTAGGATAAATGTGTCTTGCTCAAGGACCACAACGCAGTGATGCCAGTGAGGCTCGAACCCGCGGCCCTTCGGTCTCGAATCAAGCACTCTACCACTGAGCCACTGCGCTCCCTTTTTTAGCCCTTGTACTGCATGCTTATTAAATAACCTTTAAACTTTTTAAAATAAATATCTTTCAGGAATACCATCAGAGTTCCAAGCAGAGTGGATCCAGATGAGTCCCGACATTGTATCTGGCCTGATCTGGGTCCAAAGCATTTACAAATGCTATCAGCATATGACACAAACAGGCTAATAGTTATACAGAAAAAGCTCTTTACAACAGGACAAAATGACTTGCTAAAGATTGAAAATGTCCAATTTAAAAGGATATTGTGCCATAATGGTTTAAATCGAAAGAACAATTGTTAATATTTTCTAACCCATCAGTTTTAACATCTGTTTTGGATGAGACGGTTCTTTTGAGTACCCACAACATATGTTTCGGTTGAGAAATAAGAAAATTAATTTTTCGTACGCACTCTTCACTAAAGGCCTGTGGTTTAGGGTAATTTTGCATGCTCTTGCTCTCGACCATCTGCTGACTTTTTTCAAATTAAGGTTTTCAAAAATTATTTCAGGAACTGTCTATAAGAGTGTCAAACATGGCTTGGATCCAGATCATGACCTATGTTCTGCATCCAAACTGTTTGCAAAGGTTATCAGCAAAAGACAAAAGTTTTTGCTAGCAATGGAAAGAGTTAATTCTTGGTAAACCTCAAAGAGGGGTTTTCTCAAGTCGAATCTTGGTTAAATGGGGTGTCCTATAGATAAGCGATTTTCTCTGGTTTTGATAATTATAGAGAGCATACAGAGTGCACTCCCCAAATTTTTGAAGTTTTAACTCTTTGTCTACTAGTGGTGTCTGTATAGACAGTTTGTACCCAGATCTGGACCGACAGAATGCCGTGCCTGATCTGGATCCAAACAGTTTGACAATTTGATGGTATTCCTGAGAGAATTTTTCGAAAACATTAACTTGGAAAACAATCAAACGAAATAAAAGTGAAAATTTTCCAGCATGCTACCAGTTAACAACTTAGCTGACCTGAAATTTACAGCAGACCACAATTCTCCTGAATTGTCATCCGCTGCCAATCAAAATGATGAAATATGCAGGGAATAGGCTAGGGGGCGACTAGGGGGAAATAGTCGCCCTAGGGGCAGAAACTTACCCCTAAATGGGACCCAGAGAGAAGTGGGAGTCTCCCTTAAAAAAAGGGGTTTTTTTTTTTGTTTTGTTTTTAGGGAGACTCATTTTCATTCTGTCACGGCACAAACGCAAACTGTGGTGACAATCTACTACCACTGCATTGTATTTCTCTTTCCATTTAATGGCAATGGTATGTTTAATGGCCAATTTGCTTTTAACTGACAGAATGCTGTAACTTTGTGCTATAACTTCTCCCTATCTGACTGTCACTTCTCCCTAATTTTTCTGGAGGGAGAAGTTCTCCCTATATACTGTCAGGGCCCAGCTTGAACCCTGAATACGTCATAAAATTTGCCTTCTGATGCAGTCGTAAGTTGCGCTTTTTTAAGTGTTAACACCTGAATGTGGTGGCAAATACCTGCCCTGTCAAGTTATGATTATTTAACGACCTAGAAAACTCCACCTTACGGATCTTGTACTTACAAATCAGAAGTCTAGCGTAATCCATATTAATTTTGCGCCCAATATAAAATCTTATCGACCATCATACAGAGGGATATAATCGAAAGATAAACATTGTGAAAAGGTTTCCAAATGAAGTGTGTCCTGTCAACAATAGCGTAGAGATCAT
This sequence comes from Loripinus fragilis, assembly GCA_964019695.1. Taxonomy (NCBI): domain Eukaryota; kingdom Metazoa; phylum Mollusca; class Bivalvia; order Lucinida; family Lucinidae; genus Loripinus; species Loripinus fragilis. The sequence continues at coordinate 90,085,233 of OZ026519.1, forward strand.
TTCTTTATTTGAAAATCCCAAGATAATCATATCCCAGCGAGAAGGCAAATAAACAGATTTAACTTAAATTGTTTTTGGTTAACTCTTTGCCTACTAGTGTCGTCTGCTGCTAACCTTTGCAAACTCTTTGGACCCAGATCAGGCCCGACATGACGTCGGGCCTGATCAGGATCCAAACTGTTTGACACTCTGAGGGTATTCCTGAAAGAATTTTTCGAAAAAGTTGATTTTGAAAAAAATCAGCAGACGACAAAAAAATCATGCAAAATTACCCAGTAAGCAGAGTTAAAGTTGACTAACTAAACAACCACTATATGGGCCTCAACGCTAGAAAACCTGTCTTCGGGGCTTTGAGGACAACACAGGCGCAGACCAGCCTGCGCATCCACGCAGTCTGATCAGCGCATTTGTTATTCGCTTTTTAAAAGTATCATATGTAAACTTGCTACAGGTGAAATTTCAATCTTCTTGCTAGTCTCTGTAGCTGAGGAGACTGGTTTGAAACTCGCTTTCTCTGAAACCCCGAAGACAGATTTTCTCGCGAAGAGGCCCATATTATATACATGTATTTTACGCACAGGATTTTGGTACTTATTGCATGGGTGACCAGCAATAACTCAGACAAGCCTGCTCAACTTTGCAGTGTCATCAGAGCATTATCTGATCTATAAGGTATTAGCAGTAAATGAAGTCACAGATGAAACTTACTCTTTGCATGCTGGGTAATTTTTCAAGTTTTGTTGTCCTCTGCTGACTTATTTAAAATAAACCTTTTCAAAAAATTCTTATTATTAGCAGTGTGGAAAAATTTACAGTTGCTTATTTTGAGTTACATTGTGGAAAAATCCAAAATCTACAATATTCAGTTTCAAAGGGCCATAATTCCCACAATCCAGGCAATCCAGAGTTATGGTTCTTGCATTTTGCATGTCATCTAATGATGTTTAACATTTATATGAATTTTCATGAAGATATCTTAAACACTTTCTAAGTTACAGAGTGGAAACGATCAAATGTCAAATCCACTAAATCCACTTTCAAAGGGGCATAAATCCAAAAATAGGCAATCCAGAGTTATGGTTTTTGTGTTCTCCATGTCCTTCAATGCTGGCTAAAAGTTGTGTCCTGCACATCGACTAATCTTGCTTAATATTTGTATGAAGTGTGATGAAGATATCTTAAAAGTATTTTACCTAACAAAGCACAAAATCTACTATTTTCTGTTTCAAAGGGCCATATCTCCAAAATTAGGCAATCCAGAGTTATGGTTCTTCTGTTCTGCATGCCATGTTTGTTTGAAGTTTAGTGAAGATTGCTTAAATGGTTTTAGTTGCAGGGGCAGGGGGTTGGGGGGGGGGGGGGGGGGGCACAATTAGATCGCAAAATCTACTATTTTCAGTTTCAACTGGTCATAACTCCAAAAATAAACAATCCAGAGTAACGGTATTAGCGTTCTGCATATCATCTAATGTTGGTTAATATTTGTGTGAAGTTTTGTGAAGATAGCATGAAAATTAAATTGCAAAACAAAGGAGCATAACTCCAAAAACAGGCAATCCAGAGTTACAATTCCTAATGCACATCATAGTAATTCCTAATGCACATCATAGTAAGTTTGTTAGCATTTGTGTGAAGTTAGCTTAAATTATTCTCAAGTTATAGAGTGGACACGATTTTGGAACAGACAGACGTCCGAGGGAAACCTACGGGGGAGACATAATCAAAAGATATTGATGAATAATGCGGTTATGTGTAGGTTTGACATCATCAGAAAACAGTTACATCAACACCTTGAAGTCAAATTAAAGCCAGCTTCCAAGTTCCAACCTTGCCCAACATGAATACAGTGAGCCACTTTAGTTACGCACCACTTTTTAAGGGCCCACATTTTTCACAATAATGCTGGAATCGAACATTCTCTATGATAATTTATCTATTGACATTTTATCTGTTTGATGACATCGAAAAAAAAATTCGGAATCACTCATGTGAATCATTCTGCTACGCCAAAGGCAATTTTGACAAAAGTGCACAACTGCATGTGCAATCTGAACGTCTATATTTTCTATTTGCGTTTTGCGCTAGGCATTATCCATGGTGAACGTTGCGACAGAAAAACACCAAAAACAATTATTTTATTCAAATAAACCCCATTTTTTCGGTCGTTGAAATCAGTAACACTGTTACTGTTTGAAGAAATGCTCGTTTTGACATCATATTAATGTCAGTTACAATAATCAAACAGATTTTCCTTCGTAAATTGTCTTGTTATAAGTCACTTGTTTACATAGAAGTATCAAAACACTAAAACATCTTATCATTGACATGTCTTATAGCCTTGGTAGTAGTGACGTCATCACTAACGTCAACACCGTGACGCCAATAAATCCATTATTTTTTTTACGAAAATAAATGGCGGATACATGGTTGTTTAAAATGAAATTATAAAAGAAGTTTTTTGATAACTGGTTTACTAAGAATCATACGAAATTTTATCTAACTTTAAAAAAAGTACTAAAATCAACTTTTTTTAAACCTTGGTCAGCTGGGAACCAAACTAGTAAAACGTTAAAAAAATTTATAAAGTTAACAAACACATTCCAGTCTTAGATATTGCCAAGAATAAATTGGTTCTTATCTCTGGCATAGCAGAAATTCGACCCTTAAAAAAGTACAATGTGATCTGAGTTTCATTCGAAATAATGCAATGTGAAATGGTGTTTTGAGGGTAGTGCCCTTCGAGATCCATTTTCTCATTTGTTTCTGATCTGATCACAATAAAATTTCAATGGCTAATGCAACTATAGATGCACTTTACGCTGGTAGTCTCAGATTAAAAATATCTTATTTTCTTTTTTTTGAATAATTTTACATTTTATAAGTGGTGCGTAACTAAAGTGGCTCACTGTAAGCAGTATGTGGTTGACCAATCTTTTATACCACTGCTAAGAAACCCAGCAAATTATGGGTGAGGCATTTTTTATTGAGGTCAGTATACTCTTGTATGAGGTTATTTAGTATCCAACAGTGCCTGTACAGGGATTTTTTTTGCAATTTTGGGAAGGGGCCCTAGGGAGTTTTTAATATTGGGGAAAATAGCGTGGTAAACCCCTAAATTGGGAAATTTGAGAAAATGTTATCAATTAAAAAACAAATTAGCTATTACACATACTATTGCTATTAAATTGAAGGAGAACATCACCATGTAGCTTGTCCCAATCTTAAAAAAAAAAAAAAAAAAAAAAAAAAAAATTGGGATTTTTTTTTCCGAAATTGGGAAAAAAGTCACCAATGGGGCCGAATTTCGGCCTCTGAGAGAACACCCAAAAAAATCCCTGCTGTAAATGGCTCATTTATAAACCTTTCTACAATGGTACCACAACTACGGTACCAAGCTTTGACTCTTAAGACACCTCTTTTCAATAAGTACCATCATTTATTCAATTAAGCTCATTTTGAGTACAACCAGAACTTTGATTTTGTCAATTTTGAGTACAACCAGAACTTTGATTTTGTCAAGCTCGCACGCACTACTCAGCCAAATTTGTGTCATTTTATCAATTAAAAAACAAATTAGCTACAACACATACTATTGCCATTAAACTGAAGGAGGACATCAGCATGTAGCTTGTGTGTGTATGTGTGTGCTGACTGAATAAAAATCCCAATCTTCAAAAAAAAATAAAACAAATGTTTTTTTGAAGAAAAATTGGGAAAAAAAGACACCTAAATTCCATTGGGAATGGGGCCGAATTTAGGCCTCTAAGATTACAAAAAAAAAAAATCCCTGCTGTACATAAACCATTCTACTATGGTACCACAACTACGGTACCAAGCTTGGGACTCTTAAGACTCTTTTCAATAAGTACCATCATTTATTCAATTAAGCTCATCTTAAGTACAAGCAGAGCTTTGATTTTGTCAAGCTCGCTCGCTCTACTCAGCCAACAAATGCTTGTTTGTTTGATTTGATTCTTTACGTCCCATCAACAATCTTTCAGTTATATAGAGACGGATCTTCCTGGGTTGAACCAGTACTAAGCTAGGATAAATGTGTCTTGCTCAAGGATCACAACCCATTGACGCCGATGAGGCTCAAACCCGCGGCCCTTCGGTCTCGAGTCAAGCACTCTACCACTGAGCCACTGCGCTCCCTCAGCCAACAAATGATGCTAAACAAACAAATTTCCTTCACTGCTGAAAGAAATCAATCCAAATAAGGGATTATAATTACAGTATTTGGCAATTATATTAATTAAAAAACAAAATAGCTATTACACATACTATTGCCATTAAATTGAAGGAGAAAATCACCATGTAGCTTGTGTGTGTGTGTATGTGTTGACTCAATAGAAATCCCAATCTTCCAAAAAAAATGAAAAAAAAATATATTTATTTTTTTGAAAGATTGGGATTTTTTTCAAAAAATGGGAAAAAAGTAACCTAAATTCCATTGGGAAATGGGGCCAAATTTCGGCCTCTAAGAACACCAAAAAAATCCCTGCTGTAAATAGCTCATTTATAAACCATTCTACTACGGTACCACAACTATGGTACCAAGCTTGGGACTCTTAAGACACCTCTTTTCAATAAGTACCATCATTTATTCAATTAAGCTCATCTTAAGTACAAGCAGAGCTTTGATTTTGTCAAGCTCGCTCGCTCTACTCAGCCAACAAATGATGCTAAACAAACAAATTTCCGTCACTGCTGCAAGAAATCAATCCAAATAAGGGATTATAATTACAGTATATGGCATCAAATCGTGAGAAAACTTCGCGCAAACAGCCCATGCCCTGCCCAGGTTTCACACCTCCTCTACGAGCCATCACCTTACCCCGTCAAAAGCTTTACATACTCTACAAGGTAGGGCAGAGTTCACACTGTGCAGTGGGGAAATCAAAATTAGTCGGTCCCTTTGTAAATATCTGTCCATAATTTGCCAATAAACGTACAACAATAAGCAGGTTCTCTTGTGACATGACCAATATAGATTTCTAGCCATATAACTGAGTGTGATTCCTATACTAGCAAGGAGACAATAATTTTTTGGACCAGACAAGTTGATAATTGCGGAGAAAAAACATCAATTTTTTACCGATTACCACATAAGAAATATTTTGTGGGTATTCATTAAAATTGCCTCTGTGAGGCAACTCCAATGGGTACCCATAAATATATCCTTCCGAGCAAACAAACGTAAATTAAACTCTAAGATTTGAATTCATCATGACTAATGTGTTAATCATAGACTGAGCTTCGGTAAAATCAACTATCGGGTTACAATTAAATAGTATTAGTTTTTTCTCTGCTTGAATATTTATGGCTGACAAAACTTGTTATGAAGATAAATCTTGAATCTGAGACACATCAACTGCATCAAAATTTAGAAGATTGTGATATTTATGGATGCATAGGAACTTGGATGGTTAGGTGGTTTCTCTGTGACAACCTACCCCTTTGCCCACCAGATTTAAACTTGGCTACCTCAAACAGATCAAAACACGGGTTTCTCTTTGAGAACTTCCCTCATTTGCTCCTCAATTTAAACTAGGATCAAAACAGTGTTTTCTCTTTGAGAACTTCCTTCTTTTTTCCTTGATTTAAACTAGGATCAAAACGGTGGTTTCTCTTTGAGAATTCCCTACTTTACTCCTTGATTTAAACTAGGATCAAACGGTGGTTTCTCTTTGAGAATTCCCTACTTTACTCTTTGATTTAAACTAGGATCAAAACATGGGTTTCTCTTTGAGAACTCCCTCATTTGCTCCTCAATTTAAACTAGGATCAAAACAGTGTTTTCTCTTTGAGAACTTCCTTCTTTTTTCCTTGATTTAAACTAGGATCAAAACGGTGGTTTCTCTTTGAGAATTCCCTACTTTACTCCTTGATTTAAACTAGGATCAAAACAGTGGTTTCTCTTTGAGAACTTCCCTCCTTGCTACTTGATTTAAACTAGGATCAAAATAGTGGGTTCTCTTTGAGAACTTCCCTCTTGGCTCCTTGATTTAAACTAGGATCAAAACAATGGTTTGTCTTTGAGAACTTCCCTTTTTTGCTCCTTGATTTAAACTAGGATCAAAACAGTGGTTTCTCTTCGAGAACTTTCCTCTTTGCTCCTTGATTTAAACTAGGATCAAAACAGTGGTTTCTCTTTGAGAACTCCCTCATTTGCTCCTTAATTTAAACTAGGATCAAAACAGTGGTTTCTCTTTTAGAACTCCCCTCTTTGCTCCTTGATTTAAACTAGGGTCAAAACAGTGGTTTCTCTTTGAGAACTTCCCTCTTTGCTCCTTGATTTAAACTAGGATCAGAAAAGTGGTTTCTCTTTGAGAACTTCCCACTTTGCTCCTTGATTTAAACTAGGATCAGAATAGTGGTTTCTCTTTGAGAACTTCCCTCTTTGCTCCTGATTTAAACTAGGATCAGAATAGTGGTTTCTCTTTGAGAACTTCCCACTTTGCTCCTTGATTTAAACTAGGATCAAAATAGTGTTTACTGTTTGAGAACTTCCCACTTTGCTCCTTGATTTAAACTAGTATCAAAACAGTGTATTCTCTTTAAGAGCTTCCCTCTTTGCTCCTTGATTTAAACTAGGATCAAAACAGTGGGTTCTCTTTGAGAACTTCCCTTTTTTGCTCCTTGATTTAAACTAGGATCAAAACAGTGGTTTCTCTTCGAGAACTTTCCTCTTTGCTCCTTGATTTAAACTAGGATCAAAACAGTGGTTTCTCTTTGAGAACTCCCTCATTTGCTCCTCAATCTAAACTAGGATCAAAACAGTGGTTTCTCTTTGAGAACTTCCCTCTTTGCTCCTTGATTTAAACTAGGGTCAAAACAGTGGTTTCTCTTTGAGAACTTCCTTCTTTTTTCCTTGATTTAAACTAGGATCAAAACAGTGGTTTCTCTTTGAGAACTCCCTCATTTGCTCCTCAATTTAAACTAGGATCAAAACAGTGGTTTCTCTTTTAGAACTTCCCTCTTTGCTCCTTGATTTAAACTAGGATCAAAACAGTGGTTTCTCTTTGAGAACTTCCCTCTTTGCTCCTTGATTTAAACTAGGATCAAAACAGTGGTTTCTCTTTGAGAACTTCCCTCTTTGCTCCTTTATTTAAACTAGGATCAAAATAGTGTTTACTGTTTGAGAACTCTTTTGCTTCTTGATTTATACTAGGGTCAAATTAGTGGTTTATTATACTGTCTTGTTTGTTCCTTGTAGCCTTGTGGTCACCTTCTGAGAAAGGGCTGACCTCTTGGCTCTCTTGTGTGTGATGTTTAGTGTTTTTGTTACTTTCCCATATGGTGTCTCAGGTCAGGTGTGGTACTTGATAGTATCGATACCTGATATTTGCCTTCTTCTTTACTTTTTTTCTATATAAGAACTTCCCTCTTTGCTCCTTGATTAAAATTTAGATCAAAACAGTGGTTTCTCTTAATTTAACTAGGATCAAAATAGTGGATTCTCTTTGTGTATTTCTGATTTTACTTCTTGATTGTGACTATGATATTAAAAAATAGTGGTTTTAGCTCTTTGAGAACTTCACTCTTTGCTCCTTGATTTAAAGAGACTAAGTCTGCAACTATGAACATTTTTCGAAATTTTTTATTTTGTTCTTAAATCATTTTTAAAAGTAGAATTAAGTTATGTTTTCACAATAAATCTGTTCACTATAGCTGAAAACTGCACGGAAAAGTGAATTATCTTATAAAACAGGTGTGTTTTTCTCTTGTTGGTAATTATTTGCGTCCCTCCAATAATTATAGACAGTTTATTTTAACATAAATGCTGTTGTTCTGATACTGATAATCTGTTAAGATTAACGAAAGTGGTAAAATGTTTACCTGAATTTTAGTTATTTTACTGTGTTCTTGAAAAATAGAAACATTAGTTCTAAAATTAAAAGATCAAAAGTTGCAGACTATGCAGCTTTAAACTAGGATTAAAAATAGTGCTTTCTCTTCTTGACCTTCCCCTTTGCTCCTTGTTTTATACCGCGGTCAAAACATGCGCCGATGCAGAGCCCCCCAAACCCCTCCACCCCCCCCCCCCCACGTGAAAAATCACAAAAATATAGGGTTTCTTAGTAATACTGGTCCGGATCCCATAAAATTCACAAAGCTATCAAGCCCGCATTGTTGAGCTGTCATCTGCAGGCCAGCAAAACGCCTTTTAAATGGCGTTTTGCTGGCGGGCTGATGATGGCCGCTATTAGAGGTATTTTGATCCTTTCTGACCCCTAATCAAACAAAAAAAAAACAACATCAGAGTAACGTTGGATCCCTCTAACAAAAGAGTTGGACCCCCTCTAACAAAACTTTCTGAATCCGCGCATGAAAATAGTGGTTGCGACTGGTGTAAGATGGGTTTTGAGCTTCTTACCTTAGATATCATTTGTGCAAGAGTTTGTGAGCGCATCCAAATATTTCTTCCTAACCATAAGTATGTCTGTATTGTATGTAGTTTCAATGTTTTGACGAAAAATGCTGTTTTCAAAGACTGAAAAATAGAGAACACAAAATGTTATCAATTTGACTATTTCACAATATTGTTTCCAGTATTTCACAAGTTTGGACTTTTTATTAATTTTAAAAGCGCTACCTAAAATTTGCAACAGAACTTTCAAATTTTGTAACCTTTTCAGGGAATCAAAATCAGGGTTGATATTTCATATGAATCATCTGCCAGCAGATGTTGATTCACAAGAAATATATAGCCTTATTTTCCATGAAAATTAAAATGTTGCACATTGTCTTTGTGGCTACAGCGGTAAATGTTGATGCTTTAAGGGTTAATCTTAGTGCCACCAAGAATTTACAGCAGCTGACACATTACAATATTTTGCTGCTTTGTTTGATTTGATTCTTTATGTCCCATTCAACAATTTTTCAGTTATGTCGGGACAGGTCTACCTGGGATGAACCAGTACTAAGCAAGGATTAATGTGTCTTTCTCAAGGACACAATGCAGTGACGCCGGTGAGGCTCAAACCCGTGGACCCTCGAGTCAAGCACTCTACCACTGAGTAACTGCGCTCCCTGATGTTTCATGTGAATCATCTGCCAGTGAATGATTCACAAGAAATATCTAGCCTTTTTCATGAAAATTATGATGTTGCACAATCCATACTTTAAGTCTTGCTTTAAGTCGCTCAGATGTTGCATTTATCATGCTAATAAATGTTAAAATGCCAACAATTCATTTATGAGCAGGACGAGTTGAGAAAGAAAAAAGTTTTATAACCTCGAGGCCAGGCCTAAAAATAAATAAGAATGCATAATCAAAAAAGAATTTTCTTATTTCAACTAAAATATATGTTGTGGGTACTCAAAAAAACGTCTCAATGGGACAGTTCTTTCGAGCACCCAAATCATACATTAACTCTTATGGATAAGAACATATTAAAAAATTTTGTTTACGAGGGTCATCCAATAAAGAATGAGACTTTTCCTATAGCGCAGTGAATTTACATGCTAGGCTTATGAAATTTCTTTCAAAGCTAGCGCGTCTTTTTGGCTGTTCACATGTACCATATTCGACGTTTTACATAGTTCCAACTTTTGTTGCTAGGCAACATTAGAGGACTGGACAAACATGCGTGGACGGCTCACTATAGGTGGTTACCATAGCAACAGATTAAGATGTATAGTTTATTTTTCTACTAGTACTTATATGTGCTCATGCAATCTGTCTATAGCCAATAGGTGAAAGTAATGTTTCAGATTCTTGAGCTGTTACCATGGAAACAAAGCTTAAAAAATCAAGTTTTTCAAGAAATATCTGGTATTTTCCCTGACCTCTTGACTTTAAAAGTTAATATCAAGTAGTCGAAGGCAATTAAAGTGAACATAGTTATGTTCATGTATACTTAATAACAATAAGCTGCAGATATCGAAACATTTTGTGGGATATCCTTCACCTACATAGTTACCATAGCAACACAAAGTAGTGTGTTTATAAAAAATCAAGTAAATCGGTTGCTAGGCAACCAAAATAAAGGATATACATACTTGGTTTATCTTTTATAGCATTTTATGTAACACTACGATTGTTTAGTAGAAGAAATTATATCAAGAGGTTATATTCTATCTATGAGCAAAAATAAAAGACTTTGAATAACCGTGGGTATTCAAAAAAGAATGTAAACGTGGCCATGCGTCTTCAAGTCCTTCCTCAAAATATCCCGTTTCTATGGCAACTGATCAATCACAAACATATTGTTTAAATTCCTGAATAGCTAAGATGTCATACTATTATTATGGTGAATTTTAACTAAATGCACACACAGGTTTTCATACTATGAAGAAAGTCTCATTCTTTATTGGATGACCCTCGTATCAGGACCTGTGGAGTAACGCATCAGCTTATCTGTAGCTCTGATTTGTCATTCAGTTTGTTGACTGCTACTGTTGTTCGATGTGCAATACGTCTTACATGTATTTTCATAAATGCACCGATTTTACCTTCCAATCCAATAGATCATCGATACAATTCACAGATACAATTAATTGAGGCAACTAAATACCGCTTTGCATGCTGGGAAATTATTCACCTTTTTTGTGGTCTGCCCACTTTTTTCAAAATCAAATTTTTTCGAAAAATTCATTCACGAATACCATCAGAGTGACAAACAGTTTGGATCCAGATCAGACCAAACACTATGCCGGGTCTGATCTGGGTCCAAACTGTTTGCAAAGTTGTCAGCAGATGACACTGTCAGGCAAAGATTTAAGGGAATCTTCATTATGACAGCAATAGCTCATATTTTCATGACATTAGAAGCATAACTCCATTTTTTGTGAAGAAACGTGAAAATTTGAACTCTTTATCCAAGGTTGCATAGAAATTCTGTCTGTATCATTATCATAGAATCTTCCATCCACTTTGATCGTATAAGATTGGATGGTCCATTAAGCAATTTAAGGGGTCACATGTTAGAAGATTATTTATATCCGACCTTTATCAGTCTCGTCTGTCCGTCCATCTGTCTGTCATAGGTTTTGGTCATATCACAAATTCCTCCTTAATTTTTTACCAAGGGTGTTCATCTAAAATTGGCAAGGTGATAGCCTATTGTGTGTAGATTACAACAAAAGTTTCAGATCACTGCTTTGACATTAGAGTCACTGTATTGACATTGGAGTCACTGTAATGACATCGGAGTCACTGTATTGACATTTGAGTCAAAGGTCAAGGTCAAATATATTCAAAATCTGTCTTATGGCTCGTAACGTGAACTCCTTTAGTTTTTTAACAGAGGATGTCCATATTTAGCACAATTATTGCCTTTGGTGTGTAGACTACAATTCCGGTTTCAGATCATGGATATGACCTTGGGGCCCAAGGTCAAGGTTAAATATCCTTAAAATCTGTCTTACAGGAACACCTCTTACATCTTTAGATGGAGGGTGTTCAAATTTGACACAATGAGTGCCTATGTGTAGATTACTATGAAGGTTTCATATCACCACTATGACCTTGGAGTCAAAGGTCAAGGTCAAATAAGTAATGTACTTAAAATCTGTCATCAGCTTCTATATTATTATAACGGCAATTTTTTTTATGGAAGTGTATTCATTTTAGGCACAATGACAATGATTACTAATGGTGTGTAGATTATAAGATCATCAGGGTTTCAAGGGTTTCAGGTCATCACTATGACATTGGAGTAAAAGGTTAAGGTCAAATATACTTTAAATCTTTCATTTTTTGTCACAGGGTGTTCATATTTAGCACAATGATTGCTGTTTATGGTGTGCAGATGACAACAAAGGTATCAGACCACCACTATGACCTTGGGGTCAAAGGTCAATGTCAAATACACTTAAATCTATCTTACAGTTCATAATGCTAACTCCTCTTTCACTTTTTTATGGTAGGTAATCATATTTGGCACAATGACTGCTTATGGTGTGTAGTTGACAATGAAGGTTTCATGTCCTGGAGTAAAAGGTCAAGGTCAAATATGTTTAAAAGCTGTCTTACCATGCTTATAATGCATACTCTTCTTTCATTTTTTGACCGTGGAGGTTCATATTTGACACAATGATAATTTCTTATGGTGTGTAGATTACAACAAGGGATATAACTTTAAAGTCAAAGGTCAATGTCAAATATTTGACATTGACCTTTGACTCCAAGGTTATATCCCTGATCTGAAACCTTTGTTGTAAGTCACTATTTCATATGACTGCGGAGATAAAATTTGACCAAATAAAATAGGTTCAGACATAAAATTAAAGGCTTAATCCCATGACTATTAATTGTGGCCTTGACCTTGAAACTGCATGGTTCTGCACAACATTTCACAGAGATGAACATTCGACCAAAGCTTACTGAAAATCATTCAAAGGGTTCAGGCGATACGGAGTTGAAGTGTTTATGGATGCACCGACAGACCCTTGACATATGGGCGAACAAACCCACTCTCCCTCTCTTGACATTACATGTGAGTTTGCCAGCAGATGATAAACATGAAATAGTACGCATTTTTTCTACAAAAATGAAGAAAAAGTTGCCATAAAATTTGTCATGATTGTCACTTTAATTGTTAAGAAAATGTTTAATGATCTGGTTTAAAAATCAACACCTGTGTCATATGATGAAGGTATCAGCATGTTTGTTTCACAAATCACCATGATCTTTTCATCCCGGTAGCTGCCGAGAGGATTGGGTTTCAATTACCTATTCAAGTTGCGGTATTATCAACATCACTCCTGCTCTGGAACTCAAAATTACAAAACTAAGGAGTAGCGTATCACTGTATGTTTTTGCGGTCAACTTTGTTAGATTTTGTTTGCATGATGTTCTGTCTGTACCGGTACGGTTTCACATATAATAGCAAAGTTGGGGTTAGTTTCTTATCCATCAGTCGAAAGTACTCAAACAGGCATTAATTATCCCCACGCTTTTTTAAAAAAGCGAAGGGATATTGTAATCGCCTCCGTCCCTCTGTGCGTCAGTTATGCTATCTCCTCCAAAACCGTTGGACGAAATTCAACCAGATTTAGTGTGTGAGTTACTCACCCGAATGGGGCGTGCAAAAGCATTTTTTTTTGTCCCCGCCCCCTGGGGCCCTGGGGAGGGGTCAAAAGGTCAAATATCATTAAATTTCAATTATAAAGATTTTTTATACCATACTTTGTGTTTGTTCTCACAAATGAAAGATACAAAACATATCAGACAGGGTTTTAATTCTGTCCACTGGGTCATGCCCCAGGGGTCAGACTTTGGGGCGCTGGGGGGGTGACGAGAGGGTCAAAACAAATTTTTTAAAAACACGGTCATGTGGCATATCAAATCGACGGGGATGACGAGTAGAACAAAATGCAAGTAAAAATTTTATCCTAGGGTCAAACTGGTGACCTTGGGTGAGGTCAAGTATCATTAAATTTTGGTTACCATGTCAATTTCAAAGATTTTTATACCAAACTTTGTGTGTGTTTTCACAAATGAAAGATACAAAACATATCGGACAGGATTTTTATTCTGTCGCCTGGGTCATACCCCAGGGGTCGAACTTTGGTTGCTGGGAGTGCCGAGGGGGGGGGCAATTTTTTTTTTCAAACATGGTCATGTTGCATATCAAATCGACGGGGATGACGAGCAGAACAGAATGCACGTAAAATTTTCATCCTAGTGTCAAATTGGTGACCTTGGGGTGAGGTCAAGAGGTCAAATATCCTTAAATTTCGGTAACCATGTCAATTTCAATTTTTCATACTAAACTTTGTGTGTGTTCTCACAAATAAAAGATAGAAAACATATTGAACAGTATTTTCATTCTGTTGCCAGGATCATGCCCAGGGGTGGGACTTGGGGGTGCTGGGTGGTCAAAAACTTAAGCGTGGGGATTTGCGATGGCGCCCCATCGACTGCACATTCTAGTTGTTTGTTTGTTTTGTTGCTTTACGTCCCAAGTCAACAGCTATGGTCATGGCGGGACGGTCAGTTCACCTAACCACACTTTTTCTTGGGCAGGCTTGAACAAGCTGATAACCAGTAACTTTCACACATACTTTCGCTTGTTACTGACAACAACCCTTCTTGAATGAATCGATCAGCAGAAGGGAGGAGAATGACCGTAGAAATTATTTCATGATCAATCTCCACGAAAGTATGGGTCCGGGCCGGGATCAAACTCACGATCCCTGGATCTGCAGTCAGACATGCATCTGTAGCCAGACACGTTACTGACTGCGTTACATGGCCCGGTATTCATTCAGTCATTAAGATTTTTCTTTGGAGGAACCAAAATTATGTTATGGTAAATTGGTTTGAGATATTACAAAAAAAAATTATATATAATATTAAATGATACTTCAGGACTTGTCTTATTTCTTTCAGGCTTTTAGTTAAGAGTATGTATCAAAACTAGAAATGTGTCCATGGGACAGGACGTACGGGACGTACGTACGTACGGACGTATGGACAAGGGTGATGCTATATGCCCCCCCCCCCCCCATTATAAATGGCGGGGGCATAAAAATAAATTTCTTATTTCTCAACCAAAACATATGTTGTGGGTACTCAAAAGAACCGTCTCAATGAGACAGTTCTTTTGAGCACCCAACCGTCTCAATGAGACAGTTTTTTTGAGCACCCAAAACACATGTTAAAACTGATGGGTAAAAAAATATTTATAATTTTACGATCAAATGTTGTTTATCTAAACCAGTGTCCTTTGAAATGTTATTGCTTGATCAGCCGTTAACACACCTGCAAATTTAGCTTGGTCCTGACTTAACCTTAGATAAAAGACTTTGTCATTAAAACTTTAATGCTGTGTAATTTTTTCATGCTTTTGTTGTCCTCTGCTGTCTTTTTTCAAAATTAACTTTTTAAAAAAAATAATTAAAGAACACTTTCAGGGTGTCAGGAACACTATATCAGAGTGTCAAACGGTGAGGATCAAGAACTGGACAGACATTCTGTCGGTCCGGATCTGGGTCCAAATTGTTTGCAGAGGTTATCAGATGACGGTAAAGTTGCCTCTTAGCAAGGAAAATGATCAGTGAGAGAACAGAAGATAAACAATGTAAACACGTAGAAAGTTTAAACTTTAGTAAACGAGTACACTGACAAACAGCGCAGACCCTGATAATATACTGTGAGTCAACAGTGCATATGGGCCAGAACACGAAATTTTGGTACTTATACGGATGCCACATGCCTAAAGTCACTTTTTAAGCATGCATACGCAGCTAGCCATGCAGTGGATGGAGCTGAGGTCTCATTTTTTTTGTCTGAGCCTTCATTTGCTGTACTTCCATACTTTGAGGATGCAAGCAGTGTGCGCATTTGCACAGCCTCGTCTCAGCTTTCGCTCCTCACTAATGCAATAGTTACAAAAATCTCATGCACTGAATCCGTCATATATAGTTGATGTTGTATTGTACTTTCCCATAATCGAATAACAAAGG
The DNA here is from genome assembly GCA_964019695.1 of Loripinus fragilis. Taxonomy (NCBI): domain Eukaryota; kingdom Metazoa; phylum Mollusca; class Bivalvia; order Lucinida; family Lucinidae; genus Loripinus; species Loripinus fragilis. The sequence continues at coordinate 90,100,653 of OZ026519.1, forward strand.
TGTTGATCAGACTGCGTGATTGCGCAGGCTGGTCTGTGCCTTTTAGTTGTTTGCAAACCCCTGAAGACAGGTTTTCTCACATTGAGACCCATCTATAGACAATCTTATAGGTAAGGTTAAAGTCATGTCTTTCAATTAGTTATACTGAACCCAAATATCATGGGCAATTAACTCATCAAATTAATCTCCGATTGATTTTCTGAACATGTGGTTTGCTACTACTACTTGTATTTAGCTTTAATGTAAATTTTGTTTTGCTTTTGTAATGCTAACCATTTTCCAGCCATGTTGGACGTTTCCTCGGTTGAACCAGTACTAAGTTGTGCCCAAGGACACAACACATAGCCTCCGGTGAAGCTTGAACCAGCAACCTCTCTTTCTCAAGACCAGCACTCTACCAGCACTAAGCCACTGGGCTCTTCTTAGCATTGTAAATATTTACACATACAATATTAAACCCATATTATCTAGGGAGCACAGTGGCTCAGCGGTAGAGTGCTTGACTCGAGACAGAGGGGCCACAGATTCGAGCCTCACTGGCGTCACTGCATTGTGTCCTTGAGCAAGAACATTAATCCTAGCTTTGTACTGGTCCGTCCCTTTATAACTGAAAGATTGTTGATGGGACATAATCAAATCAAACAAAATTAGCAATGACAAACATCAGGACTTTAGTTAAGAGTGTGTGCCAAAAAAGAATTTTCTTATTTCTCAACTAAAACATGTTATGGGTTCTTTTGAGCTCCAAAAACATATGTTAAAACTGATGGGTAAGAAAAAATTTACAATTTTTCCCTGAAAAATTTTGATTATCTAAACCTGTGAAACATGCCAAAGAATTCTGGCCATCCCGAGTCATAAAGTGTCGAATTCCCATTCACTAATTTTTGCTAAATGCAGATTTTCATGCAGAAACTGAACCTTCGTCACTGTTTTGTGTTTTTGAGCAACCGAAGACACGTTTATCCTTGCTTAGTACTGGTTCAACCCAGGAAGACCTGTCCCGACATAACTGAAAGATTGTTGACTGGGACGTAAAGAATCAAACAAACAAAAGCAGAAACTTAACCCTTTGCATGCTGGATACTTTTCTAAGTTTTTTTTGCTGTCTGCTGACCTTTTCAAAATTAATTTTTTCAAACAATTCTTTCATGAAGACTATCAGAGTGTCAAATGGTTTGGATCTGGATCAGGACTGACATTCTGTCGGATCTGATCGGGGTCCAAACTGTTTTCAAAGGATCGCTAGCAAATAGAGTAAAATGTAAAGATTTGAAAAATTAAAAACTAACTGTAATATTACCGTCATTTTCAAATACTATATCCACTATCAATTACCCTATACCGGTACCCCTCTCCTAAATCCATATTTTAACATCTCTTTTAAGCTAAAAAGAGTCAGGCGGATCAACAACCGTTTTTATCGAAAGGCAACGTACCGTGACCAAATGTTCATGATAAAGTCCAAATGCTTTTGTACTATCGGCTTTGAAAACCTTTCAAATCAAGTCACAATGGTTTACAAAAGGTTTACCTAGCCTGGCCAACAATAGTAGGAGAGAAAACATTATTGCAGGCAGTTCAATTAAATCCCACTAAACTACTCTATTTTGAATTAGATTTATATCCGAATACAGGTATATACCAAAAACCAGACCGGGTTAAGTTTCAAGTAAGCCAGGCAGATTTATCTCCCTTGAAGTTAACAGAAATATGGTAAGATTGAGAGACGAAAAGATGTTAACTCATATCTGAGAGCAAATAGGAACACTCATCAGGGTTTTACACCAAGTTGAATGTTTGGGGGTCCTTGGGACTCAACTTTGAATATGATGGGGGTCCCATCATTGAAATTGGGGGTCCCATCTTTTTATATAAGCTTCGAATTTCGGAAGGTAGTACATCCTTTCGTGAAGGCTCAGTGTTGTCCCCAGGTCAGTAATTTTGAGGGCCATATTTGGCCCCCTTCCGATTTTTTTGGGGGCCATTTGAAACTTTTGAGGGCCACATAACACAATCCTATACACTTTTTTTTACAAAAGCTGAACTTGTCCCTATAATATGCAGGGACTAAGCTAGCCCTTTAATTTAGGAAGAACTTCTCCCTCAGAGAAGTTTGAGAAAATGGGGAGAAGTGATAACTTGCTGGATCCAGAAGACAGGAATAAACAGTCTCTGATCAGACTGTTCTCTAATTGAGATAAAAAAAAAAACACACAAAAAAACAGTCACTGATCAGACTGCTACTTGCTTTCCATTCTGAGAAATTTGGTTGGTAAATTTGAAATACACATGATCTTGCTGTCATTGTATTATATCTATCTGTCTACAAGTCTCCACTTATCTGAAGTCTCTGGTATCCCTTTATCTTTGCCGACTTGACCCTTTCAAAGTGAAAACGTTACGTAATTTGGCATATAAAAAAGAAAGAAAAACTGTCAAGATAATTGCCCTTCATGCTTGAGCGGTCGGCTGATTCACACTATGAAAAAATCAATACACAAAGTCAGTGATGGACAAATCAGTATACGTTTTCCATGCTTTTTAGCAGAGCGGACCTGAGAGAAAGCATGGTATTTTACGACTTTTTTTCACGGCGATGTTTGCACGGATGTTTTCATTTCTCTTTACCTACGAGGTCAGTGCAGCAGTCTAAAACAAGAGCACCTGTCCTATTTATTTATAGATAGCCTGTAAATATTGGAAAACCCGAATCGTTACGAAATAACTTTGGAATTTGGGATTTTAATGAAAGGCACAACAAACACATCTGCGTCCCAGCGGACGCAGGTAAGGTGAATTGACGGGTCCTACCTAATGATTTATGCGTATAAGACGCAGGATATTGCGTCCTGTAAAACCCTGACTCATTTAGGAAACCAAATTACCAGATCAATCACTATACATGTATATACAATAATTTATAGACATAGTTATCCTAGTTTCTACCTTAATTTTTTAGTCAGTACCTCCCCTCAAAATGTCAGGGCTAATCTGGTTCCAAACTATTTGACACTGATGGCATACCAAAAGATTTTTTTGAAAAAGTTAGTTTTTGAAAAAATATCGTCAGACAACAAAAAAAATCATGCAAAAATACCCATGGACAAAGACTGAGAAATGCCTTTACATAGTCTATTCCAGGTTTTACAGTTTGACAAGACATACTGTTCACACCAAGGGTTACCCAAATCAGACAATTACTGTACAAACTCTGGACCAAAAAACGCTGTAAAAACAATTCAAAGTGTTTCTGAGAAATGCTACTCCTCTTTACTCAGTCCAGTCCAGGTTTTACAGTTTCACAAGACATTTTCTGATACTTACAGGAGGCTTCAACATAGGCAAATATGGCAGACCCAGACCAGTTGCCTCTGATAAAGGTCTCCACTGTTTGCTTGCAGAATGTTCTTTCAAAATTTGAATAAAATGATGAAAAATACCACCCAATATCCCAAATGAGAAATGCAGTCCCTTTACGCAGTCTATTCCAGGTTTTACAGTTTGACAAGACATTTCTGATACCACAAGCTGTTATTGAAATCTTACACACCCAGGGTTACCCAAATTTGTACCACCCAACATCCCAAATGAGAAATGCAGTCCCTTTACTCAGTCTATTCCAGGTTTTACAGTTTGACAAGACATTTCTGATACCACATGCTGTGATTGGAATCTTACACACCCAGGGTTACCCAAATTTGTACCACCCAACATCCCAAATGAGAAATGCAGTCCCTTTGCTCGGTCTATTCCAGGTTTTACAGTCTTACAAGACATTTCTGATACCACATGCTGTGATTGGAATCGTTTTCTTCTGATGCTTGCTTACAGGAGGCTTCAACTTGTTTTCAAACAAAAAACGAAAATAATTCACACGCCATAAGAAAATGCTACTTATTGCTCTTTACCTCCAGTGTCGTCTGCTGATAACCTTTGTAACCAGTTTGGAACCAGATTAGGCCTGACCTGACAGGATCCAGACTGTTTAACACTCTGATGGGAATTCAGAAAGAAATTTTTGAAAACGTTAAATTTTGAGAAAAAAATCAGCAGACCACAAAAAATATTAAAAATTTCCCAGCATGCAGAGATCATTTTGTGACATCTTTATTTATCCCTGTTTTTTTTTTTTTACTCTTGAGTCCTTTGGATTTGGTTTGGCTTGAATGATTCTTTACGTCCCAGTCAACAGCTATGATCATGTCTGGATGGTCAGTTCACCTATCCACACTTTTTCCTCGGCTAACCAGTACTTCCTGCACCAGCGGAAGGGAAGAGAATGTCCATAGAAATTATTTCATGATCAATCTCCAAGAAAGTATGGGACCAGCTGGGATCAAACTCGCGACCCCTGGATTACAGTCAGCCACGTATCTGGAGTCAGACATGTTACTGACTGAGCTACGCGACCCGGTACTACTGAGTCCTGATTTTCTAAATGGATTATTGTCCCCGATAATGATCTGCACTAATCCATCTTATTTGACAATAAATTATATGCTATTGAAGCCCCTAATCAGACTGAAGTCTTATCTGGCACTGTTTTGTGTGCACATGCTCATTTAGACCCTCATTTAAGGAGCAATGAAATAGCAAAATCTGTAAATGCCATCTCTTACATTATTTTAGTAGTTCTGGCCACTGTGACAATCTAGATCAGTTGACCGAACCGAAGGAAGCTAGGTCTGCTACGAAAAAATGAATCTGAAAATGTTGCCTGCTGAAGGCGTCTGCTGCAAGAAAATGTTTATGTCAAGGACTAATTGCCACAAACAGACCGACAGTGTGAACCTGGATCAGACTGCTCCTAGAGGAGCATTCTGGTCTGGGTCTTCACTGTTTGCTTATGAGACATTTTAAACAGACTAGCGGACGATACAGCAGACAATATTTAGTTGATAGCTTTTTGCATAGCAGGATTCAAAAAGCGCTTCTGGAAAAAACAAATAGTTCCCAGAGTGCAACATAGGTTTAGATAAACGAAATTTTTGAGCGTAAAATTGTAAATATTTTCTTACCCATCAGTTTTATCATATGTTTTGGGTACTTAAAAGAACCCTCTCAGTGAGACGGTTCTTTTGAGTACCCACAACACATGTTTTGATTGAGAAATAAGAAATTAATTTTTAGGTATGCTTTCTTAACTAAAGTCCTGATGCAAAATTCTTCGGTGACACAGACCCAAACCATACAGTGTCTGACCAGGATAGTATCGAGGAAATGTATAAAGTAGGTAAGACTAAGACCAGACTGCCGCATCCAAATCATCCTTGTTTGCTGCCATAGATCCAGAAAAAGCCACAGGAGTTCTGGTTTTTCCAGAACAGGTCTAACCCTTAAAGTACCAATCACGACTGCAGCAGAGGATGAATTTTGCAACATCTTTCCTAATTTTCGAAAAAAATAAGGCATGATATATCATGAGAATTGTCTGCCAGCAGACAATTCTTATGAAATATCATGCCTTATTTGTTTTTTTGAAAAAGCAGCAAAATTTGAAATTGCCGTCTGCTGCAAATTGTAGGTGGCGCTTTAAGGTTAAATAACTACATTATCAGAACAGAAATAACTGGTGCTCATCGCAAGAAAAGAGTCCTAATACATATGCTAACATGGACAGACTTGATCAGTATGCGTTCCTACATGGACCAATCATGGTCAATGTTGCCTATCAAATTAGAGTTGACTTATATTTCAGACGTAAACAAGTAATGGGATAGATCTCACAAGAAATCAGGATGGGATTGATTTATCGGCATTTTCAGAAGCCGCTCTTTTTGCACAATGTGATGAAACTGTATTTACACTTACTAATCTTTTGTTTCATAACAGCTTCTAGTTGACTGGAATTAGGGTTAGCTCTTTTGCATGTTGTGTAATTTCACCTGCTTTTTGTCATCTGCTGGTTTTTATACCCGCTTTTTTCTTAGAAAAAAAGGGTATAGTAATTTCGTACCAAAGTCAGTCTTGTCAAAGACAGTATTTTCTTGTAAATGCATCTCCTCCTAAACCATTAGATGTAGCATCTTCAAACTTTGTACCTGATTAGGTCACATGAAGTAGAGGGTACTGGGCAAAATTTTGTGTGACCTTAACCCCTAGGTCAATGTCAAAGGTCAAATACTGTATTTTCTTTTAAATGCATCTCCTCCTAAACAGTACAATGTAGCAACTTCCAGCTTTGTACCTAATAAGGTCACATGATGTAGAGGGTACTGGGCAACATTTTGTGTGACCTTGACCCCTAGGTCAAGGTCAAAGACTGTATTTTCTTGTAAATGCATCTCCTAAACGGTTAGACGTAGAAACTTCAAGCTTTGTACCTGATTAGGTCACATAAAGTAGAGGGTACTAGGCATCATTTGGTGTGACCTTGACATCAAGCATGTGTTTTGGGTGCTCGGGGGAACCGTCTCAATGAGACGGTTCTTTTGTTTTTGTTTGATTTGATTCTTTACATCCACTCAACAATCTTTCAGTTATGCGGGACGGTTCTTCCTGGGTTTAACCAGTACTAAGCTAGGATAAATGTGTCTTGCTCAAGGACCACAACGCAGTGACGCCGGTGAGGCTCGAACCCGCTACCCTTCGGTCTCGAGTCAAGCACTCTACCACTGAGCCACTGCGCTCCCTTGAGTACCCACAACAAATGTTTTTTCTCACCTATATTAAGCATGTGTTTTGGGTGCTCAAAAGGACCGTCTCATCGAGACTGTTCTTTTGAGTACCCACAACATATGCTTTGGATGAGAATTAAATGAAGAAAATTGTTTTCAAATGTGCGCTCTTATCTGGAGACCTGGCTATAACTATAGCTGTATTAATATGCATCTGATAAGTCTGCTCTCCGCTGAGCTCATCTTGTGGCCTATCTGCGCCCTATCTAGGTTTCGTCTTTCGCCTAAGAGCCTTGAAACCAGCCAACATGGCGGTCAGGGTCTCTTGAGCCCCTTTTATTCCCACCTTTTCGAGTTTCGTAAATTCCTTCCCCTAGATAGATCGCAAAGAAGGATCATTTTATTTATTTATATTTATATGCTCATAATATATAACTTTAACAATAGGAAAAAAAAATATTGGTTTTATAAAATTTTATCTTTATAATATTTTAACTTACATATGATCTTAACTTATAAATATCTGTGCTATATCAATGTAAATTTCTGTGATACTAACCCAAATTTCCTGTGATTTGTTATATGTTTATACTTGTACAGTCTTTCTCTTTGTTTGTCGGTAAAATAGCCTTAATGGCTAATGTTTGATATGTTAAAATTGAATGCCGACTTTAAATAAAGTTTCTTGTATCTTGTATCTTGTACCTAGGGGTCAAGGTCAAATAATGTATTTTTTTATGTAAATACACCTCCTCCTTAACCTTTACGTAGACGTAGCAACTTCAAACTTTGTATCTGATTAGGTCACATGATGTAGAGTGTTGTGTGACCTTAACCCCAAGTTCAAGGTCAAATAATGTATTTTCATGTCAATGCATCTCCCCCTAAACCGTTAGATGTAGCAGCTTCAAACTTTGCAGCTGCATAGGTCACATAATTTAGAGGGTACTATGCAACTTTTCATGCGACCTTGACCCAGATCAGAGGTCAAATAATGTATTTTCTTCCTAAACTGTAGGACATTGAAACTTAAAGCTTTGCAGGTGAATAGGTTACATGATGTAGAGGGTGGTGGGCAATATTTAGTGTGACGTTAATGCTAAGGTCAAGGTCAAAGTATGTATTTTCTTTTAAATGCATCTTCTTAACCATTTGACATAGTCACTTCAATGGGTCACATGATGTGAAGGTATTCGGCAACATTTTGAGTAACAATGACCCTAAGGTCAAGGTAAAAAGTGAAAAAGCGGGTATTTGCGATAGTGTACCATTGACTGCATTCTAGTTTTGTTTCGTTTTTTTCTTCAAAAAACTCTTTCAGGAATCTCATCAGAGTGCCAAGCAGTTTGGATACAGATCAGCCCGACATTTTGTGTCCAGACTGTTCGAAAAGTTTATCAACAGACGATAATTCACCACCAGCGGTAAAGTAATAGTTATACTATGGCTTGTTCGCCTGTACGTGGAGATAATCCATAATCTTTAGCTAGAAGATTCTTACTTACAGGTGGACAAGCCATGGTATAACTATTTCATATCACCTACATCAGTGTAGACCTTGCACATCACAAGATATTTCATACTAAAGTAGGTAAGGGTGGTATAAAGAGTTACAGGGTTGATATATTAAATAAGTTCAGAAAGTTAAATGTGTGTCGCCCAAAATTTGCATCTCATGTTAAATTGTATGAGTGGCAGAGCTCTTGCGCCGGCTTTGGTTTCTTGCAACAGAAAATGCATTCTTGCACACTCGTGATGCATTCTTGCACACTGGTGATGGAATTCTGACAAGGAATTTAAATTCGTTATTCTACCTGAGAAGGGTAGAAAAGAAAACAATGTCACAATTTTTGTAAGGAAAGTTTGAAGGAGACATATCAGAACCCAAGTTTTACAATGCAAGGGAGGGAACTCAAATATACCCCATCACCCCCATACCCAAATGAAACAGATTAGTTAGACCTTTGACCTGCTGTACTCTGCCTTCACAATTAATTCTATTGAAGTCAGAAGCCATCTGATCTGGATTTGCACTTTCAAATGATTTATCAACTTTAAGGGTAGGAAATGCAGGTGGGCTAAGAAGGTTAGTTTAAGCACCTGGACTGGGTCGACAATACAGTGTGACTCATTATCTGAATGCATATCCTGCATTCTTCACATATCATTTTAGACCAGATAATTCATTCTCCCCCAAAATCAATAGGACAGATAGTGCAAATGATAAGCTACTTTATTTTAATTGCCCTACCATCGTCTTGCCAAAATATCACTGAACATATACGGTACATGTCCCTAGATTAGAATTATTTTTCACAGAGAAGATGCTTAAAACAGCCAAATGAAGGGCCAGAGAAGACGGATGCCAAGGGCATTGGTATACTTATAGCTCACCTGTGAGCCTTTGCCTCAGGTGAGCTAAATACATGTAAAAACTAGAATTGTTTTTCAGCGAAAAAACAGATGTCTCCCCCCTTTTAGGAGTCAAAAAGATCAAAATGTCAGTAAATTCAATTACTAATCAAAGGGAAATGACTCCAAAATAAACAAAGCAGAGTTATGGTTCTTGTGAATGATACATAGTCTTATTGTGCTTTACAACTGTATGAAGTTTCATTCAAATATCATTAATGGTTTTCAATTTACAGCGCAGACATGACATAGCATTGCAAATGGTCAAAGGGAAATAACTCCAAATTAAACAAAGCAGAGTTATGGTTCTTATTTATGAAACATTGTCTTATTGTGCATTACAACAGTATGATGTTTCATTCAAATAGATTTAACAGTTTTCAACTTAAAGCGCTGACACGAAATAACATTGCAAAATATCAAAGGGAAATAACTAAAAAAAACAAAGCAGAGTTATGGTTCTCATGCATGACACATCGTCTTAATGTGCTTTATAACTGTATGAAGTTTCATTCAAATAGCTTTAACAGTCTCAACTTACGGCGAGGACACGAAATACCATTGCAAATGATCAAAGGGAAATTACTCTAAAAATAAACAAAGCAGATTTATGGTTCTCAGGTATGACACATCCTCTTATTTTTTTGTGTTTTAGTGCTGTATGATGCTAGTTTCATCCAAATAGCTTGAACATTTTCAACTTACGGAATGGACAAAAAATTGCAAAAATGTTCCAAGAAAAATAATTTGAAAAATATACAAGCAAGAGTTATGGTTCTTGTGCATGACACGTCATCTCAATGTGCTTTACAAATGTATGAAGTTTCACCAAAATACCTTTAACGGTAAACAAGTTGTAGAACAGACACGATTTTGTGATGGACAGACAGATGCATTTGAGATGCAAAGTTAGGTGAAATAAAAATGTTTAGGGTAACTAGACCCTACCTAAATTTGCTGGTGAAACCTAGAAGTTTTACAGGTTTTCTGTAAAAAAAATATGATTTTATGCATTTTGAAAGACATTTCAGAAAAATAAATTTATGCATTTTGAAAGGCAAAATGCCTTGCAAAATGCATAAAATTATATTTTAAAAAAAAACAAAAATATGTGTGCCCACCCTATCTAAAATTTTCAGACCTGTTAGCCGAAACACACTTATTTTTTTATTTGGCCTTAAAACAAACATGACTTTACCTCAACTTGAATCCTTATTGGTATGCCCACAGATGGATTCTTCTTATATTCTGTCTTTCATGTAACCTGCAAGATATAAATATAGGTCAAGGTCAGGAGATAATTGAATTGATAATCTATTGAAATTATCAGGTATTTTGACCATTTTTCAAACCAAAATATTTCAGTTTTAGCATTTGTTTTTGGTAGTCAAAAGAGCCAATTCCTTGAGCCTGTTCTTCATAGTAACCACAACATATGTTTTGGTTGAGAAATTAGAAAATTAATTTTTAACTATGCACTCTTTCTTATCTAAACACCCGACTCAAAATGGTACGAGCCATGACATGACAAAACCAAAGAAATTGAGTATGCCAAAGTCTTTGCTGTGCACTTAGGCCAAACCAAATTTTTAGATTCTCATCCAAATTTTGTGAAAAATTGGGCTGGGTCAGAGGTTTATATTTTTCATTTTTCCGACCGCTTTAAAGAACAGAACAGCGCTGAAAGAAACTTTTTATACAATGAAATTGTCAAAATTAATAAATGATAAATATTAAGTGTCCAAATAAAGACCAGGTTTTTGGTGTGTTTTTTCGCAAAAATGCTGGCCAGAAAAAAATTGCACCAAAAATTTTCAACCTTTTCCAAACATTTTTTTTCTTCTTTTTAAGCAAATAAAAAAAATGGAGTGGAAAAAACCTTCCATCCCATTTTTTTTTTTTTTTATTTGCTTGTATTTCATAGCTGCGGGTCACCGTCAGGGATGAGAATATAAAAATTATTTGGCATGGCCTTAGTGGGTAACTTATAATTGAGCCATGCTACCTATATACGGACTGCCAAAGACTCTGATTAGACTGAGCTGATGCCTAGACTCATCTGAATCTTCACATGACACGTACAGCCGTGGTCTGTAGCAGAGATGTCCCCCAAGTCAAAACGTCCCAAATTGGTCAATACAAAGTATACTTGGTGTTGATTTCTGGGCAACCCAGGTAACTCAGGTGGTTAGAGCGCCCGGTCAGTGTTCCGAAGGCTGTCGGTTCGGATAGCAAATTTGAAATATGCCCTGTCCTGCCAGTCAGTCACAAACCTACATTGTCCCTTGCTGACAACATGACTTCTTCAGACAGAGACGTCCCCAAGTCAAAACGTCCCAAACTGGTTATATTACAAAGAAAGTAGGTGGTTGTGATTTTTAGACCATCCTGATAGTTCAAGTGGTTAGAACGCCTGACCAGTGTTCCAATATGGCTGTCTGTCTGCAATAAACCTACGTTGCTCTTTGGTTAAGAAAAGGACTTGTTCAGAATAACAATTTTATATACGCTGATCATAGACCAAGCTTTTGTGAAAGCTTAAACTTGTATTATAACAAGCAATGGTTCAAAGATCACAACCTTGCATCGTTCTCAGCAATGTCAAAGCTCTCAATTTTCTTACTTATCCCTCAAAGCGCAAAAAAAAAAATGCATCTGAAAATGTCGTCTGCTGAAGTCGTCTGCTGCAAAAAATTGCCAAACATTACTGACGAATTAAGTATAGAAGCAAACAGGAGCAGTCTGATCTGGTTTCACACTTTTGCCATAGAGGCTTCATAAACATTTCAGCAGACGAGAAAAGCAGACGACTTTTGTTATGATTGGCGCATTAAGGGATAATAATGCTCTTTTTCTTCGGATATATCTAGTATGTACACAAAGGTTCTGTTTTTCAATATAAAACTGGTGAGCTTAATCAATAGCACCATAAAAGCAACTTTAACATCAATTTTTAAACAATAACTCCCCGATTGAAAGCGTACAGCCCAGTAGAACAACACATAGTGCTGAATTAATTGATAATATTAAGACAGTGAAAAGGAAACTTCTACTGTCATGCCAACCAAGAGTGTCAGTGACGTACTATTTTGTTTACAATAAGCAAGTAAAACAATAACTTGTACACTCCACTTGAGCTAATGCTAATTGATAGATCACTTGTGTATTAATCCTATCCTGCGGATAGGATTAATACACAAGTGATCTGTCAATTCTAAGTCCCTGATAACTTAGTGTAAACAAAACATGACGTCACTGTCACTCTTTGCATGCAGGACAGTAATTGCATAGGTCAAGATAAACACAAATTTTCAGTGTAAAATTGTGAATATTTCTTAAACATCAGTTTTAACATGTTTTGGGTGCTCAAAAGTACCATATTGAGCACCAATAACATAAAGGGTTCAAGTTGGGCCCTGACAGTAGTCTCCCTCCCAGTAAATTAGGGAGAAGTGCAAGCCAGATAGGGAGAAGTTATATTGCAAAATTACGACATTTTCTGTCAGTTTAGAAGCAAATACTATTGCCCTTAAATATGATGCAGTGGTAGTTGATTGTCACCACAGCTTGCGTTTGTGTGGTGCAGATGAAAATGAGTCTCCTTAAAAAAAAAAAATTATGGGTAACTCCTTCTTCTCCCTAGGTCCCATTTAGAGCCAAATTTTGGCCCCTAGGGTTACTATTTCCCCTAGTTGCCCTGAAATATGTTTTAGCTGAGCAATAAGAAATTTATTTTTTAATTACTCACTTTTATCAAGGGACCTGTCTAATTGTATCATTTGTTCACAGCTTCAAGATGCTTACACAAAGAATGATGGTTTCTTTTTCTTATCTCTCTACAAAAGCTTTTGTTTTGAGATATGGGGTGGGGGGGGGGGGGGGGGCTGAATTTTATGTGACAGACTCCTTGCAAATTTTTATCCAACTAAAAATTGTTTGTGACCTTTGAGCCTGTCCAAAAGGGTAAATGGTATTTGTACTCATTTCATAACAGGGGCCATAACTCTGATAATATTTTTTGAAATTGCTTCAAAAGCTAACCAGGCAATCCAATTATCCTTCATTACCAGCTAACCAAGTTTCAAGGCTGTAGCCCCTACCACCTACATGTACCCGCTGTCTGTTTTAGTGTCACTGCTCACATTAGTATCAAATACCAGACAGACAAGGCTACACGATACTTCCTTTTGAAACCATATACTGACCTTAAGTTCAACCAGTCCATCTAAATGAACATTTCATGCCTTCAACACTTTTTATATGCATGAAGTTGAACAGTTCAATGATCAAACCCACAACCTCCAAACCAAAGATCAAAGAAGACCAGTCTCAGACAGTCTGTATCATAAAAGAGTTTAAAGCTAATCAAATCAATTATTTCCTAAATCTTTCCTTGCTAGCGGTGACTTTTATCATCGGCTGAGATAACTTTTGCAAAGAGCTTGGACCACTGTCCTGCAGAATGTCGGTCCTGATTTGGATTCCAACCGTTTAGCACTCTGATAGTGTTCATGTAAATTATTTTGAAAAAGTCAGCAGAACAAGAGGGCACTCCTGCCTGCTTTCCTGCCTGTTCTATCCTGACATGCCTGCCTGCAGCTACTAACTCAGGGCTCACCCTGCCAGTAGCCATTGTAACCATTTGCTACTAAAAATGAAAAGTGGCAACAATTTAAGGGGATATATCTTTTAAAAGCTCTTACTTGCATGAAAATTTTCCTGTATATACAAGAATTGCTTTTTTGTCAAGGAGACGGATACCTTTGGCCACATTGTTGTATGAACAACTTATACATCTCACATAGATCACGTTACGCCCCAACATACAGTTTTTGAGCAATCGCAGCATGCTTATCAGTCTTTTTTAGAGTTACTTCCTGGTTTGATACCGTTAACAATGCTGTGACACGTCAGATGAACTTTAGAGAAAACCATTTGCATAAACATGACCTACAATTATTCGACTACAATATTTAGAAGTATCTTCACCAAAAATGTACAAATTTCTGGTAGAAAAATATAAATTTTCAATTTTTGCTTATGAAATTTTCAAGGTCAAATTGAAAACTTGTAAATAATACCAGAATTACATAATATTTGGGTCCATATACTTCGAAATATTGAAGTCGAATAATTGTAAATGTGTCTTGCTCAAGGACCACAACGCAAAGACGCTGGTGAGGCTCGAACCCGCGGCCCTTTGGTCTTGAGTCAAGCACTCTACCACTGAGCCACTGAGCTCCCTAACTTTGCCTTATTTGACCTTAAAATGGGGACAGCAATATTGAAAGCAAATGTATCTGAAATTAAAGCCCTTATTAAACCATGAAACCTGCTGCAAACCCAATCAAAATCGAATGAAAAGTAAGAAAGTTACAGATGTTTGTTTAGTAGAGAATTTTAAGTTATGGGGGGCAGCCATTTTAAGCTGTGTGATGTCACACAGCCGTAATTAAAAAGGCATGAACAAAATAACTAGTTCCCTGCTAATCATTTTAACTTTCTTTGCATTTTTATTGATTATTATGTTGAAAATAGTTGATTTTGAAACAAATCAGTACAGTTTGGAATGAAATTGGAGACTTTATTGACTTTTCAAAATTTACAGGAAGTTAATTATATATTCAAAATGGCAGCCTCCATGGGCTTAATGATGGTCGCATTTAAATTCATGGACTGCTATAACTTTCTTATTTTATAATGTATTTTGATTAGGTTTGCGGCAGACTACGTGACTTATTAAGGGCTTGCATCTCAGATCCACTTGCTTTCAATAATGCCCTCCCCTTTAACAGTACATAGTGTAAGCTGTTCTGCAAAATTAGACTGGCTCCAGTCTTTAAAAAAATTCATCAATGTGCCATATCATATATTGTAGCTAGTCTTACTCTGATGGCTACGTTTATAAACAGAGCCACCAGAGTAAGACTAGCTACAAGTATATGATATGGCACATTGATGAAAAATTGTTTTAAGAACTGGAGCCAGTCTAAGTCTATGTAAAATAATAACTAATTTTAAATATCAAAATCACCTGAGAGTCAAAAGTCATCCACAGCCATTAGGTGCGATTTCCAACATCTTGAATTAATGGAAAGAGTCAATTGTACGATAATTAAATCTATACAAGCCGCAATATGAGAGAACATGCTAACATGATGATGACACTGATCAGCACTACTCAGATGTCTGATCAGAGTCTTCATTGTCAGTAAATACACAATTGTCAGACAAATCTTTCAGCATAAAAGAGGGTTCTATCCAGTTTTCATCAAGCCCATCATTTAGGGTTTAATAGTTTGTACATACCCAACGAACAGCATAGTTTCTCTTGTGGCGGCGATTTATATGTGCCATATCATGCAAAAAAGTATCATCAAGTTTATGCAGAATAATATGGAACTAAGATTGTTTGTTTTGTTTGATTTGATTCTTTACGTCCCTTCAACAATCTTTCAGTTATGTAGGGATGGGTCCTCCTGGGTTGAACCAGTACTTAGCTAGGATTAATGTGACTTGCTCAAGGTCTCAATGCAGTGACGCCGGTGAGGCTCGAACCCTCGGCCCTTCAATCTTGAGTCAAGCACTCCACCACTGAGCCACTGAGCTCCCAGACCAGATACGCAGTTTTGATACTAGAATTGTTTTTCTATGAAAAAACAGATGTCTCCCCCCCTTTTGATGTCAAAAGCATGGGTCATTAAATATAATTTCAAACAGAAACATTAAATACAATTTCTAATGGAAATTCTAGTCATTTCATGCAGACAATCAGCTCGTATCTAGTAAAGATATCTGTCAATGTAGTTAACTATTGCCCAATCATAACCTGGTATAAAATAGTCATAGATAATTGTTTTTTTGTGATTGACAAAGTTCCAAGGGAAATAACTCAAAGAGTATAAATGACAGAGTTACTGTTCTTGCACTCTGCACGTCGAGGCATGTTGGTTGATACATGTATAAAGTTCGTGAATATAGCTTAAGCGGTTTTCAAGTTATAGAGTAGACACGGTTTTTGTGATGCACAAAGTTCCAAGGGAAATAACTCAAGAAGAATAAAAGGCAGAGTTACCATTCTTGCACTCTGCATGTCATCTAATGCTGATTGATAATTGTATAAAGTTTCATGAATATAGCTTAAGCGGTTTTCAAGTTATAGAGCAGACACGATTTTTGTGATGCACAAAGTTTCAAGGAAAATAACTCAAAAAGTATAAAAGGCAGAGTTACCATTCTTGCACTCTGCACGTCATCTAATACTGATTGATATTTGCATAAAGTTTCGTGATTATAGCTTAAGTGGTTTTCAAATTATAGAGCGGACACGATTTTTGTGATGCACAAAGTTCAAAGGGAAATAACTCAAAAAATATAAAAGGCAGAGTTACCATTCTTGCACTCTGCATGTCATCTCATGCTGATTGATATTTGTATAAAGTTTCGTAAATATATAGCTTAAGCGGTTTTCAAGTTATAGAGCGGACACAATTTGTGACAGACAGACAGACAGACAGACAGACAGACAGACAGACAGACGGACAGACAGACAGACAGATGGACGCCCGGGGAAAAACAATATGTCTCCCGACCCTAAAGGGGGGAGACATAATAAATCAGTGCGGCCCCTCAGTCTCGAGTCAAACACTCTACCACTGAAACTAAGATTGTTACAAAAAGCAAGCTCAATTATTTCTGGACCCATACCCAACACCACATTCTAAAGATGGTCCTTATCCATGTGGTACTCACTGGTGTGGCTCATTTACAGAGTTAATCTAGCTTTAAATACAAACTTGGCACAGATTTATTGGTAGGGGCTAAAATAAATATAATTTTACCTGATCGATCCATATGATTTTTTTTATTTATAGCAAAACCGTCCTTTCTCAAAAATTGGGAAATCTTGAACAGTCAATGGTAACAGGTGACAAATCTGATCCCCCCACCCCCCCCACCGCCCTGTGTTGTATGTAATGGATAAACCACTGGTCGAGGGTTCGTACTGGGATGGAAAAACAGAATTCCAGGACTTTTCCAGGACTTTTTTTCATTTTTCAAGAACTCAATTTCTTCTCAATTTTGTATAAAACAATGTGAAAAAAATCACTTTTTTCAGCCGGAAGCGTCTAAATGAAAAGGTGCACTGGATTTCTTTGATTCTGACACCAGTGATAAAAGCCGGGACTACCACACAAATTGAATAGAATAGAATAGAATACGAGTAGCACCTCTCTCTTTGGCGTGTATCTAGCCCTTTTCACTCGTTTTTTTTTTAAGATTTTCACACAGTTTGGGGTTTTTTTTGCGCATCATGTGAATCTGAAAAGACTAGTTGTATTTTATATTTTTCAAAGACCAATTCATATTTTCAAGGATGATTTTACAAAATTCCAGGACAAAAGGCACTTTTTTCAAATTCCAGGAGTTTTCCAGGAGCAAGGTCAAATTCAAGGACTTTTCTAGGTCTGTGCGAACCTTGTGGCCTTCTACCCAGGGGTCCAGAGTTCCATCAGATGACCCTGGAGACTGTTCTTTCGAGCACCCAAAACAAATGTTAAAATTGATGGATAAGAAAATATTTACAATTTTACGCTGAAATTTTTTGCCTATCTTGACATTATGCACGGCCATTTTCCAAGGACGAGGCTTACTGTAGCTTGAACAATTTCCATCACAATTCTAGCAAACAAACTGCAAACCTGTTACCCATCTATGGATTTTTAATAAAGCATGACAATATGAAAGCTGTTGTTATTCTTGTTTTTCAGTCCGTGTGCAGCGAGTTCTTACACTGGAATCAGTCAAACAGCAAAAATAACAGAATATGCCCATTATATATCAATTTATTCAATTCTAACAGGAATTAAACGAATTGTCCAATTCTCCATGAAGGGAGAGAAGGAGTTCTAGCGATAAGGCGTATATTTTCCCTAGTTGACATGATTACAAAACCTAAATTTTGAAATTGCCCTAATGTTTTTAAAATTGGTCTGTTCCGGTAGTAAAATTTACATAGAAAGCATCAAAATAGGTTTCAAAGCGATTCATCATTTACAAAACCGTTAAAACTTGCGCCTTCTACTCCCACCCCTCATTTTACGTCTTTAGACTGGGTGCCGTTTAGACGAGAGTTTTAGTAAATCCTTTGCAGGTTTTCAAAAAGTAAAAGTGCTAAAATATTAAGGATATAAGTACCCTTCATTTTCGAAACTTTGCGTTTTTTCTTCTGCGCATGCGTACGATATATACTTAAAATTGTGACGTTTGTCATTGAAAAGATTAAGCTGGCGTCTTTCAGTTTGTTTTTAGATGCTTTGCCCCCCTAGACCCATGATGCCCTTTGGGCAATTAAATGTTGCTATACAAATACATAACATATGTAAAGGGTGTCTTGGGTCTAGGGGGGCAAAGGGGTTGTATAAGCGAAAGAAGACATCAAATATCTGACAAAAAATAGACCACTTTGCAAGATGGTTGTTTTTATTGTACATCAACTGTATAAATAGTTTTACTGTACATAGCGTGATAGGACGATTGGTTCCCTTGTTTAACGGTCTAGTTCCCATATATGTTACTGAATAACAAGTACAGTTGATGATCGAAATAAATTCCCATTCAATAAGAAGTAGAGTTATTACATGCACTAAGGAAATCCCGTTTTAAATATACAAATTCGGGGGCAATGGTGCATCGACGGCCCGTCTATATATATTTGTTTAATGTGCCTAGTTTCTCCAGTCGTCATTTCAACAAATAAAACGAACGTCTCGTTTAGGGAGATTGCTCGCCTTATCGCTAGAAATTCTTTAAACATGGAAGATACAAGCTTGTAAGGGAGCTAACTGGAGTTCAACTGTGAGAAGGGGAAGTAACTGCAAGTAACCCTGCATTCAACCTCATTTACCAATTCTAGGTGACACCATCAAACCTCATCCTGTCAATACTTTTTTGTCTTGAAAATGTTGAGTCTGCTTTTCATGTCTACTGCATTTATTCAAGACCAGGGCTGTGGAAATAGTCAAACTTTCTACTTGTCCAGGGACAAGTAAATGGCCATAATGTACTTGTCCAAAGAAAATTTTACTTGTCCGATAGTACAGATTAGCTTATACCTTTCTTTGCTTAAACGATTACACTTTTCGAAAAACAGAATGAAACCATGCAGATATCAACTCTCTTGTAAACAGTGTAGATCCAGACCAGCTGGCTTCTGAAGAAGTCAGCTGATCAGGATCCACACTGTTTTCAATACAACATGTGAACTCATAATAATTAATCAAAATATGAAATACAAAATTTTATAAACTTTATACAAATTTTGCACTTGTCCAAGGACAAGTAAATTGAAAATTTCAACTTGTCCTGAATGAAATGGGACCAGGTCGGACAAGTCGGGCATGGTATTTCCACAGCCCTGTTCAAGGCTAGATTTTATAGTGGAAGCAAACACTTTAAACTATGAACATGGAAGCAAACAATATCGGAGCAGCTGTCTGACCTGAGCCTATTCTTTTTTAACCCTTTAAGCGCCAAGAAAAAAAATGCATCTGAAAATGTCGTCTGCTAAAGTCGTCTGCTGCAAATAGTTGCCTAACATTACTGACAAACTAAGTATAGAAGCCAACAGCGTGGACCCAGGACAGACTGCTCCTATAGGAGCAGTCTGATCTGGGTCAACACAGTTTGTCATAGAGGCTTCTTAAACATTTCAGCAGATGAGAAAAGCAGACGACTTTTGTTGCAAATGGCGCTATAAGGGTTAAGTGACAGGAGCAGAAAAATCTCTATCAAAACATGTGGACAAACCATTGGCACACCAGGTAGGCAGTGATCCTGAACACAATTTGCGTTTCCAGTCCCCAAAAACATTTTCAATCACATTTTTTGAGCTCTGCCATCACCATTTTGATGAACGAATACATTGTTTTTTGCAATCCAAAATGCTTTTGTTTGTTTGTTTGGTTTGATTCTTTACAAGGATTAATGTGCCTTGCGCCAGTGAGGCTTGAACCCGCGGCCCTTCTGTCTCAAGTCAAGCATTCCTCCACTGAGCCACTGCGCTCCCCAATCGGAAATGCAGTTTTGATATAAATCAGTGCATTCACTTGATTGCTGCCAACCTCCTGTACTGGGGGAGGGTGGGGGGGGGGCCTACAAATACTAATCATTTCATGTTTGAATGGTTAATTGTGTTTAGATAATCAGAAAATATATTAGAGAAGGTATTTTAATCTCCTTAATTCAGAATTTTGAGGCTGATTTTCTATGGAAAGTCAGCCTCAAAATCCTGAATTGAGGATTAATCCTGAAAACTTTCACCCATGACAATCACACTCACAACCTATACCAAAAATAGCAAGTGAGTATGATCAGGAAATATCACAATCACAAACCGCAGACAAACCCATGGCACCGTGAGGAAGAGCCACACCACCATCACGAGGGAGCGCAGTGGCTCAGTGGTAGAGTGCTTGACTCGAGACCGAAGGGCCGCGGGTTCGAGCCTCACCGGCGCCACTGTGTTGTGTCCTTGAGCAAGAACATCAATCCTAGCTTAGTACTGGTTCAACCCAGGAAGACCCGTCCCTTTATAACTGAAAGATTGTTGATGGGACGTAAAGAAACAAATCAAACAAAACCACCATCATGAGACACCAGGAAGACAAACTAAGCAAAGCAACCAGCTCTCTCTTCCCAAACAAGATGATTGCAAAACTAGAATGGACATAAAGTAACGTACAACAAAACATAGAACAATTACAGACTCCCACAATGAGAGTAACAATTAACAAAAGGTCAACAGCAACAGAAACACCGCCTTAGAACGGAAAGCAGCCTAAGCCACTGGGGGGCTTAAATGCATTTTACTGGTACCAAATATTTGCCCTAGATTCTGCTGTTGTTGAAGTACAAGAAATGTTCAGCTCGCATGGAAGCCTTCTAACTAATGCAATATATCATCATGGAGAAACACTCTAATCAAATTAACACACTATGGTGAAACAAAGAAGGTGATCGCTATTGACAGCCGGCTGTCAGGAGCGAATTCGCTATTGACAGCCGGCTGTCAGGAGCGAATTCGCTATTGACAGCCAGAAAAATTAATGATACAATATATTTAAATTTAATTTGGAGTCTAATACACTGATAACCTAATGTTTTGCTTTAAAACACTTACTTTAAATATTTTTGTGGATAATATAATTGAGATATAATTTAAAATGCACAGAAGATACTTAATTATTATTATCTTGGGGCAAGAGTTGGTGGGGACATTACACTATTCGTTGCTCTACCCTATCTCAGACTCAATATACTGGGTCAGTTATATGATGTCAGCGTAATGCGGCCCACTGCATCTGGCATATAGAGCTCTATATAGTGGGTCGAGACGCTATGCAAAGATATACTACTGTGGGGATATTACACACAGTGTTGACACACTACTATATAGGGAGCCATGCTACCTAAGGTGTTGCCATTACATTTGTACACTAGAAGTTAACAATCAACCCTAGGTAGGACATTACACTGGATGATGAAACTCTAGCTGAAGTGGGGACATTACATGTCCATTGGTCGTCTGTAAACATTTTTAAATATCTTCTACATGTATTGGGGATGTGGACCCTGCCAATTTTGCATATATGTAGGCTCTAACCATTTTTTGGGGGTTACAGCTCACCATTAGGGGGAGCGGCAAACATAAACAAACATTAATAAAACTCCTTGCCCTTCCAGGTTGAATAAAAAACTTATATATTCAGGAACAGTGGGGATGACACTGTGCAGACGAAATTGTCATGTCGATCCCTACAAGATTGGACCCTGCCTTAGAACATTTCCAAAATTCAAACTAATAATGCCCCACACTTTTACCTAAAGAAACAGGCGTAGGATACTGACGGGAGTCAGGATTCCTTTATTGAAGCCTCAGTGGGTGCATAAAACTGGGTGTGTTGTGTGGGCTTTATATGCCTTGTGCGCTGAGGCCGCAACACACCGTCATTATAACTGGAAAAAGTCAAGTTTTTGGTGGGTTTAAAATTTTAATTTCAATATTGTTTGGGTTTTCAGAAAAATGATTTTTTTGGGAGTATGAAGAAATTGTGGATATTACAAAACTGGACTATTTGGTGTGGGGAGGGGGGAGGGGCATTTCTATACATTTTAAGGCTTTTTTGAAGGTCAAGGTACAGAATGGGAATATTTTTTTGGCGTCACTATAATTTCGAATATTTTTTTGAGGTATGCCTAAATTCCTGATATTTTTGGGGGTAAACAGTAGATGCTGGGTCCTAGCCTACGTATAAAAAATGAGAGTACCCCCACCCTGGACATTTACCCGCTTTATGGCAAGGTTGAAATTGTATTAAATGCCTTTATAAAAATTATGGGGAAAATCTTAAAAAAATGATTTTACTAAATCCTTTTAACCAAAACCATTATACTTGCTAGAATTTTAGGGAAAAATCATAATGCTGGGGACTTTTGCAAACATCAAGATCCCAATGAAATATTACAGATTGGGGGCATTTCATATGACATTTTATTCAGGAGATATGGTGCAAGAAATGAAGACTCAGATGTGCCTGTTCACACATGTAGTCTTTAAGGTCATGATGGATAACTTTTATGAAGTTGGGGGGGGGGGGATTGGGTGGCATATGGGTTTTTTATCCTAGATGTTAACAATCAACCCTTGGTGGGGACACTAGATGTTTACAATCAACCCTAGGTGGGGACACTAGATGTTTACAATCAACCCTAGGTGGGGACACTAGATGTTTACAATCAACTCTAGGTGGGGACACTAGATGTTTACAATCAACTCTAGGTGGGGACACTAGATGTTTACAATCAACCCTAGGTGGGGACACTAGATGTTTACAATCAACCCTAGGTGGGGACACTAGATGTTTACAATCAACTCTAGGTGGGGACACTAGATGTTTACAATCAACCCTAGGTGGGGACACTAGATGTTTACAATCAACCCTAGGTGATATTTGTTTAATAAATTCAATTTAGATGAATGTAAGGTACATAAGTATCAGTGTTATACATGTTAAGACCTAGAGTATCATCCATAAATTTTACTGGCTGTCAGCAGCGATTTTGCTGGTGACAGCCGGCTGGCAATAGCGAAATCGCTGGTGACAGCCGGCTGTCAATAGCACCTGAATTCCTTGTGACAGCCGGCTGTCAATAGCCACTGCCAACAAAGAAAAGGGCTCACGACTCACAGATAGTCAGAGCTAAAGAAAACCACTGTGTGTCAAGCTACAGATAAGCATCAGGCACCATCCCACCAATTAAAGCTTTATGTCAGAGCCGTCATAGAGTCTGAGGCCTCATCCACCGTCGTGCAATTAAAGAGGAAACCATAGCTATAAACCGTGATTGGGTTTAAAACCAGGCATGCAGACTGTTGCATTAGATCCAAGTTATATCCAACCCCTACAATCTAGACCCTTAAGTTAAATGAATCCAGAAATTTGTTCTTGGCCTGCCCAAATTATAGCAAAATATGAAGCAGTTAAAATTTGACATTTCCTTGTATTAAATGTCAGGCATCATTTTCCAGTAATTAATATCAAGTAGAAAACACAGTTGAACTGTTATTGAAAATTAACATTTTCCGGAATTAACCTTTTAAAGCACCATACAAAATATGCAACAGACAAAAATATTATGGTTTCTTTACAAACCAAATAAAGCTGCCAGGAAATATCATTAATATTGTCTGCCAGGAGAAGATTCACAAGAAATCAAGCTATATTTTCAAAAAACAAGAGGGCCCTAGGGCCCTGGATCGCTCACCTGAATCCTCCATGGCACATGAGATGATGTATTGGCATGTCATTTTAAAATATTTCTATTTTTAGCTCTGGTGGCCATGTTGTTCAGCCAAGCTGAAAATTCTGGTCAATCTTGGTAGAGGACATCATAAGCAATATTTCTGTGAAATTATTTTGAATTTGTACTAGTGGTTTCAGGAGGAGATTTGGCTTAAAGATATTTCTTATCTAGGCACTCACCCTGGCAGCCCCTTTGTTTGGTAGAGCGGAATCATTTGTGCATCATGGTAGAAGGCATCATGAGGAACTATTCTGTGAAATTATTTTGAATTTGGACCAGTGGTTCAGGAGGCAAAATAAAGACATTTCTTATCTAGAGCTCTGAATGCCTTTTTGTTTGGTGAAGCGAGACCATTTGTGCAATTTTGGTGAAGATCACCATGAGGAACATTTCTGTGAAATTATTTTTAATTTGGACCAGTGGTTCAGGAGAAAATAGTGTTTAAAGATATTTCTGATCTAGAGGTTGGCGGCCCCTTTAATTGGAGGAGTAGACCTATTTGTGCAATTTTGGTAGAGGGCATCATGAGGAACACTTCTGTTTAATTATTTTAAACTTGGACCAGTGGTTCAGGAGAAAATGCCATTTAAAAATATTTCTTATCTAGGGCTCTGGCAGCCCTCTTGTTTGTCGAAGCGGAACCATTTGTGCAATTTTGGTAGCTGACATTAAGGGGAGCAATCCTGTGAAGTATTTTTAAATTTGGACCAATGGTTTAGGTGGAGATGTGGTTTAAAGTTAAAGTTAAAGTTTATGCAAAACAGACGTACGTACAAAAATGTGTATTCAACAGCAGTTAAGAGTTAATTATGTTGCACCAGTCTACTTTCAGTGGTATTTATGGTAGCGAAAAAAAAATATCACCACACTTTTGGCACTGAGCTGTAAAAATCAAAACTTCTGAGGCGAAATGCCAGGTATTTCAGTTGAAGGAACACAATTCTGTAAATATTCTATGATGTATGTTTCAAAGGTGTGGATATCCTGATCATTTTAAAATAACATTTTTTAAGTTTTTAACTGAACCATATTATGTGTGTACCTACTGGAATTGCCTCATAGAGGCAATTCCACTATGTACACACACAATATGTTTTAGCGTAAAATTTTTGAATATTTATTAGCCAATGATCACGTTATCTGGGACTACCTATATATGACAATACTGTGCCAACTTCATTAATATATAAATAACATAAGTTGCAAATCTTCTGTTCAGTAACACAAACAGCTAAACCCTAATTGAATGATGGAATCTTCTATCTTATCTGATACCATTCATTATCTATTGTCCATTTTTTTTTTTTACATTTTAAGGGGGACTTCGGTCGTAATTTCAGACTGATGAAATGATGTATTCTGTGGCATTTCATCCTTTTCCAAAGTACCTTTTTACACGCTAGAGAACCTCTGTACTCGAAAAATGCAGTCATCGCGTGGTGGTCACAGTCGACGAGTGGAAAAAATGGCGTGTTAATGTGCACCTTGCTGTTGAAAAAGGTAATACATTTCTTAATATTTCACTTCTGAGAGTATTTTTTGCTGATTATTGTCAGTAATATATACAGCTTTGTATCTGCGTAACAATACGTGTGTGGGTTAAGCGATAGTCAATACAGCGCCTTATTTATACAAAGAAAGTGATTTTTTCTCCAAAAAAAGGATGAAAGATTGTTTCTGTTTATATTCTGAAATTTATGCTTACTTAAGATAAAACGCTAAATACCAGGGCTTTAATGTACAAAAGTTTGAAATCTGTGGGTAGAGCATTTTCAAAGTTATTGAAGTATTTAATACTGTACGCACAGTTCTCTATATCGGGTGTTCTGGCCCAATGATCAGGTGCTCCTGTACGCAGTCGTCTGGATTAGATAAATGAGAACTGTACGCATATGTCGGGGTTGTCCATGCTACATTTGAGCCAGCACATGTGTTTTAGGGTACATGTTGCATTTTCGACCAACGAAAACCCAGGCAAACCTGTGCAGACTCCCATTAGCCTTTGTTACGAATATACACAAAGTATGGATGAAGATAAAGGCTCGAAACAAAATTTGGACCCCTAGTCCAACTAGATGAGTCGAAAGTCTTTAACTGACCAACGCAATGGCACCTTAGCATGTGGCATGCCCCCATTAACAAATTCAGACGTGTTCAATCTTCCAATCAAATCCATGGCCAGTGGATTTAACTCGTTGCATGCTGGGATATTTTCTATGCTTTTTGTCATCTGCTGATTACCTGATCTGGGTCCAAACTGTTAGACTAAGGTTATCAGCAGGCGGCACTTGTATATAAAGAGTGTGGTCAGGCGTCCTTATCAATTTGCTCCCCGGACAGTCCAAAATTACTTTCATGGTATTGACAAATTTGCGCTGATTCGACACGGGGTGACAAGTCAACAGCT
Source organism: Loripinus fragilis (assembly GCA_964019695.1). NCBI lineage: Eukaryota > Metazoa > Mollusca > Bivalvia > Lucinida > Lucinidae > Loripinus > Loripinus fragilis. Next base: position 90,126,957 of record OZ026519.1, read on the forward strand.
CTTTAAAATTGTAGGTATCATGTCCAGTATCTCACTTCTGGAAAGCTGAACAACCCTTAGATAGTCCACGCGTCAGGATGCGTTTCACATTTTGGTAAATTCGTTGGCATTCCACTGCTAATTTACAGCCACAAAGCGATCACGGTCCACAAGCGGGGGGGGGGGGTTGGGGGTACTCTGATACTGTTTGATACATGCGTGGTCTCGGGGCATTTTTTGGGTTTAAATTTTTGAATTACATTTTTTTTTTTGTGGGGGGCGGCGGTTCAGAAATATAAATATTTTTGGGGGTATGATCACAACAAAATTGGACTAGTTTTAGGTCTATGTATTTAGGGTCTTCTCTTATGGTAAATGTAAAGAATGAGAATGTTTTTGGGGGTGCTTGATATTCGGCGGCAAACGGTAGATGCTGGGCCCAATCCTACGTATGAAGAAAAAATGAGAGTACCCCCCCCCCCCCCCCCCCTCCACACACACACACACACACACCCTGGGTCACAGTCTATGATGAGAAGTTGCTAGCTGGGTGATCTGTGATGGCGGATTGAGTTATTTCTGGCGATTTCATGGAGGATGCTTCTTGTTAACCTAAATGTATTTAATCTGAACATATGTTGATCTATGCTCTACGGGAGTTCGGCTTATTCTATATTCTGGAGCTCCTAATGGTCCGTGATCGTAGTAAAATTATGGGTTAATCCCACAATAATTTTTTAACCCCGTAAGGACACCATAATCTAATATTCACACGCAGAACCGGTTTCATCCCCATATTGTTACATGGCAATGTATCAGCGGATGGACAACGCTTATATCTCCCCAATTTTTCGGAGGATAAAATAAACAAGAATATTTAACAACGAACTTTAAAACACATTACATATTTTCTTTTTTCAGTATAAATTGGTTAGCACACCAGATTTTGGCGTGAAGTTATATTCAATGCATGTATGTATAGCTCTCTAATGAAAATATGCCTGTATTTGGGATAAAAATTGCATCTTCATACCTGCTTTGAGTATGCGAGCAGCGAATGCTCGGATACAGAGGCTCGCATAAGCCTCGGCTGTTCGTCCAAAATCTCCTGTGCTATCCTTGTCTCTGTAATTAGCCTGCAAATACCCAGTAAGCACGTTAAGTCGGGCCACTATATGGCAAGCAAAACGCCATCCGAACGGAGTTTCGCTGGCAGGCCGATAGTGGCCCGAGATTGGATACTGGCTGGGCATATCATCTGCCGAGGTCGACCGTTAAATAGTTTTGCTGTCAAAGAGTTTTGACTAAGATCAGACTGAGCATACACTGTTTGCAAAAAATAATTCTAAAATGTTCCAGCAGAAGACAAAACAGGCACGTCTATTGTGATTTGCGTTTTTTCGGCCTTATAGATTTTGTTTATTTCCAAAATGTAATGCTTTTCTCTGAAAAGTGCGCAGACCCTGCTGAAAAGTCGTATTATGCTTGCGGCAATTCATCGCGGCCTTTACTGTTTGCCAAAGTGCCTCGTTTAGGAGAAACTTAGTAGCTTGCTGTAGACTGCAAAAGTGTTCATTATAGTTACGTCATATACCCTCCTACACGTACGACGGATTCGTCGTGTTCGCAAATTGTCTTAACTCTTTGCATGCTGAGTAACGTGCTTTAGTCCAAAACATTTCTTAAATCTTACGGACCTTTCTCCTGCATGTCCTGCCAGACGTTTTGCTGAGCCTGATCTGGGTCTAAACTGTTTGTATGATCAATATCAGACATTTTCATTTTAAAATGCTTCCAGAAACACACCATTAACGTTTTGCATGCTGATTCTTTTTTTCCGCATACTATTTTGTCATCATAACCAGATTACAGCTATATCGAGCCAACATCCCATCTCACCACTATCGGCCCGCCAGCGAAACGCCAGTTGCCTGATTTCTAATATAATAGGTGCTTACTGGGTACAGGCTCGAACAGTTTGGATCTAGATCAGGCTCCAAGTTTTGTCAAAAATAGCAAGTGAGTATGTTCAGAAAATACCACAATCACAAACCGAAGACAAACCCATGGCACCGCGATGAAGAGCCACACAACCATCACGAGACACCAGGAAGACAAACTAGATGATTGCAAAACTAGAATAGACATAAAGCCTGGTCTCAAAGCCCGCAGAGCAATCTGATACCAAAATCGACTCTTCCCCGCTAGTGTCAAACAGTTTGATCCAGATTGGGTTAACATTTCAAGCTTTTGTCCGACCATCCGTTTATTCGCAAATCGGCCATCTATTGGCCTCTTTTTTATTCTACATGGTAAGCATATGGCTAAATATGACATCCACATAACGTAGTCCCTCCCAGGGGTTTTGGGAAACAGGGTAAATGACATTTATTCAAGGGGAACAGGGAACAAAGGTCGAATTTTGAGTGGAACAAGGTACAAAGGCAATATTGGGAACATGGAACATTAGTAAACAATTTTCGATTCTTTGGGAACAGGGAAACAATCCTATTTATTTCAGGGAACAAGGGAACGGTTATCCCCCTAGCAGGGTCCCCTTCCCGTCTCATAAGCGTTCCAATTTTCAAACCATTAACCAGTTTGTTTGTCTGTTCATCCGTCTGTCAACACGTCATATTAAATTGTGTCTCTGAAGCACTGACAGCTGTGAACGTCAAAACATGCATATTAATTGTCCTTTGCATACTCTTCAAACATACAGTGTAATTTGTGACCCCATACCACGATCAACACCACATTTGGAGTAGAGTATGCAACAGAGATATATGAAGTGTCATTGTTGTTCTGGGCATTCTCCTCAAGAGCGCACTATGCCATACATCGCACGTTTCATTGATTTTTATGATTCTGTAAAGCGTATATGAGCCGCGACATGTGATTTCCAACAATGTGGCATTTTGACAAGTATAGACTCAGACGAGCCTGTGCAGCCTCCTTTTAAGCTAAGAAACTCCAAATGGTGTTTTCTCAGTAGCTTAACAGTCATAGAATGTTCAAGCGACTAGCAAAGGCTCTGATCAGACTGCACATATGCACAGACTGATCTGAGGCTTTGCTGGTTGCACACACCACATTGTTGGAAATCTCATGTCGCAGCTCATATATCTTTTTTTATGAAATCCGTAAAATTCTAACCTTGATCTACGTATCACTCGCCAGTGACCCTGGTTATTTTATGCACTAAAATGCATGTCTTGCCCAGCAGTGATAAATTAAGTAGCAAACCTTGCAATGGTTATAAGAGAGTGTGGCACAGCTTGTTTTATGTATTGGCATTGCTTTGAAATTGTTGCCGAGACGGTTTGGCATCGCTGGAGACAAATAAACAGCAGTTCAATCGCTCTGGCTTTGTTAAAACCGCTCGTGCTCCCATCGACTGCGTCCAGATACAGCGTACAAATTAAATATTTAGGCACTCGACATATGGGACAGTCCACTTGACTACTCAAAATTTGCGTACAGAAGAAAAATGGCTTGCATCTTCGCAAATAATAAACAGAAACATTTCAAACTTTCTAGTCCTACACTTATACGTATTCTTTATTATTTGATGACATAACATGATAATTGATTACTTAAATAGCACATTTATTAGCCATTGAACACATTTCAGGCACATAAAATCCAATTGACTAGCCAGAAACTGACTGGTTCTCTGCTGGTTTTAAAATTCAAAGGCTCTTATTGGGCCAGAATGGACTACATTAGCTAAGCAAAAATTCCAAATGAAAATAAAATCGTGAAAGTTAAAAGCTGTAAAGTACTGGCTCATAGAATGGATCACAGTAAACCAAAATAGTATATTTTATGCACCCGTCAACTGCGAACACCACGCGATGACTGCGCTGTTCGAGTACAGAGGTTCTCTAGCGTGTTTTAGGGGCTTCTATGATACAATGTGTTAACTCTCAGAGTTGGGGTAATTAAAATTGTAATTGTAATTACTTGTAATTTAATTACATTTTCTAAAGTTATTGCATGTAATTGCAATTAAGACATATCTTTAATTACAGTAATTGAATGAAATTAATTACATGGTCAAAAATGGGAGTAATTAACAATTACGTTCAATTACTTTTCAATTACTTTACAGGTCAGTTATGAACTTCAGTTACCCAAGATTATTATAGATACTTAAAATACTGCTAAATGAATTGTTCTTGGTCTTTGTAAATGCATATCATTTGCTGTCCTCAATACATGAAAAGTTGAATGCAACATGAAACAAATGAGAATTACATGTAGGTTGTCTGCTTGTGTTGACTGCTGATGACCTTTGCCAACAGTTTGGACCCAGAATAGGTCCGACAAGATGTTGTCGGCCTCGATTTGAATCCAAGCTGTTTGACACTATGATGATTTTTTCTGAAAGAATGCTTTGAAAATGTTAACCCTTAAAGCGCCATCTATAATTTGCAGCAGCCGACAACTTCAAATTTTGCCGCTTTTTCAAAAATAACAAAAAAGGCATGTTATTTCATGAGAATCGTCTGCTCAGGAAATATCATACCTTTTTTTTGAAAATTGAGAAAAATGTCGCAAAATTTGTCGTCTGCTGCAGTCGTGAATTTACAGACGACTGAAAAAAACGCGAAAAATTGCACAGCATGCAACTACCATAATTTTTTTTTGCTCTCGTTACCTGACTAACATGTTGCTTCATGATGAAGTGCGGCTTTCTTTGGCTGACACTCACATGCTAGAAATTAATATTCCCAGGTTATTTTAATTCCAGATTCTTGTCTCACTGCAAGTAGAAAAGAAAACCAAAGTTAACACATAGCATGCTGGGTAATTTTTCATGTTTCTTTTTGTCGTCTGCTGATTTTTTTCAAAATTAACTTTTTCGAAAAATTTCGAAAGATTCTTGTCTCACTGCAAGTAGAAAAGAAAACCAAAGTTAACACATTGCATGCTGGGTAATTTTCCATGTTTTTGCCATCTGCTGACTTTTTTTAAAATCAACTTTTTCGAAAAATTCTTTAAGGAATACCATCAGAGTGTCAAACAGTTTGGATCCAGATCAGGCCCGACGTTTAGTCCAGCCTGATCTGGGTCCAAACTGCTTGCAAAGGTAACATCAGCAGACGACACTAGTAGGCAAAGAGTTCAATGCTACTGTCTGGTAGTCTGATATTTTGTGACCTAGTTACACCTGTCTTTTCGCTGTAAATTTGTCTTGCACTCCTTCAAGATCATTTGGCTTATTATGAGACATCAGGGCTCGAAAATAGCACTCGTCCACTCGTATTTACAAGTGCTTCAGACTGCAGGGCAAGTGAAAATTTTGATATTTATTTCTAATGAAAGTTATTTTTCCCCCATATAAAGCCAATATGTTTTGTGATGCAGGGCAAGTTTTAATTGTTTTGTTGCTTTATGTCCCAAATCAACAGCTATGGACATGGCGGGACTGTCAGTTCACCTAACCACACTTTTTCCTGGGCAAGCTTGAACAAATAGTTAACCAGTACTTCGTGCACATACTTTCGCTTGTAACTTACAACAACCCATCTTGAATGATTCAGCGGAAGGGAGGAGAATGACCGTAAAAATTATTTCCCAATCAATCTCCACGAAAGTATGGGACCGGGCCGGGATAGAACTCGCGGCCCCTGGATTTGCAGTCAGACTCGCATCTGTCGCCAAACACGTTACCGACTGCGCTAAGCAGCCCGGTACCATAGGATTTAAAGTGAGTCTTAACTCTTCATCTGTTTGTTTGTGTTGATGCTTTATGACCCAGTCAACAGTTTTGCAGTTGCTTATCTTCCTGGGTTGAACCAGTATGAAGGGGATAAAGTGTCTTGCTTATGGATGCAACAGTGAATCCTTTGAGTCTTGAACTACACCAGTCTAACACTCAACCAACTGAGCCACTGCACTCTGCTTTGTAATAGTCTGCTGATTACATTCAGCATTGGTCCTGATCTGGATCCACACTGTTAGTCACTCTGGCGGAACCTGCATATAGCAAGCAATTGTCTCTTTTAGGTACATGGCACCGGCATAACTGCGTTGTGTCCTTGAGCAACACATTAATCCTAGCTTAGTACTGGTTCAACCCAGAAAGACCTGTCCCAACGTAACTGAAAGATTGTTGACTGGGATGTAAAGAATCAAATCAAACAAACAATTTAGCTACATGTAGCATGGCAGTGTTTGTGCCAAAAAATAAAGAAAATCAAATAATAAAGAACCAAATCATGTCACCCTCTCAACATGACTTAATTCATGTTGTAGCTGAATAAATCCACAACTATTGTAAGTAAACACTAAACTGTCAAACAAACTCACAAATTTGTTCAAACACAAAAATCAAATCTAATAAAGTTGGTAAATTAAATGCATTTAATTTAAATACTCCTAAAACCTTATTCTGTCATAAATATAGCTTCGGATAAGACACCTTATTTTTTACGAAACAAAAATGATTCATCTTTCTAAATTATGCACAGAGACATATGATGTGGCACTCATTAGAAGCATCTCACTGAGATGCTTCTAATGAGTGCCCACAACATATGATTTGATGAAGAAATAAGAAAAATAGAGATCCTCATAGACCGCTTACCTCGAGTAATGAATTATATTACCGCTACTTAAATGATATTTCGAAATTGTCTAAATTTAGACCAGACTGCTTCGTAAGATTCAGATTATAGTCTTGAAATTTGGTGACACACGTGTCGTGATTTGCATTTGTTTCTGCTAGATACAACTCTAAGAACTTAAAATTTTGACCCAAAGTCCAAGAGGGTCTATCAGAATCGGAGACTATGGCAGGATTGTGGGAGACTACGGCAGGATTATGGTAGCGATAAGTGCAAGTGATACTATATACTTGTCATATACTTGTAAAATATCTTAAAGATGACCTAGAAATAAGCAATACTGTTTGACTCTTTGCATGCTGGGAAATTTTTCATGTTACAACCAGGCAACTAGCAGGTTAGCAAAGAGGTAGTTCATGAACTCAAATTAGGAGACATAGCTGTCATACAAATATAAACAGTTTGCCATAAAGTAACAGGTATTTTAATACTGATTGGCAGTAAGATGCAAAGACAATGTACATGATACTTTGTAAGTATAAATTTCCAAATATTTTTCCTTATTTTCAGTAACATAATTTTTATGCTGTAGCTACAGGATGGAATTGCCTGTACCTACAACATATGTCTTTTCATTAAATGAGTTTTTCACCATAAGTTTTTTTTAAAACAGATTCTCAACCACATTCATCGTTTCAGTGAAATGTGCATGTAGAAATGAACAGGTTTTCATGTAGTTTGTCATGCACTTGGGTGACAATTAAAGATTGCATATTTTATGCTTCTGACAGCTTATCTTGAGATGTTTCATTGGAGTATATTGCTAAATTGGCATTTGCGTGGTTGTATAATGCCGTCTGCTGATTTATTTCAAAATTAACTTTTTTCAACAACAACAAAAATTCAGGTATTAGATCCAGATTTGGTCCACTCCAATCGACTCCACCTTTTACAAAACGCCAGAATAAATTACTTGATATCTTTATTTACCAAAAGTTCAGCAAAGGTCATTCACGGGTGGTAAACCTAGGAACTACCACGAAATTGTGTTAACGTAATTTTGTTCCCAAGCCACATCCGGGACACGTCGTGGTAGTTTTCAGGCCGAAAATTGGATAAAGAAAGGTTGGTGTCACTCTCATTTTTATTTTATTTTACAACTAAGAACGAACAATGGTGAAATCTGACAATGTGTGTAAATACGTTTCAGCGTCCCCTCTAGATCAAAATTTTGTTTGAAAAGTAATTTTCTTTCTTTAGATTTGTGTTTCCCCACTGAGCATCGGACCATCTTTCCCCAAAGTTTGAAGGATTTTAGCCCATATCTGTCAAATTAAATGGAATTCGATATCATTTGACGATGGAAATGATAAAAATAAAAAGACTTGAATAAACATTCCTACACAGAAAAAAAATCTGAGCATATACTCGTAAAAGATTCATGCCCCGCTCAGTTCTGCGTGGTAGTTTCCTGCTCATCATGGTAGTTAAAATGCTATTGTGGTAGTTTCCAAGACTTTGTAGGAATTTAGTAGTAGTTCGCATCAGCAGATGTTCACTATTCAGGGCTACTTCATTTTTATAAAGACAGGGTGTGCGGGCCGAACCTTGAATACCCCTCTTATTCATACAAAGACCTTTTCAAACAACCTTTTGTCAGATAACAAATGTCGAGAAGAATGAAAATAAGGGATATTCACATATTTTGTTTTTTAATAAACATGCTTATTAATTATCAAATAACATGCCCGTTCATCGTCGCACGCACATGAATATAAAACGTGTAATAACCCGTGAATATTTCCCTTTTTTCTGAAGCGCAAGTACTAACTATTCTATGGGCCAGTAGTCCTAGCCTGCTATTTTATCTTAAAGTTGACTGAACAGTGAACAACGTGGCGAGTGACACCAATTTTTTTATCATTTTTTTTGTCTGTTGCTTGGTCCACCACGGCTCAACTGACGACCTTCTTTTGCTTTAGATTTCCAGAGGTGTTGTTTGGCAGTCCAGGGCATGATCTCCACCTGTCAAGCATCACATTGAATCTATTGCGTCCTCAGCTTAGCTTCTTCATGGTGTTGAAATGTGATTTATTTGTTTACCGTGGTAATTAATTGACTAGTTTAAGGGTTATAATGCAAAACAAACAACCACTATAATGTTTTGTAACACTTCAGAAACGTATCCTACAAAGTCTTGGAAACTACCACGATAGCATTTTAACTACCACAATGAGCTGGAAACTACCACAGGACGAACGGGGCATATTGTTTACGAGTAAATGCTCAGATTTTTTTTTTCTGTGTAGGAATGTTTATTCAGGTCTTTTTATCGTTTCCATCGTCAAATGATATCAAATTCCATTTAATTTGACAGATATGGGCTAAAATCCTTCGAACTTTTGGGGAAAGTTGGTCCGATGCTCAGTGGGAAAACACAAATCTAAAGAAAGAAAATAATTTTTCAAACACAATTTTGGGCTAGAGGGGACGCTGAAACATATTTACACGGAACCACATTGTCGGATTTCACCATCGTTCGTTCTTAGTTGTAAAATAAAACAAAAATGAAAGTGACACCAAACTTTTTTTAATTTTATCCAATTTTCGGCCTGGAAACTACCACGACGTGTCCCGGATGTGGTTTGGGAACAAAATTACGTTAACACAATTTCGTGGTAGTTCCTAGGTTTACCACCCGTGTCATTGGGAACAGGGACAGACCTGTCCCACCCTAAAACTTGCAGGAGACTACATTTTCAAATTCTTTTGCTATTTTTTTACAGGCTTGCTATTGCTATTTCATATAAATATCGGCCAAAAGACATTTAAGCCCTGGTCCCAGCCTACCTATAATTTGCAGCAGACAACACTTTCAAATTTTGCTGTTTTTCAAAATAACAAATATTCATGAGTCCTCTGCTGGCAGGAAAACCAAAAGATTGATCAACATCAGGCCCAACATTTTGCCAAGCCTGATTTGGGTCCTAACTGCTTGCAAAGGTTATATGCACATCACACAAGGCCAAATAAAAAATACCTGTGTTTAGGGTAACCCGACTCTACCTAAATTATCTGGTGAAACCTTGAATTTTTTTCAGATTTTCTGAAAAAAAAAAAAAAAAATATGCATTTTGAAAGGCAAAATGCTTTTCAAAATGCATAAAATTGTATTTTTTTTCCAAAAACTAAAAAATAAACAAAGAAATAATCAAAAAATATGTTTGCCTACCCTACCTAAAATTTTCATTCCCGTTACCCGAAACTCACTTATTTTTTATTTGCACCAGCAGGAAGAGTTATTTCTTTGCATGCTGAGAAATTTTTCATTTATCAAATTTCAACATTTTCGAAAAATTCTTTCAGGAATACCGTCAAAATGTCAAATAGTTTGGAACCAGACCAGGTCCGACAGAATGATGGGCCTGATCTGGTTCCATACTGGGTGCAAAAAAAGGTTATCTGCAGAAGACTAAAGTCGGCAATGGCACGCAAAGAGTTCAGTAGGTGAATGGTTTTGACTGAATGATTATAATGTGTGTAAACATTCTGACCTCTGAACTACTAAATTTTGAATATCAACAGACAACATGTTCGTGTAAATATTATTGTGGCCATCATAAGAAAATCTGCAAAAGTATCAAGTAAAAATCAATTTTCAACTACTAGGCATGACAGGCTGACCCTGAAGGACAAGATCTCTATGTTGACTCAATGCCAGCATGCGATCTCTGTCTAACACAGACAGGACTCAATTCCAGCACAAGATCTCTGTCTAACTTGGACAGGACTCAATTCCAGCACAAGATCTATGTCTTACATGGACAGGACTCAATTCCAGAACAAGATCTACACGTATGTCTAATACTGACAGGACTTAATTCCAGCAAAAGATCCATGTCTAATGCTGACATGTCAATTTCAGCACAATATCTATGTCTAATGCTGACAGGACTCAATTCCAGCACAAGATCCATGTCTAATGCTGACATGTCAATTCGAGTACAATATCTATGTCTAATGCTGACAGGTCTCAATTCCAGTACAAGATCTATGTCTAATGCTGACAGGACTCAATTCCAGCACAAGATCCATGTCTAATGCTGACATGACTCAATTCCAGCACAATATCTATGTCTAATGCTGACAGGACTCAATTCCAGGACAAGATCAATGTCTAATACTGACAGGACTCAATTCCAGTACAAGATCTATGTCTAATACTGACAGGACTCAATTCCAGGACAAGATCTTTGTCTAATGCTGACATGTCAATTTCAGCACAATATCTATGTCTAATACTGACAGGACTCAATTCCAGGACAAGATCAATGTCTAATACTGACAGGACTCAATTCCAGCAAAAGATCCATGTCTAATGCTGACATGACTCAATTCCAGCACAATATCTATGTCTAATGCTGACAGGTCTCAATTCCAGCACAATATCTATGTCTAATGCTGACAGGACTCAATTCCAGGACAAGATCAATGTCTAATACTGACAGGACTCAATTCCAGTACAAGATCTATGTCTAATACTGACAGGACTCAATTCCAGGACAAGATCTTTGTCTAATGCTGACATGTCAATTTCAGCACAATATCTATGTCTATTGCTGACAGGACTCAATTCCAGGACAAGATCAATGTCTAATGCTGACAGGACTCAATTCCAGCACAATATCTATGTCTAATGCTGACAGAAACCAATTCCAGAACAAAAACAATGGCTCATTCTGACAGGACTCAATTCCAGGACAAGATCCATGTCTAATGCTGACAGGACTCAATCCAGCACAATATCTATGTTTAATACTGACAGGACTCAATTCCAGCACATATCCATGTCTAATGCTGACAGGACTCAGTTCCAGCACAATATCTATGTCTAATGCTGACAGAAACCAATTCCAGAACAAAAACAATGGCTTATTCTGACAGGACTCAATTCCAGGACAATATCTATGTCTAATGCTGTCAGAAGCCAATTCCAGAACAAAAACAATGGCTTATTCTGACAGGACTCAATTCCAGCACAAGGTCTATGTCTAATGCTGACAGGACTCAATTCCAGCACAATATCTATGTCTAATGCTGACAGAAACCAATTCCAGAACAAAAACAATGGCTTATTCTGACAGGACTCAATTCCAGCACAAGGTCTATGTCTAATGCTGACAGGACTCAATTCCAGTACAAGATCTATGTCTAATGCTGACATGACTCAATTCCAGGACTATATCCATGTCTAATGCTAAAGAGACTCAATTCCAGCACAAGATGTATGTCTTATGCTGACATGACTCAAGTCCAGGACAAGATCAATGTCAAAATTGACAGGACTCAATTAAAGCACAGGATCTATGTCTAATGCTGACAAGACTAAATTCCTGCACAAGATCTATGTCTAATGCTGAAAAGACTCCAATTCCAGCACAAGATCTATGTCTAATGCTGACATGACTCAATTAAAGCACAATATCTATGTCTTATGCTAAAAAGACTCAATTCCAGCACAAGATCTATGTCTAATGCTGAAAAGACTCCGATTCCAGCACTAGATCTATGTCTAATACTGACAGGACTCAATTCCTGCACAGGATCTATGTCTAATGTTGACAAGTCTCAATTCTAGCACAAGATCTATGTCTAATGCTGACAAGACTTAATTCCTGCACAAGATCTATGTCTAATGCTGACAAGACTAAATTCCTGCACAAGATCTATGTCTAATGCTGAAAAGACTCCAATTCCAGCACAAGATCTATGTCTTATGCTGACGTGACTCAATTCTAGCACAATATCTATGTCTAATACTGACAGGACTCAATTCCAGGACAAGATCAATGTCTAATACTGACAGGACTCAATTCCAGCACAAGATCTATGTCTAATGTTGACAAGACTAAATTCCTGCACAAGATCTATGTCTAATGCTGAAAAGACTCCAATTCCAGCACAAGATCTATGTCTAATGTTGACAAGTCTCAATTCCAGCACAAGATCTATGTCAAATGATGCCAAGGCTAAATTCCAGGCCAAGATCTATGTCTAATGATGCCAAGGCTAAATTCCAGGCCAAGATCTATGTCTAATGATTCCAAGGCTAAATTCCAGTACAAGATCTATGTCAAATGCTGACATGACTCAATTCCAGCACAAGATCTATGTCTAATGCTGACATGACTCAATTCCAGCACAAGATCTATGTCTAATGCTGACATGACTCAAGTCCAGGACAAGATCTATGTCTAATGTTGCCAAGACTCAATTAAAGCACAAGCTCTATGGCTAATGCTGACATGAGGACAAGATCTATGTCTAATGATTAAGGACTCAATTCCAATACAAGATCTATGTCCAATGATGCCAAGACTCAATTCCAACACAAGATCAATGTCATTGGAACAGAACTCAAGTTCAGAGCAAGTTTAACCATTATAACCATTCACAAAGGCAGCAGACGACAAATTTTGTGACACCTTTCCTAATCTTCGAAAAAAATAAGGCATGATATTTCATGAGAATGGTCTGCCAGCAGACGATTCTCGTGAAATACATGTATCATGCCTTATTTGTTATTTTTGAAAAAGCGGCAAAATTTGCAATTGTCGTCTGCTGCAAATTATAGGTGGCGCTTTAAGGGTTCAAGCACCCATCACAAACATTTTTGAGATACAGATTCAAATACAATCCTATACCTATGACTTTCTCAAAATAACAACAACTTTGGTAAAGCGCATGAACTCTTTGCATGCTGGGTAATTATGCATGGTCTTTTTTTATTTTTGCCGTCTGCTGATTTTTTTTCCATTTTTTTTTTTCAGGAACACTTTCAGAGTGCCAAACAGTCATTCTGTATGTGTCCACATATGACAGGCGTTCTGTCTTAAGTTACCTGATCTCAGGGTCCAAACTGTTTGTAAATGTTTACAGCAGACAATAAATGCCACCACTAGCAGGCAAAGGGCCCCTGGATTATAAACTGCAGACATTTTAGAGGATAGATATATACTCGCAGGAAAACACAACTAACTCTACTCAAATGAATTACCTCATGGTTGCACACCCAATTAGTTATCACTATGAATTCATTTGGTTTACAAAGCAAGTTATAACTTTCAAAAAACTTATTTTTCTGGAACAATGAAATATCCCATAAAAAAATATAATATCTTAATCTACACACTGAGTGACTCCCTCTATCTCTCCTATAAATCTGCTGAACTACAGATAAGTTCAAAATTGACAAGAAATTGATGAAATATTCCCAGATTTTGAATTAAAACATATCATGTGGACACTCATTAGAACTGCCTCATTAAGGCAGTTCTAATGAGGACCCACTTGATATGTTATTGTGAAGAAATATGTCAAAATACATGGATTCTGTTTTCGTTATCTGTAATTACCCGTATATACAAAACCTTAACACATGTTTCAGTAAAAATAGGCTGTGGAAAACAAACAATATTCAATTTTAGATATACAAAAATTTCTTAATTATAAGACAATAATTAAAATTGGAGATACCACAAGAAAGGCCTTCTTGATATGATGCTCTTTATGCAAGAAAAATGGCAATAAGAGCCAAATAAAAGGAGGAATGATGAAAAAACAAGTTAACTTATTTATTGCTGTGCAAAAAAAAATACCTATTTATCTAAGACAGAACACAATAAAACATCACAGCTCAAAAGACTTAGGAAATCAATTTTAACCAAATGTGGCAAACAATGCATGATATTTATAATCTTTTTAAAAAAGCTTGAACTTGTTTCACATTTCACCTCTTAAAAACATGATTGAAGAGTTCCACAAAAGGGGAAAGGCCAACAATCGAGATTTTGGTACTAACGTGAAATCTTGTTATGCGCAAATACCTCTTTACTCTACCCTCTAATCGGGATCACAGCTCTTTTGCTTGAGTTGGTCCCTGTCAACATTTTTTCAGTCATGTCAGGACTCTTAGTACTACGGTAATTAAGCAAGCAGTGAGGACAGTAAACAATAGGACATACTGTCGTGCCAACCAAGAGTGACAGTGACTTAATATTTTGTTTACAATTGCTAAGTAAAACACTAACTTGTACACTCCACTTGCGCTATCGCGAATTGATAGATCACTTGTGTATTAAGCCTATCCTGAGGAAAGGATTAATACACAAGTGATCTATCGATTAATTAGTAAACAAAACATGACATCACTGTCACTCTTGGCTGGCAGGACAGTAGCTAGTGCCTCGAATGAGGCTCTAACCAGCAACCCTTCAATCTGAAGTCAAGCGCTCTAGCTATATGAACCACTATATACAACCATGCAATGCTAAATTGCTAGTTGCGTGGTTGTAAACTAATACATTCCTCGTACCATTGCTCTGGCTTACAAATATGCAAGCTAAGATCAAGGTCTTCGCTGATTCCATGACCAACAACTGAACTTTAGCTAACCATTGTCACACCGGATAGGCGCAACCAAAAACATTAATACTATCGACATAGATAAAAAAATGTTTAGAAACAGAGATTTCAATTGCCATTTGTCGCCTGCATGGCGACAAATGGTATTCGAAACCACTGTTTCTAGTGATTTCTGATCCGCGTTTGTCGAAAATTGTTAAGAGCGTTTTCGATTGCCGCCTATCCGGCGTGATTGTTCTGCTGAACTTTTATGGGTCCAGGTACACTTGAATTTTAATTACCCAGTCTTATTTATCAAGTTTTAGATTTCTGATTATGAGAATAATAATAAATTTACAGAACAGACCAAAAAAAGCCAGAGGATATGTATATCATGCAGTCTTCAGCAGAACAAGAGTTCAACAAGAAACCCTGAAAAATGCAATCTAGAAAGAAAGCTGAACCAAAATCCTGCTAACCAATCTATTATAATTGTTCTCGCACTCTCTTTCAAATTCTTAGACTCCACCCACGCATGGAAAGATTAACTATTTACAACAGGATAGATCTTGATGAGCAGGATTCTTCAGGACCCAGCTGATCTGGACAAGTGAAGTTAAGTGCAGAAAAGATGTTGAGGTTCAGCAGTGTAAGACTGAAGACATAAATTTTCCTGAACTGACACATATTTTTCCCCCAAACTTTGTCAAGAAAGTGTGTAAAGATTAACCCTTGAAATGCTGAATCACGACTGCAGCAGGCGCCAAATTTTGCGACATCTTTCCAAATTTTAGAAAAAATAAGGCATGATATTTAATGAGAATCATCTGCCAGCAGATGATTCCCATGAAATATCATGCATTATTTGTTATTTTTGAGAAAGTAGCAAAATTTGAAATTGTCGTCTGCTGCAAATTATAGGTGGCGCTTTATGGGGTTAAACCCTTTTAGTGCTGAATTTCAAATTATATAATGAAGGTACCCCATATAAACTAAAAATGGAATTTCCCACTCTTATCCTGGATGGTTGTTGTTTTTTGTTATTACATGTATTCAAATTTGTATGATACAACATTATGTAGGTAGAGTTGTGCTGTGTCTGATTTGGGTCTGCATTGTAAACACTTTGCTACATAATAAATACAGACAAAAAGGATGCTACATGTAGGCAGATCTCTAAATCAGGCCGACATAATGTTGAGCCTGATCTGGGTCCAAACTGTTTATAACTTTAAGCTATCAGCAGACGACACTGGCAAGTAAATAGTTAACCCTTATAGCCCCAATCATGACTGCAGCAGACAACAAATTTTACAACATCTTGCCTAATTTTTGTAAAAATAAGGTATGATATTTCATGAGAATCATATGCCAGCAGACGATTCTCATGAAAGATCATGCCTTATTTGTAATTTTTGAAAATGCAGCAAAATTTGAAATTGTCGTCTGCTGCAAATTATAGGCGGCGCTTTATGGGTTTAAAGTTATCAGGTGTAAATGTGGATATAAAACTATAAGACATTGTCCCCGCTGACCTCAATTTTTTACACTGACAATCATGGGCACAAATATAATTCATTGCTTATCCAGATCAGCTGGCTTCTTCTGATTCAGAAGTTATCTGACCAGGATCTACATTGTTAATTTGCTAGTTAACTTACTGCAATACGCTGAGTGGCTTGCAATCCAACAGTCTTTCACATTAATTTCTTCAACAGACCACATCAAGGTGTTGGTATACTTTATCACAAATGATTTACTCCCAATGATAAATATTTATTTACCAATTCTCAAATATAACATACTGGACATTTACACAGATAACCACCTTGAATTGAAAACTTTAACTTAGGTACCCTATTAAACTTACATGATTTAACTCTTTGCCTGCTTGTTGCGATTTTAGTCATCTGCTGTTTTACAAGATCAGGCCCAGTGTACAAAGGAGTTGTCCACAAAAGTAAAAAACCACGTCGAGCACACGTATAAAGTTAAGTCATTAAGATCCCATAATAAGCATTGGTTAAAGAGCAGGTGCGGATGCAGGATTTATGACCAATTTTGCAAAGGGCAATCACTCGAAAATTACTGTAAAAGGCAATAACTCGAAAAAAATTTCACCAGGTAATCTACTCATTATCCTCTATTAGCTGCCCAAGTTTGAAGCTCATAGCTATAATAGTTTTTGAGATATCTTGATTACAAAATTTCATTATGACCCTTTAAAAGGGGCATAACTCCACAGAGGGAGATAATCCAGACTTAATTTTTTAATTTACTCACCGACCAAATTTGATGCTACTAGCTGTAATAGTTTTTTGATATATCTTGATTACAAAATTTCATTATGACCCTTTAAAAGGGGCATAACTCCACAGAGGGAGATAATCCAGACTTAATTTTTTAATCTACTCACCGACCAAATTTGATGCAACTAGCTGTAATAGTTTTTGATATATCTTTATTATAAGTTCTCGATGATCAAATTTGCAATGGGCAATCACTCGAAAAAAATGTAAAAGGCAATAACTCAAAAAAAAAAAAAATTTTTACTAATTTTCACCAGGTTATCTACTCATTATCTGCTATCAGCTGTCCATGTTTGAAGCTCCTAGCATTAATAGTTTTTACAAAGGGCAATAACTAAAAAAAAAAAAATAATTATTTTCACAAGGTTATCTACTCATTATCCTCTATTAGCTGACCAAGTTTGAAGCTCACAGCTGGTATAGTTTTTGAAAGTCTTCATTATGAAATATCATTATGACCCTTTAAAAAGGGCATATCTCCACAAAGGGAGATAATCCAGACTTTTAAAAAAATATGTCAATTGTTTTTTATAAGAAATTCATGTATGAAATTTCTAAACTGTATCTTAATAAATTTTGAATGGACACACAGACGGATGCACGGACGAACCCAAAACAATATGCCAAAGTTGGGGGCATAATCAAGATTTAAACTACTAATCTTCACCTTAACCCTAATCTTGTCAAATAAACTCACCTACTATACATAAAGTTTCAATATCAACACATCAATCCATTTTGACCGTTTAAGGTATGATTGCATTAAATAATGACAAACAGTACAGATCCTGATCAGCCAGCTTCCCTAGAAGCTGGCTGATCTGGATCTACACTGTTTGTAGAAGACAAGATTTTCACAGCATCAAGACAAGCCATAACAATGTAAATCAAGGAGTTGAATTCATATTGTCAAAGCATAAGCTGCCTTGGGCAAAAACTATTCACTGCAGCTTGTTTTTGATAAAGCTTTAGATGAGATGCTTTTTGAAAACGAAAAACGGGAATATTTTGATTATTTCTTCGCAAAAGTATTTTTTGTGGTGCTCATCAGAATCGTCTCAATGAGACGCTTCCAATGAGTACCCACAACATATGTTTTCGTTGAGAAATAAGTAAAATAGCACTTCGGAGACTGCTCCTATCTATAGGTATGCATAATAGCAACCAAATCTATCCAAACTCGGTCATTTGATCCGTCAAACTGAATCCAATAATTGCCGGTTTCAATCTTCATTTTAATAGATGCATAGGCGGCTGGTGCCTTCTTTTGGTTATTAGGTGAAATACATTACACTTATTTTACAGCCTAATCAACAGTACATGATTATCTGACATGTATCACCAAAGATTTCTGTAGGCCATTAACAGTTTTTCATGATCATTTAATTGATTTGAGTCAAGCCACCACATACAATCTGCTAGTTGATGTTTGTTTGTTTTGATTATGTCCCAGTCAACAATTTTTCAGTCAACCTGGTCTTCATGGGCTGAACCAGTAGTAAGCAGAGGTTTTTTATTGCATATGCTTTAATAGGGCAAGTTCATGTGTTTGCAGGACGAGTTAAAATTGTAAGTCACTTGTCCTGCAGGACAAGTGCAATATTGAAATATTTTTTGTACCCTGGTAAGCAATTAGTTTGTTTAAAACATGTAGATATTTACAACTAGAACACATTCGATGGCGCGCCATCGCAAATCCCCACGCTCTCGAAGAAATCTAATGGTAATTGACCCTTTGACCCCATCCCAAGGTCACTAGTTTGATCGTAGGTTAAAATTTTTCAGTGTATCCTGGTCTACTGCAAATTCCCTTTAATTTGATATGCCACATGACCATGTTCAGAAAATTAAATTTTTGACCCCTCCCCAAGGCCTCAGGGGCTGGGGACCCAAAAATTTGTGCCGCTGCATGTGCAATTCATGTAAGTAACTAATACACCAAATCTGGTTGAATTTCGGAAAAAAACAATTTTTTGGCCCCCCAACCCCCAAGTCCCACCCCTGGGCATGACCCAGGCGCCCGAATGAAAATCCCGTCTGATATGTTATATATCTTCCATATGTGAGAAGATACACAAAGTTTGGTTTAAAAATCTTTGAAATTGACTTTGTAATTCAGATTTAATGATATTTGACCTTTTGGCTCCTCCCCAGGGCCCCAGGGGGCCGGGCGGGGACCCGAAAAATGGTGCCGTTGCATATGCCATTCATGTAAGTAACTCACACAACAAATCTGGTTGAATTTCGGAAAAAAAAAAATTTTGACTACACAACCCCCCACGGTACCCCCAAGTCCCACCCCTGGGCCATGACCCAGGCGGCCAAATGAAAATCCCGTCTGATATGTTTTTTATCTTTCATTTGTGAGAAGACACACAAAGTTTGGTTTAAAAATCTTTGAAATTGACTTAGTAATTGAAATTTAATGATATCATTTGATATTTGACCTTTTGGCCCCTCCCCAGGGCCCCAGGGGGCGGGGCCAAAAAAAAATGTGCCGTTGCACGCCCCATTCATGTGAGCAACACACACACCAAATTTGGTTGGATTTCGCCCAATGGTTTAGGAGGAGATAGCGTGACGGACGGACGGACGGACGGACAGACGGACGGACGGACGGACGGACGGAGGCGATTGCAATATCCCCAACGCTTTTTTAAAAAAGCATGGGGATAATTAAGTCATATTCGAAAATCAAACAAAAGATGGATGGACAGACAAACAGCAATGAGACTAACGTACGGATACAGAGCATAAAAATTAAATACACCACCACAAATAGCTAAAAACATTGGCAATCGAAAATGTAAATACTATCGACGAACGTAGATCAAAAATAGCTAGAAATAGAGTTTTTGATTGCCATTTGCCTCAAATGGCAATCAAAAACACTGTTTCTATCGATTTTGATCTGTATTTGTTGATTGTTAAGATCATTTTTGAATGCTGTCTACCAGGTATGTTGTATCTTTATACAGCAGTTCAACGGTTAACTCTTTGCCTACAAGTGTCGTCTGCTGATAATCTTTGCAAACAGTTTTGACCCAGATCAGGCCTGACAATATGTCGGGCCTGATCTGAACCCAAACTGTTTGACGCTCTGATGGTATTCCTGAAAGAATTTTTTGAATAAGTTGACTTTGAAAAAAATCAGCAGACAACAAAAAAGCAGCAGTTCAATGGTAAACAAATGACATTCTGTTTGACTTGAGACCCAAGCATGACTAATAGCCCCACTAAAATTTTCAGCAAATAACAATCCGAGATCATTTCTTTTGAAAATTAAGAAGCGGAGTATGATGACTAACAGAAAAATTATTGGGGTATATGAATTACAAATGAGGGTGGCTTATTCTACCTGAAAAACTTACAAGCAATACGAAACCAGAGTTTTTAATCATTTTGCTAAATGAGTAAATTGCGATATGAAAATCAGAAATTTAGGGGAATACAAACAAAAAAATTGCATTACAGAAATACAGAGATATATTATATACATTTCCAATTCAAGTATTTAAATGAAACTTTACATAAATTTGAGATGTTCGAGATGTTCTTCATACCTTCATGAACAGATCGATTAAGCTAAGCCCACATATGCACCATTTGGGAGGACCAACGTCAGTGCCATCCAATACAATTGTTTATTTGACATTGAACATGTACAGGTACGTATCACCATGATTTTAAGCGTGGAAATTTGGCATTTTGGCTATTCCGAATCCTCTGTTATGTCTTATTCATTTCAAAACATTTACATTTTAAAGCAAGCCTTTAATGAATCTTTAGATTTTTGCAACCTTTCAAAGCCTCATGAAAGACATACATTTGATAGACAGCTGCCAAGCTCACTTGCCCATGCAATACGCTTCAAACATCAAATTTATTCACCAGAAGTGACACTGGTATCGTGATTGACAGCGAGCCACAACTGAGTCGCACATGCAAATCAAGCCTCTTATTTTCTTCATTGGCTGTCCATGTTCACACTGGCTGTTCCGCTTTCCATTTTACACTCCAACAAAACCGTTTATACGATTACAACTGTTGATCAAAACAGCAAGAGTGTGGGGTCTAAAACGCTCACCAGGATTAACAACAAAGAGCACACAATTTCAGGCTATTTGTATAATTCATCTTATAACATGTATTAGGACCGTCATTCATACACATACGTGTATTTTGACATATGCTAAACTGTTTGTAGAGACAGTGCATGGCGGATGCAGAGGGGGGTTCAGTGGGGTTCACTTGAACCCCCATTTGAGACCAAATTATTTCATTTTCATGGGGATATATTTAAGACAAATGAGGTCAAATCAGCAAATGGAACCCCCCTTTATACATCTGAACCCCCAACTCCAGAACTCCTGGATTCGCCCCTTACCCATCACCACTTTCTCGTTATGCCCTCTTTGTAGATTCAGCATCTTTGCAAAAATTCTTTGGGGTGTACACCTTGATAAGTTTGTTCGTATGAGCACTGATATGCGGATTAAAGGGGGACATATTAAAGTTCTACATCCAATAAAATATGGAAGAAAATGTTACTAAGAGCTTAACATATAATTTTTTGTGGTAAAAAATAAGGATATCTTCGTTAATTAGACCGTTGATTAATTGCTGCTGATAATTTATTATCCTGCCTATCTCCCTTGATTTCTGTTGCGGCGAGTCACTTCCCTTGGATTTGTGACGTCATAAGGGCAGTTCGTCCGACGACTGTGTATTGACTCTGTATTGTCGCAGTGAATAATGCAGTACGAGTGTCGAGCTTGATAGCGATTTAAATGACGTTTCGGGGTAGACATTGACGAGGCACTAATCAACATTCAATCTAGTTCCTCAGCATGCATTTCGAAAGTGGAAGACCCGTTGAAAACATAGTGTCGGCTCATATCAGCAGTAGGGAGTAGGCCTATAGAGCCTTATAAAATTGTATGTCTTATTGCAACAGACTGCATGCTTGGTAGTCAACCCAATCACGGTTGGCAACTTTGCTTTCCTCTTTAATTGCACGCCGGTGGGTCGGACTTCAGACTCTATAATGATGGTTCCGACTTAAAGACTTATCTATTGATGAGATGGTAGGGGCCTGATGCTTTGGCTGTTTGTCGGGCCCACCGGGGTTTACCTGTTGGATTTCTTTTGCTCCGGTATTCAGTTTAATTTACTGTTGAGTCCTTATCCTTGCTTTATCTCCTTGTTATATCTTGATTTATATGTTTTAGGAGATGATGCATTGATAAGTTAGGGGTCTTTCATGCAAACCAAATATCTATGTGTCTTGATCCACATCTGAATTAAAGGGGACAGCAACCCTAATGATAAGTATGTTTTATCAGAAAGAGCTCTATGAACCATGAATTTTGATACAAGTATATTAAATCAAAATCGGTTGAAAAATGGGCAAGTTATGGGCATTTAAAAAATTCAATATGGCCAACATTTAGCCGCCATTTTGAATATTTAATTAGTTTTCAGAATTTTTTCAACTGCTAAATTTTTAGTTATCACTACTATCACATCATCTGTGTTTCAGCAGATATGTAGCTTTATACACAAGGAACATGTTTCATTAAAGATTAATGCAAATAAATCATTGGTTTGTCTATTATTTTGATTACGCATATTTAATTAGGCTGAGTGACGTCACTAAGCCTACAATATGGCCGCTTCCATTACAGTCCATTTGCAAATATTCAAACGCCCATAACTCCCACATTTTTCAACCGATTTAGACGAAACTGGTATCAAAATTCATGGTTTATTAAGATCTTTCATATAAAACATGGTAATTATCAGGGTTGCCGTCCCCTTTAAGGGTGAGGTTGGCGCCGTTAAACCGGTTTAAGCCCTCCAGTAAAATATTTTACTGACCGTTCCAAGGCGGTACTTCTTTTGTGGATCTTTTATGTTTTTGTTCTGTCTTGTGTTTGCTATGTTTTGTGCGCGTCTGTTTATATGTGCTATGTTGTTACCTGCTGGGAAAGGGCTGACCACTTGGCTCTCGTTTGTGGTGTCTACTGTGAGTTTGTCACTTTCCCATTGGTATCCTGGGTCAGGTGTGGTACTTGATTGTATCGATTCCTGATCTTTGCATCCTTACTTACTTTGTTAATCAAATCCCATTTATTTGTTAACATGACAAAACGATCATTACACAAGTTTATCAAAACAAAAACAGGTGACGTTGTCTTATCACACCAGGCATGCGACAAAACTTGTTTTTGATCGGCGACACCAACGTTTTTGATTTTCAAACGATGATCATATTCCGCGGATCGCAAAAATTGCATATTGCTATCAAACTGTTGAATTGCATTTTTGCGTTTTAAGAATTTGAAATCAGGATCGTACGAGCCTTCTCAGTCAGTTCACTGACTTGAACATCAATTAGTTTTTTGAATTAATAATGGCACATTGTTTTTTTTCTTTCAACTTTTGATTACTTGCGAATTGGGATCATTTTACGCATTTCTTGAGGCAAGACGCTTTCTATGAGCACATTGACAAATTATAGCCAACTCATTCAATTTTCTTTCTTGCACCGAAGGATCAGACGAGCTTGCACAGATGCAGTCTCGAAAGAGCCTCCAGAAACTATAGACATAAAGTCGAGACCCAGCCAGCATCCAATACCGGGCCACTATCGGCCCAATTTTATATGTTTACTGGGGACGTCAATGACAGCTTGTGCTACTAGCCCCACTATAGATGGTCGTGCAACCATGCATGAAGGAGTCCTTTACGAATAGGCCTAAATACCAAAAGTTTGTGGCTCATGCGCGGATCCAGAGGGGGGCAGGTGTTCCGTCCCCCCACCCTGAAAAATCACAAAAATATAGGGTTTCTTAGCAATATTGGTCCGGATCCGCTAAAAATCACAAAGCATTCAGTGTTGGGCCATCATTGGCCTGTTCCCGTCAGGGAAACGCCATTTAAATGGTGTTTCGCTGGCGGGCCAATGATGGCCCTGCTTTAAGTGCTATTTGGATAGTCTTTCCCCTCATAAAAAAAACCGATGTCAGAGTTGGACCCCTTCTTGCAAAACTTTCTCGATCTGCGCATGGTTGCTTAAATAGATGACCGAGGATTGTACATGAAGATTGACAACCTATTGATTTTTTTATTCAATCTCATTTGTTGCTGTTTCTGCACGTGACCTGGGAATTCTACATGTATGGCAAAATGCATGTCATATCAGGAAGGGTAGATAGGATCGCCATTTAGTTTGCTTTGCGAAATTCAAATCCTGGTGCAATATAGATCCCGTTTTTATGTTTTCTTACAAGACTATAACCTATTAATTTATGCGTTCATTTGAAGCTTCTCGTGAGACGATTTCGACAAACACAGAAAATGCGAGCTCATGAGATTTAAATACAAATACTCAGAATCTGCGCACAGTCTCGACAGTATCTGCCACTCTCACACACAGATAGGCTTACCTTAGAAACATAATGTCAGTGATGAAGGAGTAGAGCAAAATTTAGTAGCCGCCCTGCTAGGCTCTAGTCCCACTGAAAATGGCTGCGCATGTAGAATACGCGGTAACGGTGCAAAATTTTATGAACCGGTTTAGAACTCTCTCTTTCTCTCTCTCTCCAATAAACTCGGATGCTGTATTGAACATTCACCTCGACAAGACAGCCCACATGCTCTTGATGCGTTCGGTAGTCAACATTATGTTGATGCGTTCGGTAATCAAAGACTGAGCAGGTTAAGAGTCTAGAGTGCTTGGTTCGAGATCAAAGGGCTACGGAATCGAGCCTCACCGGCGGCACTGCGTTGTGCCCTTGAGCAAGACACATTAATCCCTGCTAAGTACTGTTTCAACCCAGGAAGACCAACCTGACATGACTGAAGAATGTTGACTGCGGCGCAAAGAATCTATACAAATTATACACAACAGAGGTTCAGATACATTGACTGAAATCATGACTGTTTCGTGTGTAGCCTATAAACGCGTATTCGCTTGAATTTCAATTGTCTGGGAGATTTCCAGCTAAAATAGGCTACCTATCGTAGGGCATTCAATTCACTAAAACACAAAAAATCTATCCACCATTTCATTGAGAGCGGACCCACTGATCAGAAAGCATATTGCAGTGATATTTACAACACATAACCCCATATTAAAAAAATACTGGAATCCAACACGATTCTATGCTAACAGTCCTTCATAAACTGCCTCTGTGACGTCATCAGGACACTCCGATAGCAAAGGGAAGTAACTAATTCAAGGGAAGTAAGCAAGTCTATATTTTATTGACAAAGCGCTCAAGCTGAAAGAAAATTATAATTATACTCATCTTATCATTGAACATTGTTGAAAACGATCTGGGTTCTTAATAAATACATAAAATCCGACATATAAAAGGAATTTGCAATAAAAAATGAAAAACCTTAATATGTCCCCTTTAAATGTATACAGTTACCATTTGATCAGACTTTTTGTAGAATATGCATCTGTGAAGTCAATTCAATGTATGATCTGACCTAATTCAAATGAGTATGCAACAAACCCACAAGACGGTGCTCACATGCACATCAAAGGGTGCAATATCATTAGAAAGTGAAACCTCAACATAAATTAGGGTATAATTTAAATTTAGTTGCATAAAACAAACTAATTTTGATGCCCATTCAGGTTATTAAACGCACCGTTTTGGTCCGATGACAACAGTTTCCGAAAACTGACAGCTGTAAACGGCCCAATACCACCATTGTGCTATACACAATAAGCAAACAAAATCGGACGGCCATCAACCCTCCAACAAATGGTCATTCGAATGGGGTGTTGCTGGAGGGCCGATGGTGGTCCCAAATTGTATGCACTGTCAAATATATTAATGAAATGGGAAAAGGGTGTGAGTTCAATATTTCATGACGGGTGGAATCATACAATAATTATCGGTGGTAAAGGGGTGACCACCCCACAGTTGCATTCAATAAATACTTAATTCTACTGAAAGTGATGTTTCCTTCAGGTGTGCTTACACTTACTACAAAACAACACTCTCGATATAATTAAATATTAAATGTACTTGAATGCGGTTGTGGGGTGGTCACCCTATATTACCCTTCAACCACCCAAAATTCCACTCGCCCGCTCGCATTTGTGAATAAAAATGTTATGCTCGACTAGTAGAAGTTTTGACAATTTGTGTGGTACTTTTTCAATTTACAGCATCTCAGAGAAAAATTGGGACATGAAGGGCGAGTAACTTATTTGGAAATTTTACACCCTTGCTGACAATTATTATATGATTCCACCCCATTCATGAAATATTGAACAGACACCCTTCCTCCATTTCATTAATACAGGGTTTATTCTAGGCAGGGGGATTGGGGGCTTCCCCCCTTTTTATTGAAAGAACCCCCCTAATTTTAAGGAGAGGGAATATTTTTATAGAGATAAAGATGAGAAAATATTAAAAATTAAGTAAAATTCTCACTATTCAATAAAAATCACTGCTGGTTTTCGAATCCTAGAATAAACCCTGTAATATCAGGCTTTTAGTTACGAGTGCGTAACAGAAAAATAATTTTCTTATTTCTCAACCAAAACATATGCTAAAAAGTATGGGTTAGAAAATATTTACAATTTTAGGCTGAAAATTTTTGTCTATCTAAACCCTGTAATATATTTGGCAGTACTGACCCAGCCAGCATACAATCTGGGACCACTATCGGCCCTCCAGCCACATGCCATTCAGCTGTGGCTTTCAGATCCCCCGCGAGGAATAAAACAGTGCTCAAGATAATTTTGACTACGTACCATCAATATGTTTACTGGTCCAAATGAAACTTCATCCATACCAGCTATTTTCATTCCGTACATGAATTATTTTATATGAAAGCTAATACTTGTATTTAAAATGGGTCAGGTTGATGCTGTCTTCATGTACAGTTTGATCACCCATCAATCAAAACTGTGATGTCCTTATGCACATAGGCAAGAATATTGGAACAGGAATGAATCATGATTGTTGTTTTTTTTTACCATTGATCTGTAAACAAGCTTCTATAGGTGAGAAATTCCTACTTTTAGTTTCTACATTGATTGGTTCACAAGAAATTACAAGGACCAAACTGATAGTAAACTTCCTGAGAGTTTTGAAAAAGGAAGACATGGTAAGGGGATCCAACTGTTTGGGAGTTTGTATTGAGGCAAAAACAAAAAATCGATGACCAGTCCAGTGGGATGATTCTGGATTTTCCAAACGAACAAATTTTGGCAGATACACAAATCATTTCAAATATCAAGCGTCTTCTGACTCGAAATGGATGAAAACTACGGGCTACCCGTAAAAATGTACAGTACAGGCAAATACACACCGGTTTTCGGTATGTACTAATTTTCAACTCTATACATATTTGGGGAAAACAGACCCATAATTTATGTCTCTGCAGACACTATCTGGAGCGCTGATAAAATGGCAATAAAATCCAAATTGTTACTATTCATCTTTATTTATAATGTTCTACTTATTGCTTCTAGTACATGTGACAGTGTTCCCACTCAAAATTTAAATTGGGGGTTTTCATACCCCCTCATTTCGATAATTGAGGGTATGAAATGAAATTTGAGGGTATGACTTTTTGAGATGAGAAGATTATTGACACAGGAAACGTAAGTTTTTAACTGGCCAGATATACTGTGTCTTGTAGCTAGGGTTCTAAACGGCTGCTGTCAGTGCTCTGATACTTTTCACCTTTACATGAGATCTAATTTAATGTCTTATATCAGTTATATGGCCCCTGCACTTTGCATATAGAGTGAGATCTAAATATAAAAGAAAAATTACATAACTATATGTAGGCAATTTCAAAATAATAAAAGTAACTAATATGCATATCAATTTTTATGTCCATGTTTAAGAAAGTTTAAGTCCCTAGACTGTGAAATCAACAACAACTTGGGTAATTTATAAATTGAATTAACCAAATACAAATACAAAAATATCTTGTACTCTTATTGAGAGAGATGTCTTAAGAATAAGTCAACAATGTACATGAATTCCAAAATACTTCAACAAGGGAGTTAATTTACTTATAATGCCCCTTGAAAGTGGTTATTTTTAGAAACTGTCCACGAGCTCATTTTTCAGACAAAAGATATGTTTTTCCTACATGCTTTCGATTTTAACACTGTTAATCATCATAACTCACATTATAATGAAGGCAAGGTATATTAAAGAGTAGTTTATGCTTTCAGAGTGTAAATACGACCAAAAACTTTAAAGTGAATTTAGTAGCTTATTACGGCGGGTGGGGTACCGCTGTTGAATCAAGTACGATCTTCCATCGGCATTGCACTGTTCCAGGCATGAATATTGACACTTAGGCTGATTAAAACAACATTAAATACCCAATCAAAATAAAGCTTATCAAACTCGCAGTAGAGTGGATGAAAAGTGATGATTTTCTATACATTTTGAGAGAAAAAAACGTGCGTGAATGCACGTTTTTGTCCTGGAAAGTGTGCGTGATTTTAAATAAAAAATAATTTATGATACATGTTCACCGAGGATGAATATGAAAAAATAAACTATGTAAGTCCGCAGCTCAACAAGGCAGGGGCTTTCAGACTCGATAGTGTAGTGGTGTTTGGAAAGGTCTATAGAAGTGACATATATATGTATCTTGTTTATCTGTTAGACAAGTCTGTTCATGTATCAAGGAAAAACTTCAGATAATTAAAGAATAACAATACAATTTAGTTTGACAATGACTTTATCTAAAAACTGACTTTGCATAGGCTTGTGACCATGTGGACCAACATTTTCAATCTAAAATAAAAGTTCAGATTCGATACCATGCTGCTCAAAATACTCATGATCAACAGCTTCAAAGCAAATGCTCTGATTACAAAAGCATACCACTTGTACTCAAGCTATAAAGCAAAGCTGCACAAAGTGTTTTCAACCAACGCTTACACTCACCCCACCCACTCAGTACAAGAAGAAAACACAAATATCGCGCACCTTGCTGCGATAAACGGGACAATATCTCCAAGCAAGACAACAGTCGGACATATCTGTAGCTAATTTCTTACAGCGATTTTAACATTCAAAAACACAGCACTACTGTACCTCTCAAACTCGCGAAGACAGATGAGCAAATCTATAAATCACGTTCTTTCTTCTAATTTTAATTGTCAAATAATTTGTTGACCACCATTTTGATTAATGACGTCAATTTTTAAACGCTTGTGATTGGTCAGCTATTGCGGCGCGCGCCTTAGTCTTGCCGCAAGGCGAATGCATGTTAAAGGGCATTGACTCAGTAAAATTTAATCGGGTGATTAATTACTTACAATTAGCTCATGAAATGCTGCGCTACCTGCTTGAGTTTTGAAATGCAGCAGCCCTTAGGTCTAATGTTTACCTGACACATGGGTAACCAAAGTGTCCCCGTTTTCATTACATGATCCTTCAGCAATAAACTGTTTTATTGAGTCTGTTCATGAGACCTAAGGAAATCACGCCCTCCAGGCCCGGCTTAGGCGGTATTCCGCCAGAACCAAATATTCATTTTTTGTCTTGACAGTGACCTATATTACAGCAGGTCATTAATATAGGTCACTGGGCTTAAGAAACTTGAAAGTTAAGTGTTTCGTGTTAAGAGAAGTACAAAGTAGACATTTACTTTTTACCGCTTACTCTTGCGAAACATGTATGCCCCTGGAACATACCAGTGACCTATATCACATAATATATACATGTACATAGGCCACTGAACAAAACTAATTCTCAGAAAGACTTGCTACGGCCAATGGATTAGGATATGCATTGCCAAGAAAATACATTATTCGACATTGACCCCAATGTCAAGGGGTCAAGGTCACACGAAATGTTGCCCAGTACCATCGACATCATGGGACCTATGCACCAGCAAAGTTTGATGTTGCTACATCCAATGTTTTATGAGAAGATGCGTTTACAAGAAAATACACTATTTGACATCGACACAAAATTTGAAAACACTGGCTCTAATAGGAACCTAGAAATCTATGACGGAAATTTTCTATGGAGAGAAAGAAAAATGAATAAATAAAGGGACTGATAAGCAATATAAGGCTGTTCTTTTGTTACACAATACAACTAATCACTATCAAGCTGTATACCAAATTTCAGAATCCTAACTCAAGTAGTTGCTGAGAAAACTTTGACAGAAAAAATGTCCATATGTATTACATAAGAGTGAAAGAAGGAAAAAAGAAAAAAATGAAAAAAAGAAGGCAAAATGAGGATTAGCATCTTAATTCCCATTTACACAGTACACTTTGCCTTCCTGAAGGTGTACACAAAATTTGAAAACACTGGCTCCAATAGGAGCTGAGAAATCTGTGACAGAACGGTCAAGGTCACACGAAATGTTGCCCAGTGTCCTCTACATCATTTGGCCTATGCACCTACAGAGTTTAATGTTACTACGTCAAAAGGTTTAGGAAGAAATGCATTTACAAGAAAACTCAATATTTGACCTTTGACCTTGGGGTCAAGGTCACACTAAATGGTGCCCAGTACCCGCTACATCATGTGACCAATTAAGCTACAAAGTTTGAAGTTGCTACGTCTAACCGTTTAGGAGGAGATACATTTACAAGAAAATACATTATTTAATCTTTGACCTTGACCTTGGGGTCACACGAAATATTGCCCAGTACCCTCTACATCATGTGACCTATTCAGCTACAAAGTTTGAAGATGCTACCTCTAATCATGCGCGTATCCAGGAATTTTCGTCAGGGGGGGGGGGGAACGGGTCCAGGTCAGTCTGACAAAAAAAAGCTCTGACAACGTTGTTTTTTGTTGTTGTTTTTTTGTTTGTTTTTTATTTAGTTCTCAGCGCGTTTTACAGAAGTCAAATGGTCAATAAGGTTCCAGAGGGGGTCCAACATTTTCCGGGGTGGGGGGGGGGTCAAACTTTTTCCAGGAGGGGTCCAATTGCTTATTCCCTATAGAAACCCATATAACTTGTGATTTTCCAGTGGGGTGGTCTGGACCCCCTGTCCCCCCTCTGGATCAGCACTTGCCTAATGGTTTATGAGGAGATACACTTACAAGAAACGTGACGTACGAACTTTTCAAGTTGGTTTAATTGGTTGGTAGTTGGAGGGTCCCAGACACATGAAGAATACTCTAGTTTGGGCCTGACGAGTGCTTTGTGATCTTTTAAATCTCTGCGTAGAAAACCCAATGTTTGGTTGGCTTTGGAAGTTATGTTGTTGATATTTTATCCCATTTGAGATTTGATTGCAGAGTGATGCCAGTCAGATTTATCAAGAGAATGGCCATGAAGTTTATAGGTAAATTTGATAGATTTTGCTTTTGGGTAATACCAAGAAGATTGCATTTATCAGAATGGAAACACACGAGCCAATATTGTTCCCATTTTGCTGTTGCTTCGAGGTCTTGTTGGGGATGTCTTGCATCACTCTCTGAGTATAGATAATAGTGTTATCTGCCAATAACCACATTGTGGAGGATAGAATAGAATAGAATAAAGTTTTATTTCTAATCATGGGTCACCAGCAGGCAGCATATAAATCACAATTAATAAAATAAAGATAGGCATGTAAACATAAAGTAACTAAAGCTTGATTCTGATTAGTCAAAAACAATTAAATAAGGCACATGTATATAAAAATAGTGAGTATGAATAGGAAATACCACGATCACAAACTGCAGACAAACCCATGGCACCGCGATGGAGAACCACACAACAATCACAAGACACCAGGAATACAAACTAAGCAAAGCAACCAGCTCTCTCTTCCCCATCAAGATGATTGCAAAACTAGAAGGGACATAAAGTAACGTACAACAAAACATAGAACAATTACAGACTCCCACAATGGGAGTAACAATAAGCAACAAGTCAACACAACAGAACTACCACCTTAGAACGGACAGCAGCCTAAGCCACCGAGGGGGGGGCTTAAATGCATTATACTGGTACCAAATCTTAGCCCTAAATTCTGCATTGTCGCACCGGAAGCTCGTTAGCACGAACAAACCTGTCGCCTTTCGCTCGGTGCACACTGGGATTGAGCCGCCATTTTTATTTAAAATAAAAAAGTATGGTTCTCTACAAAAATAGTAAGTGAGTATGATCAGGAAATACCACAATCACAAACTGCAGACAACCCCGTGGCACCACGAGGAAGAGCCGCTCAACCATCACGAGACACCAGGAAGACAAATTAAGCAAAGCAATCAGCTTTCTCTTCTCTCTTCCCCATCAAGATGATTGCAATACTATAATGGACATAAAGTAACGTACAACAAAACATAGAACAATTACAGACTCCCACAATGGGAGTAACAATAAACAAAAAGTCAACAACAACAGAACCACCGCCTTAGAACAGACAGCAGCTTAAGCCACTGGGGGGGGGGGGGCTCATGACTCACAGATAGTCAGAGCTAAAGAAAACCTCAAGTGGAGCCACGGTGGGTCCAGCTACAGATAAGCATCAGGCACCAACCCACCGATTAAAGCTTTACGTCAGAGCCGTCATAGAGTCTGAGGCCTGACCCACCGTCGTGCAATTTAAGAGGAAACCATAGCTATAAACCGTGATTGGGTTTAAAACTAGGCATGCAGACTGTCGCATGATATCCAAATTATATCCAACCCTTGAAGGCCATCTAACTAATGCAATGTATCATCATGGAAAAACACTCTAATTAAATTACTACACCATGACAAAACAAAGAAAAGGGCTCATGACTCACAGATAGTCAGAGCTAAAGTAAACCTAAAGTTGAACCACGGTGGGTCCAGCTACAGATAAGCATCAGGCACCAACCCAACAATTAAAGCTTTACATCAGAGCCATCATAGAGTCTGAGGCCTGACCCACCGTCGTGCAATTAAACAGGAAACTATAGCTATAAACCGTGATTGGGTTTAAAAGTAGGCATGCAAACTGTCGCATGATATCCAAGTTTGTAAAGGAGATGCCTGTGTGATACTTTATCAAAAACTGTGATGTCAGTTTGGATATTTCTATCTGCTGATTGGGTTAGATCTTGAATGAATGAGATAAGTTGTGTCACCTGGGTCAGGTGTGGTGCTTGATTGTATCGATTCCTGATCTTTGCCCTCTTTCTTACTTTTCACAGGAAAGGGATGAACAGAATCCATGCTGAAAGTAATAAGGAATATTAGAATTTTCAAGATGTTGCTTGAGGCTCCATTTCACTCCAATATAATCTCCAGAACCTAGAGACACAGGCGAAGACATGGGGAATGCGTTTTAATGCCAAGAAATGCTACATCATGAGCATCGACACCAAGTCCACGCATTTCTACCAGCTGGATAGCCACATTCTACAGCAGGTTCCAGAAAACCCATGCCTTGGTGCAACAAAATCAGAAGACTTGAAGTGGAGTTCCAACATCAGTAAAATCACCAAGAAGGCCAACCCCACTCTTGGATTTCTAAACTGAAACTTAAAACATTGCCTTCTTAACTGCAGGATGACAGCCTAAATCTCACTTATTCGATCAACACTTGAATACAGTTCAGTGATTTGGGATCCCTACCCCCCCCCCAAAAAAAAATATTGATAAATTAGAAAAAGTTCAACGTCAGGCTGCCAGATTTACATCTGGGGGCTACAATTCAAGGGATCATGGTTGAGTTACACAGATGCTTTCAGATCTCCATCTCCCACCACTCCAAGACAGAAGGAAGGCGAACTGCTTGGTATAATCTTCTTCAAGGTGGTCGAGGATGTTGGATTTAGTGTGGCCCCCAGGGGGTCTGTGCTCCCTTGATCCCTGAAAATAATGCATTGATCTCCCCAAATTCTTGAAAGAAAATTCCTCAGCTCCCTGAAAGTATTTTTCCTTTGCTCCCAAAATCCTTAAAATTAATTCAACTTCTCCCCAAATCCCCCAAAATATAAGCCAATTCTCCCTAAAATGTATTTTTCTTTCCAAAGAATTAAATATATATACTTAAAAACTATGAAGCTATACACAAGCGGATGACATAATATTCACGTTATATACACGTAGAGATAGGGCTTAGCCACGGAACACATGAGATGCATTTTTTAATGAAATGCATGATATGTAGCTCAAAGTATGAGGCCATCTTTAAAATTCTGTTGCTGTACCTGCTATAGTATGTATGGAGGAACGCTCTCTAGATTTGATTTTTTTATCATGGGCAGCTAGACCATTTGGTTTCCTGGTCTGGTAAGGGCTGGGTTTTTTTCAATAGATGAAACTAGATTTTCTTAGTCAAAGTGACAGCATTTATTTTTGTAACCAGAGAAAGTGTTTTTTATAATTGTCATTAGGCCCTATACATTAGTTTAACTTCAGTTTCAACAAGTAAGAATATATCTGATAACATTCATAAAAAACATCTAATTACCTAGATAGAGAATTACATACCAGGCGCATAGTTAGCCCTGTTATGATGTTGATTCACACTTGTGCTAAAGGGGTTGGGAGGCATGCTCCCCCGAAAACAAAAAATAAAAATGGTGCGATCTGGTGCATTATGAGTTTTCCCAAGTTTGTTATCATCAACCTAAAAATCAATAATTTTTAGGATAATAAATCAACAACCAAAATTTTGTGCCATATTTTTCTCCAAGATCAGTCCAGATGCTTACGTTAGTACAAAAATAAATACAATCGCACCTTACAATGGGGTCTGGGGACAAGAACCCCCCAAAGCTAAAGAAATGTAAAAAGATGGAGGCTTTTCCTTTTTTACATCAAATATTACATACCAGGCGTGTAGATAGCCCAGTAATGATGTGGATTCAGATTCGTGCTAGAGGGGCCCGGGGGCATCCCCCACCCAGTTTTTTTTCTATTAAAATGGTGCAATCTGGTGTATTCTGAGTCCTCCAAAATACGTTATTATCAACCTAAAAAAATCAACAATTTTAAGGATAATTTTCCACAATAGCAAAAATTATACGCCATATCAGTTAAGACAAATTTTATTTAAAGTTGGAGAGTATAAACAGAGATAACATTAGCTATGTATAGCTATTTACTGACTAATACAAGTTAATTGACGACAAGATACATATAAGACAAATGTCACAGTATAAAGCATTAGCACATTTTAATATGACACATCACAAAATTATTATCTACACTCACCTAAAATGAAAATGTTGCCTGCAACCTTAGTACACTGAAAAGAACATATATATGTAAAACATAATGATGTTAAATTTTAGATACTATTACATCATAAAATGCATATGAAAATTAAATATTTATTGAGCTTTGATGATTCTAAATAGATAAAAGGATAACTTATTAATAAGTTCCAACATGTGTTTTGGTAGCTCAAAAGAACCGTCTCATTCAGATGGTTCTTCTGAGCACCCACTTGTCTTCGCTGGAAATTAGGAAAATTTAGCATTAAAAGTTTGCAACTAAACAAAATAACAGGTAAAAATATTTCAACCGACAGAACAGAATGAACATGAACAGGACCCCCACTCCATGCATTTATTTGATTTTTGAAGACACCAAAACTGCTGATATCATGGAGATGTTGAGAAGAGAATTCCAGATTTTGGCTGCTATGGAGCGAAAGGACCTAGAACCGTGATTAACTGTTCTCACCTGTGGAACTTCAACTGTTCTCTGGTACCTAAAATTATAAGAATGATTTTTAAAAGTTAACAAATCATTTAAATAAGCAGGAGACAAATTATTCCAATTTTTTTTAAAGACCCCAAAGCTATTGTCCTCATACGTCTGACCTTCAGTGATGGGAGCTGAGATTTTATCAACAGTGACTCAACACTGGAGCTATAGTCACTGTAGATAAATCTCAAAGCCCTTTCTTGAATTTTCTCTATTTTCTTGGTGTTTACTACACCACAGAAGTGCCAGGTAAGAGGACACTAGTTAAAGTTGGACAGAATGAAAGAGTGATAAATGTTTAATTTTCCAAGTCTGCACAAGTGTTTGCCAATCCGTTTTAAGACATTTGATTGTTTTGATGCTCCTTTGCACATATTTGAAACATGAACATTGAAATTAAGCTGAAAATCTATTGTCACTCTCAAAAGTGTAACATTTTCTTCACATTTAATGATATTATTGTCAAGATTAAAAGTAATATCTTCAACTTTTTTTTTTTTTTTTCTCCTACTGCTATAGCCTGAAATTTTTCCGGATCGGCCTTCATCTTGTTATTTAGAAACCACCTAATCAGTAAAACACTATCCTCAGAAAGTTTACGAATTACATTCTACAGACTATTGTCTGAGCTAGATACAGTATTCTCATCTGCATAATTATACAAACTACAAGACTTAACAAAATGAAAAATGTCATTAGTAAAAATATTTAAAAGAACAGGCCACAGGATGGATCCCTTAGGTACACCTTTGAGGATGGCTTCAAAATCACTTTTAATACTGCCTAATTTTACACACTGTTTTCTGTTTGTTAAATAACTTTTCATTAATTTTAGAGCATTTTCTGATAAACTATAGTTACCAATACCAATCAAGATTAGCATGTTAGCACGGAAGTAAATACGTTAAGATTTTCCAAGGAGGTCTGGGGGAACCAAAGATTTTTTTTAAAAAATCAAACAAAATGAAGGCTTATATCCTTTAAGGTGAGTTTTTTTTTACTTTTTTGCAGGGCTCCCTAAATCCCCAAAACTATGGGCTTGCTCCCCAAATCCGTGAAAATAATTACCAGTGCTCCCCAGCTCCCTGAAAATAAATAGCCATTCTCCCCCAAACTCCTGGGGGCCCCTTTAGTGTGTTTGTCATTTTCCAAGAGACCATGAGTTTTCTGTCTTCTGAGCCTTAATATAAGAGATAAACTGTCTTGTTCCCGAAAAATTAAAAAGGCAATTTTTTCCCAAAAAATAAAACCTATGTTCCCTGCTCGTGTATATTGCATTTGCTACATCATTCCCCCCCCCCCCCTCCCCAGACCAAGTTTGCACCCAGAAAATTTATTTGACCCTGTAGCAAGTCTTTGCTAGGGCGGATAAAATCACAGACACAATTTTGGTGCTTGCACCGATTTCAAGCTAACTCGCGAAAACAACCGAGGACTATCAAATGATGTAAATAAATATGGCCATCCCCTGGTATTTAGTTAAGTTCTACGCTCAAAAACACTCCAAATTTGCAGCCAGTACCATTATTTTATTGCTGGTTACCTTGATATTCTACAGGTAATTGTGTTCGCTCAATTTATTATCCGATTACTCTATGGAGTGCGTGTGAATTCGCTACCAAACAGGAAACACTCAAAAACAAGTTGGCTTCTAAAAAAAGGGAGGGCAGTGGCTCAGTGGTAGAGTGCTTGACTCGAGACCGAGGTTCGCGGGTTCGAGCCTCACCGGCGTCACTGCGTTGTGTCCTTGAGCAAGAACATTTATCCTAGCTTAATACTGGTTCAACCGAGGAAGACCCGTCCCTGTTTAACTGAAAGATTGTTGATGGGACGTAAAGAATCAAATTAAAAAAATTACCCATGACCTACATGTATGTGAATTTTATTATCAGCTCCCCCGGCTCCATCATAACCTATTGTTTATGGGGTATCTCTATAAGGTTACCCTGGGAAACTGTGTTGACCCAGATCAGATGGGGCATAATGAAGAATTACGGACAACTCGGCCCAAAACCAACTCGGCCCGTGCCAACTCGGCCCTAATAAAACTCGGCCCATGCCAACTCGGCCCAAGTTTATAAGACAACTCGGCCCAAATTCATAAGACAACTCGGCCCATATATTTTTTAAGTACATACAAGTGGCATGTTATACCTGTAGGATACAACGAGAATGCATGTGCATTAGCATACATGTATATGTATGTCTCTATAAACAGTGGCGAACCCCCCTCCATGCCCCCCGTTTTTAGATATCCTATAAAAACGAACTAATTTGGTCTCGATGGGACCAAGTTTATTTAATTTTCATGGGAATTTTAAATATAATGACACGCCCATGTATGCCTCGACATGCACTCGCATATATGTTTCTAACATTATCTCATTACATGATTATGCATGTTTCTATTAATCTGTATGTCTTTTAGTTTGTCGTTTATACATGTACATTTATGTTTATCCGTCTGCCTGTGCATATACATTCATATGCCTGTCTGTACATGATGTGTCAATACTTTTCCATGTGGAAAATATAGTTGAAAAAAAAAAATATAAAAAAATTGAAAAAAAAAATGCTTCCAATGTTATATTCGTTAGTTTTTCAACGTGAGAAAGTCTGTCTTCCGAGTTTGCGACACGGTCATAACCAAACCAGCCTGCTCACACATATATACATCTGTATATACAAAGTCTAGCTAGAAAATCATACTTCGCATACAGGAAGTTAAGATATAGTGATTAACAATGAGGCCTATCAGTCTGCGCGGATGGATGCGCATGTTTGTCTGCGCCTTTGTTGTTCGCAAGCATCCAATAACAGGCTTTCTCACGTTGTGGCCCACAAATATACTGCGTCGGCAATCGTCTTTTCAATGAAATAATGCATCAAATTTCGAATATCCATTGGAATCATACAAGGATACATACAGCAATGATCATGGGATATTGCTATCTGTAACTTTGAAAAAAAAGGTTGGTAAATGGTTTCTATATATTACACATGTATTCAAAATGTATTGCAATAATTATTCGAATATATGTGAACTGTATAGAGACAAGTCTCATTCACACCTCCAACAGACACAACAGCAGTTGTGCGGTACCAGCTGGAAACTAAGGATACTTGATTCTTAGGCTAACATGAAGGGGCGAATCTTGAGTTAAATGATAAAACACACATACTTCAATCCCTCTAAAATGTGGGACGAGTTTATGCGCGGATCCAGAAAGTTTTGTCAGAGGGGGTCCAACTTTGACGTTATTTTTGTTTAGTTGATGAGGGGAGGGAGGATCCAAGAACCACTATAAGCGGGTCATCATCGGCCCACCAGCGAAACGCCATTAAACGGCGTTTCGCTGGCGTGCCTATGATGGCTCAACATTGAATGGTGTCTTGGTAGCTGCGATTTTTCATGGAATCCGGACCTGTATTGCTAGAAAACGCTATATTTTTGTGATATTTCAGGGGAGGGGTGGTCCGGACCCCTGTCCCCCCTCTAGATACATACATGGAGTTGTCTATATATAAAACTTAAATTGGGCCGAGTTGGCATGGGCCGAGTTTTGCATCTTGGGCCGAGTTGGCATGGGCCGAGTTTTATGTGGGCCGGGTTAGTAGGGGCCGAGTTGGTTTTGGTCCGAGTTGTCCTGCACCCATAATGAAGTATCTGATCAGGGTCTACACTGTTACCTGAGAAAGTTCTATCTGTAGAATAACAATGGACATGATCAGCAGACACCTTTGTTAAAGGAACAATATTCATGCAGTTATGATTTTACCGCACATCTGAATAATGATTTGCTGGGGAACACTGCACAAAAACAACAAGTGTTTATTTATTTTTTACTTTCCTGTGGACATGCTTGGCTTACATGACCGACGGCAGTTATGTCTCACGAGTGTAAACTTGTTACACGCAGGTTATTTACAAGTGAAGAGAGGATCAGGTCGCTAATCTACGAGTCTACGCATGTTATGCGTTTGTTCACATCACACAGCTAAACAATTTCGAGTGTTAAACTGTTTGCAATCACCAGTAACAAGGTACATTTTGTAAAGAATTTTTCAAGGAAAAAATACCAGTGAATTACTGATCGGCTACAATGAATAAATCAATATGGAATCTATCTCTCCCTCAAATGACAGAATGAGTATTACATGAAGAGAAAAGTTAATGTTTTAAACGTGACGGCAGAACAGGCGTCCTACCTAATTATCGCGAGTAAACAGATAGCCGATGAAGATGTGGTCATCTAGATGTTACCGCGGCCAATAAGATATATAGGTAGAGTGAGAAAACGCTGACATTGGACTCAGAAATTTCAAGAACCGCCCGGTTTTTGCCAAAATAAGTACCGCCCACCTTGACTCATTAGTCAACTCACCCTTGCTTAACTGTGTTGGAAAATATCACAGGCAGATGACCAAAACACCGATACATCGCGTGTTTTGCCACCCTCCTTTGGAATATGGGGAAGTTCGGTGATGTCTGCAATGTCATTTTTGGACGTCCTGCTGTGTTTTCTCGGCGTAAAAACGCCCAAAACGTCACAGTGCAGGAGAAGTGCAGGGGTTATAACATTGGGACACTTGTACCCCAGCAGCACCCTAGATAAGCAGCGTATTTGCGTAAACACGCAATTAAAATCCTCAAAAAAGCAATTAAAATGAAATGT
Source organism: Loripinus fragilis (assembly GCA_964019695.1). Taxonomy (NCBI): domain Eukaryota; kingdom Metazoa; phylum Mollusca; class Bivalvia; order Lucinida; family Lucinidae; genus Loripinus; species Loripinus fragilis. The sequence goes on from OZ026519.1 coordinate 90,167,550, forward strand.
GTGCGTACCGAAAAGCAATTCTAACGACATGCGATGTCATTGCGTACCATTTGGTCCATTTCATTTCCACTTGGGTAGTAAACAAATGCGAGTCGGGTATTGATTTTTTTTTACTAGTGAGTGCCCAATATAACTCTATACAAGCACATTCCCGATGGCTTCATGCAATAAGAAAATGTGTAATCACAGAGAAAAAAAAACGTGGCGTAAAAATACATGAAAATACGCAATTGTTTTTGCAAGTACGCAATTGAGGATAACCAGGTTGCGTAAATACCCAATTGACCCTAAAGCTTATCTAGAGCGCTGACCCCAGTGTAGAGCGGGGCTAAGAATATGTTCATTTTATTTGACCCTGTAACTTTGGAAAATGTTTAGTCTGCAAAATACCTTGGTATCACCATTACTGATAACATGGATTGGGATCAGCATATCTCAGAAATCTCTACCAAAGCAACTAGGACACTTGATTTCCTTCGCAGGAACTTGGCTTTTGCATGCAAAACTTTGGTTCGGCCTAAACTAGAGTATGCAGCACCCATTTGGTGCCCTCACTGGAAACTTCAGATTAATCAGATTGAAAAAGTTCAGAGGACAGCAGCCGGCTGGACCTGCAGAAGATGGCAAAACACGAGTATTGTCGGCGAACTTGATGAGCTTGAATGGCCATCTCTTGAGGCGCGGAGGGACCAGTCCTCCTTGCTTCTCTTTCACAAGATTCATTGTGGAGCAGTGTCTATTGATAAATACAAATATATGACCCCTGCTCACAGTTTGAAAACTACCAGGTCATCACATAGTGCTCAATACCGCAGACACCAGACATACAGTGATGCCCTGAAGAATTCCTTTTTCCCCGAACTATTCCACATTGGAATAGTCTGTCTCCTTCTGTGGCCAATATCCAGTCCACAGAGATGTTTAGGGCACTCATTATTTAAACAAAAATTCAGCCAAAAGTTTTTGTGTTTTTTTGTTTTTTTTTTGTTTTTTTATTTTATTAAAATTTCAAAATCAGCACTCTCTGGCGTAATGCTCGAGTAGTAGCTAAGCCAGTATGATAGAAAGAAAGATAAGAGTAGGGTTGTTGCCATCAGCTTGTCCCCACAGAGAGGGGATTATACCAGGGCTCTGAAAAGTGAAAAGTCACTATCCCCGCCATCCCTGTAGGTGGGGGAGCAGTGAATACGAATGACTGGTGCATTGTAGATGAAGCCGTTTGTTTACTTCGTTAAAACTCTGTAACGTGTTGGTGGTTTGACAGCTATCTTAAAGCTATTCAACTCTCCAGGTTGATTGTGGAAACTGGTAGCTGGTTCCAAAATATGACAGTTGTAGTGTTGATGCACATTCAGAACACAGTGATAAGTATTAATAAAAAAATGATTATCCACATACCTTGGCAATTATGTAAAGGCAATAGCAATTACAGCTTAGCCAGGGGTGTGGAAATAGCAAAAGTTGACACTTGCCCAGGGACAAGTAAATTGCTATACGGTACTTGTCCATAGAAAGTTTTGCTTGCCCCATATTAAAGAACAGTTAATGCACTTAGATCTGAGGAAAGCCCTCACTGTGCTTAAACAATATACATGTATAAACTCCTTTGAAAACAGGATAAAACCAGACATTAACTATTAAAAACAGTGTAGATCCAGATCAGCTGGCTTCTAGAGAAGTCAGCTGATCAGGATATCCACATTGTTTTCTACATGTGTGAGCTCATAATAAATTACAAAAATACAGAATTGTAAATCTATTTCAACTTGTCCCAGGACAAGTAAACAAAAAATTCTAACTTGTCCTGAATGAAATGGGACCAGGTCAGACAAGTCTGGCATAGTATTTCCACATCCCTGGCTTAGCCATGAATAATGCTCATTGTCAAAACACGATATAAATGCCAAAAATAAAAACAAAGTTCTTTGACAGGAATAGAAAGTAATTTAATCATTCTATCTGGTGATGCATCAAAATAAATACATGTAATTGACTATCATCATCATCAGCAGCAGCAGCAGCAATTTTAACCCTTTCCTTCATGAATATTCATCCTAAGCTCCACCCACTATGAATAATTATATAAAAAAAACTTTCACGTTTGTACATAGAACAAAGAAATTACTTGTTAGGCCAACTAGTGTAGGATCATATCTTATCATATTTCTATAAGCAAACAGAGTAGGCCCCGATCAGGCAGCTCTTACATGAGCTGCCTGGTCAGGATCTGCTCTGTTTACAAAAGTGTAAAAAGGCCTCTCTATGAGGTAAAGGGTTTAAGTGTGTTGGTTTGTAAAATGTTTTGTTTTTGAAGGAGAAGTAAAATTATTTCTTATTAACCCCTTGTGTAATGAAACCCCCTAAATAGGTGAGGTACCTATTTAGGGGGTTTCATTACACAAATATTGTAGACCCAGATGAAATGCTGCATAGTTCACTGTTTGCTTTGCCAAAATTGATCCTCAGAGAAAGAAATACATGATTTTTTGGAAATTATAACCTGTGACCCCTCAATATGTACAATGGACAATCATAACTGTATCAAACTTTATGGGAAATTCCATTGGTACATGTACAGAAAGGTTAGTATGCACAGGCCTTCAGTTCTTCAGTTAAGAGTGCATACCCAAAAATAATTTTCTTGTTTCTCAACCAAAGCATATGTTTTGGGTAATCGAAAGAACCATCTCAATGAGAGGGTTCTTTTGAGCATCCAAAATATATGTTACAACTGATGGGTAAGAAATTATTAACAATTTTATGCTCATTTTTTGTTTGTTTATCTAAACCTATGATGATGTACCTATATTTTTCAGATATATACTGCTGAGTCTGATAGCATGGTCCTTTCTGGCTGGAGTGGCAGTGGCCTACACCTTCCTAAGGTACTATTAATTAATATTTTTTTTATAGAGAAGAATGGAATTTAATCAGAAATCGGTACTTTGGCAAATAATGAAGACTCAGATGCAACATAATCAGCATTTCACCAAGACAAAAACAATTTTCAGGGGCAGAATTACACCATGATTTTAAACAGGGCTTCCGTTAGGCGGACGTACGCCGTATATTATGTCCAAAAATCGGCTGCGTACGCCGAAATTACACATCAAAGTCGTACCGCGGACTTCTGAAAATTCCTTAGTACGGCCGAAAATGGATATCGAGACGTCCTGTCTGCAGAAAAAAACCCGCCCACATTTACTAGATTACGTGATTTACGTCCCGCCTTCGTATTGGAAACTCATTTCTTTTGTTTATTGACCACGCTAGGACGTCCCACTTGACTGATTTCGAGAGTTTTATTGACAGCCAGTGTCACGTGTAGGCTTCAGTCGGAAGCGTAATTATATAAGCTCGTCATCCAACAGGTGTGAAATTTTACATCGACACATCTTGACAACGGCCTTAGAAACCATTCCCGCGAGACTGACGTCCAGTCCCTGAGCAATAAAGCGAAACGGCCAACAGCCCAATCACTATCCGTTTTGTTTGAAGTGCCGACGTGACACTTTGCACGCTTGTGAAATAACTTTTAATATGAAATAGGCACACCTAATGGGCAACCAACCACTATTTGATCTGAGACGATAGCACAGTATACGGTATTTCTTGTGAGTCGGAACGCGTGTGAGTATAAAAAGTAAGGATTAAGGCCAATATCAGGAGTCGATACAATTAGTACCACGCCTGGCACAGAACACTTTATGAAAAGTGACAAAAGTGTTTCAGTAAATTGTCGTTGCTCTGAGTATAAGGAAATAAAATAATCCTGCAAGCTATTCTAAAGGCGCTAGGACTCTTGAACGGAACTTCCTATGGGATATCATAAGGATTTTAATTTGAGCAACGACATGTGATTTCCAACAATGTGTCATTTTGACAAGTGTAGACTCAGACGAGCCTGTGCAGCCTTCTTTTAAGCTTAGAAACTCCAAATGATGTTCAGTCAGTAGCATAACATGCATAGAAACTTCAAGCGACTAGCAAAGGCTCTGATCAGACTGCGTGTATGCGCAGGCTGATCTGAGTATTTGCTGGTCGCACATATCACATTGTTGGAAATCTTATGTAGCGGCTCATTTGTGGCCGTCTTTTTTCAAAGGCGCGACGATGCACGTGGCAGTTGGCGTTTGGCTCAAGTCGTGATCATGTCGTGACGTAACGTTAAAAGAATTGTGACGTCAAGTCATGGGGATCACACAGCCGCTTACTTGAAAGAGCTATCGTTAACGTTCAAGCTCCTGGTGATCGAAAAAATCCCTCAGTCTTATGGTTAAAATACAAGTTAAATATCAACAAAACTGGCATCTTAGCGATTCTCTTTTACTTTTTGTATTTTTTCAATGTCAATGATGATCACAGCACATTTTTCAAGGGTAAAATAAGGTTCTTAGTTCGATCGAATCGACTCCGTATAGATACCGGAACTCTGTTTTGACAGAACGGAAATCAGGCCTTCATATAGCAGATGAATAGAACAGAACGGAGACTCTAATCGTAACAGCAACCAACCCTCGTTGTTGCCGCTGCGCGCAACAACTCGTTGGTTGGTTGCTATAAACTCTTCACGTCTGCGTCGTAATTAATTGTGTAGATCCTGCGCATGCGATAATTTAGTACTTGAACGCTCCTTCTACACAGGCACTACACCAACGAACATACAACATATTAAAAACGAATGTTGTTTTGTTGCATTTTTTACGCTGTAATAGTACAAGCTTATAAAAAATAATTGGTACACAAAATAAGTACAAGCTTTTAAATAAAAATTGCTACACAAACACTTTCCCAAACAAATCTATCTATCTACCCTACCCTTCCCTTCCCTTCCCTACCCTACCTAACCCTACCCTACCCTACCCTACCCTACCCTACCCTACCCTACCCTACCTTACCCTACCCTACCTATCTATGGATTGTAAGGAACTAAGCATGATCTCATTCTGTATAAGTACAAGCTTATGAAAAATAATTGTTACACAAATAAGTACAAGCTTTTAAAATAAAAATTGCCACACAAACACCCTGCCACCTACCCTACCTCTACCCTAACATTCCCTACCCTACCCAACCCTACCCTACCCTACCCTACCTAACCTTACCCTACCTTACCCGACCTAAACCTACCTTACCCTACCTAAACCTACCCTTCCCTACCCTACCCTACCCTACCCATCTTGTAAGGAACAAAGAATGGTCTCTGAAATATATATCTTATTTTTCAAAGCAAGTTTGACAATCCACCACAACGCGACGGTATCACAGAAAAAAATGGGACTTCCAAAAAAATTCAGTGGGACTTCCAAATTTCAAGGGTAGGAAGTCTGGACTTCCTGGATTTGAAAGTTAATGGAAGCCCTGTTTTAAATATCTGACTGATGACCCCTTAGATTGTTTAATGGAGGATCCCATCCATATTGTATCAATCTCTATTGGAGAAACCATCAGAATACAAAGGGTTAAAGAAGTACTGGTACTAGAGATGATGGAGATGCAAGGACGTAGCCAGAATGCTGAAAAAGGTACGCAAATTAAAGGGAGGCTACTGGATTAAGCAGTGGTTCTCTTCAATTGCGTCCCTTTACAAAATGGGAACTTCTGTAAAAGGAAAGAATTTGCTCCCTCTGGTAGCGAATTCTTTCTTTTAAAATCAGTTCCTTATGGTATGGAAAATCACTTTTACCACATAAGGTGACTCCCTTGAATGTTACTATTTTTATTACGCAAGTGCGTAACTACGTTATGGAAGCTACGACAATGGGATGAACTTCTACCAGTATTAAATGGATGAATATTTGATTGATTGAGATAAGGCTTAACTAGACAGTCGACAATATTTCTAAATAATGGATGAATAAGTGAAATGTGCCATGTATAAATCACAGGGCTAGCGCTAGCCCTCAAATTTAGAGAGGAGTGACTTCTCCCTCCATGGAAATTAGGGAGAAGTGATAGATATGAGTTAAAGCGGAAAGTGACTAAAGTCCAAGCAAAATACATTATTCTCCTTCATTAATCCTACCTAAATCTTTATATGCTGGGTCACTTTTCATGATTTTTCTTCTGACATTTTTTTCTCCAAAAACATTATGTCGGGCCTGATCTGGGTCCAAACTATTTGCAAAGCTATATATAAGCAAATGACAACAGCATTTCATCAGGGTTTGTACTATTTGTTAGCACAAATATGATCCTCAGAGAAATAAATAAAATATTCGGAAGTTTAGAAATATAACCTGTGATCCCTTGATATATAGTGAACTATCACATATTTAGACAAATTAGTGTATCAAACCAAAGGAGGAAATCAAACCTACAATGTGTACATTTGGGCAGCATCCATCAGTTTTAGCATTTTTTCTAGTTCTCTCTCTATAATGACTTTCTTAAGAAGCACATACAGTGCAGTCCCATTGTAGCACACTTCATTATAACACAGAATTCGATGTACATGTAACAAAGTCATGTTGTGGCTCCCAAATTTTTTAACCATGGAATTTTGCAAAGGAATTATAGGATTATGACCATGGTTTCTTTGTAAAAACAGGATCTTACATGAGTACGCATATTTTATTGAATTAATTAAATGAGTTGGGGAAAAGAGATAACCCTGGAGAGTCCCTACCACCTTGTCGCGGTCTCTGGGGCACACTTCACACAGGGGACGATATTGATTGTAATTATTGTCTCCTCTGGGAGTGCTAAGAGTAGGACCCACCAGTCTGCCGTGGGTGGCTTTCTCGTAACTCGAAGGGGATGGCCTGGAAGACTGAGAGCATGCAGAATATGGACGTTTATAAATTCTGTATGACTCAACACGTCTCTTTGGCCTCTTTGACGGGGTAGACTGAGGTGGAAACACGGCCCGGTGTTTCTAATCGGCTTTGTCATGCTAAGCCCCAGGATTCTGAAAATGTAAAAAAAAAAAAATATTTCTTATATCTTCGTTCTATAGTATCGTTCTGATGCCAACCATGTGTCCATTATCTTAAACTTTCTTTCTTTTATAAAATAATCCTGGAAGGCAGTGGCTTAACGGGTCAATTGTGCAGATTCTATTTGTGCAAGTATACCTTCTATGTATCTCTAGCACTGGAGATCGGAAATCCACTCCATTAAAGTGTTCCCTTGTTGGGCTCCACGGTGGGTGGAGAGCATGGAGGATGAATCAAACAAACAAACTACATGGCTAAACAAAAAGCAAAAAAACGTCACATAGCAAATTCAGATACTGACTCTGAAAACTCGTACCCAGCGTCTCAACCAACTAAACCAAATTCGTCAAGTTCGTCTACCTCAACAAAAACACCTTATGTACCTAGATTTTTACTTATACATTCTGAGCAGGAAGAGACCATTTCTTCCCTGTCTCCGTTTCTCGTGCATAAAACAATTATGAGTTTGACAGGAGAACCAAAGAGCATTAAAACACTAAGATCTGGTGACTTATTAATTCAATGTGCAAAGGAATCACACGAAAAAACTCTTCTACAGATGAAGACTTTCTGCAACCTCAAATGCTCTGTAAAACCTCATTCCTCATTGAACACATCAAAGGGTATTGTTCGCTGTCCTGCCTTGAGCAAAGTGACAACCGAACATATCATTGAGTTCATGGGTGAACAGGGAGTTACAGATGTTCGCAGAATCACTGTTCGTCGTGATGGTATATTAAAACCAACCAACACATTTGTTTTAACCTTCAATACACCAATCTTACCAACAGTTGTAAAAATAGGATTTATTCAAGTTAAAGTAGATGTCTACATACCGAATCCACTTCGATGTTACAATTGTCAAGTGTTCGGTCACCACGAAAACAAGTGTGGTAGACACCCTGTATGCTGCAACTGTGCTCAGCCTGAACATTGCGCATCTGGCCAGTGTGATAAACCTGCCAAATGTGTCAACTGTTCAGGTGACCACCCTGCAAGCTCTAAAGAATGCCCACAGTGGGAAAAAGAGAAACAAATATTGAAAATTAAATGTGAACAGAACATCTCATTCCCAGAAGCACGAAAACAGTTTGAACAATTTAACGGAGCAAAAACCTATGCAAGTGCAGTAAAACCTGGCACTTGCAACAAATCTACACAAACAGACAACAAAAGTACACAAACAGACGACAGCTTTAACGAATACTTACAGCAACAAGAAACAGAGAAAACGAAAGAGAGTACACCAAGAAAAAGTAACTCATCTCCTCATCCAGGAAAAAGTAACTCCTCTCCTGGGCCAGCCCTTAAGGCGGGGACCTTAGAAATGATAAAGAAGGATGAGGAGAAGAAGAGAAAGGAAGAGAAAGATAAATTGAAAAAACAACAAAAAGAAGAAAGAAAACAGATCTTTCTCAAAGAACAAGCACAGAAAGAAAAAGAACTAATAGAAAAAGCAAAACAAGCTGAAAAGAATCCATATTCTGTGTTTGCTGAAAAAGATGGCGAGGAGGTCATGGACGATGAGTCTGTGGTGTTCACAGAGCCATCTTCCAGTGATCACCTCCCTAAAGGCACACTGTCACGATTACCATTAACTTAAATAATGGAGGGTTTCAATCTAACCATTATTTTATTACCCCTTTTAATATTATTTTCAAGTATGGATTTTAAACATAAAATTATACAATGGAATTGTCGAGGTTTGAAACCTAATTATAATGAAGTATCATTATTGATTTCTGAATATAATCCGTCTATATTTTGTTTTCAAGAGACATTTCTTAAACCAGATGATAACATATCATTAAAAGGTTTTAATGTACATAACTATGTTCATACTGATTGTCTGAGGCCCTCTGGTGGTGCCTCAATATTTGTAAAATCATCTTTCCCACAAAGAAAGATTGATTTACAGACAGAACTACAAGCAACTGCTATTTCTGTCACTCTAGACAGAGAAATAACCATATGTTCTGTATATATTCCTCCATCGTTTTCTCTTAACTCCCAACACTTGGACAATTTACTGCAACAACTTCCTTCTCCTTATATTTTATTAGGTGACTTCAATGGTCACAATATCCTCTGGGGTGGTAAAAACAATGATTCCAGAGGTGAACTTATCGAAAATTTCATTACAAAGAATGACATTTGTATTATGAATGATAAGTCTTATACTTATCATTCTCCAAGAACAAAGTCTTTTACATCTATTGATCTTTCCTTCTGTCATCCATCACTGTTTCTTGATTATAATTGGTCTGTATGTGAAGACCAACACAATAGTGATCACTTCCCTATCATCATTGAACAGAACACTTATTCCACTGAGGATCACAATCCAAAGTGGAAATTAAATAGAGCCAACTGGGATCTATTTAATACTCTGTGCACTGGTAAATTGGTGCCAGAAAACTTCAAAGAATCTTCTGATCCTATAGCTGATTTTACCTCTTCTCTTATCGAAATATCTAAAGAATGTATTCCTCAAACTTCGACAAATCCAACTAAAAGTAATCCATGGTACAATGACGACTGTAAAGAAGCAATAAAACAGCGCAAGCAAGCTCTATCTAAATTCAAAAGATCTCCAAATACCAACAATTTCAATGACATCAAAGTATTTAGAGCTAAAGCCCGTAGAACAATTAAACTTTCGAAGCGTAAATCATGGAGATCATATGTTTCGAAAATTAATCATAAAACACCTATTAAAAAGGTTTGGGATATGATAAGAAAAATCTCTGGAAAAAACAAATCCCCCAACTACACACATCTAAACATGGTGGGTACTGACAGCAAAGCAACTTCAAAAACAGATATTGCTGACACTTTAGGAGAAACTTTTTGTCACAATTCATCATCATTCAATTACTCTGAATCCTTCAGAAAGATTAAAACCGAACAAGAGAAAGTTAAATTGAATTTTAAATCACAAAATAATGAAATTTACAACAAAGATTTTAATTTAGATGAATTAGTTGAAGCTATTCATCTATCACATGACTCAGCCACGGGTCCTGATGAGATCCACTATCAAATGCTTAAACATCTCCCAGATACTTCTCTTGAAACTCTTTTGAATATATTTAATTACATTTGGACTACTGGTAAATTTCCAGAAGATTGGATCTTAGCAACCATAATCCCAATTCCCAAACCTGGGAAAGATCCTGCGGAACCTAATAATTATAGACCTATAGCTTTAACAAGTTGTCTATGTAAAACACTTGAAAGAATGATAAATAAAAGACTTACTTGGTTTTTAGAATCCAATAATCATATATCGCGGTTCCAGTCTGGTTTCAGATCTGACCGCAGTACAACTGATAATTTAGTTAGATTGGAAACCTTCATACGTGATGCCTTTATTAAAAAGGAACATGTAGTTGCTGTGTTTTTTGATTTGGAAAAAGCTTATGATACCACGTGGAGATATGGCATTTTAAAAGATATCCACAAACTAGGATTAAGAGGTAGACTTCCTACATTCATTGAAAACTTCCTTGCGGACCGCGCCATGCAAGTCCGGGTTGGCTCCTCTCTGTCTGACTATTACGACCAGGAGCAAGGTGTACCTCAAGGAGGCGTTCTATCAACAACACTTTTTAGCATTAAAATTAATGATATTGTGAAATGTTTAGGTAATCTTACTGATTGCTCATTATACGTTGATGACTTCTGTATCTGTTATCGCTCAAAAAGCATGGCGACAATTGAACGTCAACTACAACAAAATTTGAATAAGATTGAAAATTGGGCAACTAGCAATGGCTTTAAGTTTTCCAAATCAAAAACACAGTGTGTACATTTCTGTCAGTTGCGCAAGCAACATGATGATCCGGTTTTAAATTTATATGGATCACCTATTCCAGTTGTTGAGGAATCTAAATTCCTTGGCATTTTATTTGATAGAAAACTCAGTTTTATACCCCATATTAAATATCTCAAAGCTAAATGTTTAAAAGCATTGAATCTTTTAAAAGTGCTTTCCCATACTTCTTGGGGTGCAGACAGAACTACACTTCTCAAGCTGTATCGGTCTCTAGTGCGGTCAAAATTAGACTATGGCTGTATTATATATGGCTCTGCACGAAAATCATATCTTCAAATGCTTGATCCTATACATAACCAAGGACTTAGATTAGCTTTAGGGGCTTTTAGAACTTCTCCTGTTGCTAGTCTCTATGTGGAAGCAGATGAACCATCACTATACTCACGAAGAGAGAAACTCTCTTTGCAATATGCTATAAGACTTGCTGCTAACCCATCAAATCCTGCTCATGAAGTTACATTCCCACCAAATTATGTTAATTTATATGAACAAAAACCTAAAGCTATTAAATCATTTGGCATCAGAATTTCACCACTCTTAGAATCTACCAATATCAAACCACAAAATATTGAAAAACATTTTACACCAAATATTCCAGCTTGGTGTATGAAACCACCTGAAATACTTTTTGATTTACATTCCGGGAAAAAATCTGAATCAAATCCACACATATTAAAAGATGATTTCAGAAAAATGCAAAGTCGTTATAAGAATTACCAACAAATTTATACTGATGGGTCAAAGGAAGACTCAAAGGTTGGTTGTGCTGTTATATCAGACAACCATAGTAATATGCAACGTATACCTGACGATTCATCAATTTTTACTGCTGAAGCCAAGGCAATTGATCTAGCTTTAGATTTCATTAGCACTTGTGATGCTAACAATAAATTTATTATATTTTCTGACTCGCTTTCTGTATTGAAAGCAATGAACCATACGAGTTCAAAGAATCCACAGATTCAGAAACTTTTAGAAAAATGTCATGAGCTTTTAGCTTATAAAGAAATTACTCTCTGTTGGATTCCTAGTCATATAGGTATTCAAGGGAATGAGATGGTAGATAAGCAAGCAAAAACATCGCTTTCATTAGAACCAACTTCTTTTAAAATTCCATTTTCCAATTTTAAGCCATCTATCAATAAATATATCTTGGAAGAATGGCAAACTTCATGGAATAACAGCATTGGTAATAAACTTCTTGACATCAAACCAACTATTGGTGAATATCAATCAGTTGTTCGAAACATAAGAAGAGAAGAAGTAGTTTTAGCTCGACTCCGCTTAGGTCATACAAGAGTCACTCATTCATACTTACTACAAGGTGAAGAGCAGCCACAATGTGTTGGTTGCGACGCACCATTCACTGTACGTCACTTCCTTTTGGAATGTGGCGATTTTGCACAAGTAAGAAATAATTGCTTCTGTGTTGATAACATGAAAGAATTATTTCAAGATATACATATTGATAGTATTATGACATTTTTAAGACAAATAAATCTTTTTAACAAAATCTAATTGCTATTTTTAAAATCATGTTTTGTTTTACATTTGTATCAGACCATAAAACAGATTTTTTAATGTTGTATTTTGTTCAGTTAAAGAACATGTACAGTTATCTGAATAGCTCTTTGAAACTGTCAGATATTGTACGTGGTCTCTCCTGTCAACAACCGTATTGTAATTAATTATCATTATACAAACTCATCATAATCTTTCCTTTTATTTTATCTTATAAATTTTTATTTTTTCCATCTTCATCATGTTTAGTTTAATACCGACTGACGCTAATGACCCACAAGGGTTGATGCGTCGTTAAGAACCAAACAAACAAACAAACGAAAAGAGATAAAATGCGAGGCTTGCTGAGCATTTATCTCTTTTTCGCAACGAGTTTAATAAATTCAATAATACAACAGCTGGGATGTTAGATTCTATTTATCATATGACATTAAGATTACTTTAAATCATATTTCTGCCGTAAAAACGTTAACATTTTGTCATTATGTACATTGTATGCTACATTGTTATGGATGTCATAACGTTTCCTGAAAATATGTTAACCACTAGTGGTTTATCGATTTTATTGCATGGTGTTATTTCACTCCCAGATGCGACGTCATATGATAAAATCATTTCTTTGTAACAGAATTCACTTACACAAACACAGCATTATAAAGGCTCTGGACTGTAATATCAGAGTAATAATTTTACATGACGATCAATAGCCTCTCATCAACTATGCTGAACTAATTTAGAACCCTAAGCTGGTTTAGAGGCCAGCTGATCAGGCTCCACACTGTTTTCCCCTTGCTTGTAAATACATGGAATCTTGTGAGTGTATTGGGGAGGAGTGTAGTACATGAATAAATCCAGCAAGATAACAGTTAAACATGATACAACTTATTCTGATGACATCATATTCCATGGGTTTAGATAAACAAAATTTTTTTGAGTAAAATTATAAATATTTTCTTACCCATCAGTTTTGACATATGTTTTGGGTGCTCAAAAGAACCATCTCATTTGAGATGGTTCTTTTGAGCACCCACAACATATTTTTTGGTTGAGAAATAAGAAAACTAATTTTCTTGGTAAGCAGTCTTATAACAAGGCAACAACAAGGTAAGCATTTCATTTGATTGAAAATTTGATTTTGTGAACTATGCTTTTGCTAAGCTGGTAGTTGCATGGTTGTAACTAAATGCTTGATATTATCTGTAATCTGAGCTCTAGGAACTATCTGTATTTATCTTCTTCTTTTTTCTGTTTCAGCGAAGACTTTATGTTACCAAATGTATTGTTTATGTACAGCAGAGATAAAAAAGTAAGTTTATTTAATTTTCATTCCTTTTTTCTCTTAATGATAACATTAAAACAGATTTTTTTTGAGTTTATTTATCAAAATGTTTTACCCCTTTTATCACTTGTAAATAATGCAGTTAGTTGTCTCACCTGCTAGTGTTGACTGCTGTTAACCTTTGCAAACATTTCTTTCTGAGATCAGCCCCAACAAAATGTCCTGTCTGATCTAGATCCACAAGGCAAGTGAGTACCACCAGGAAATGCCACAATCATAGACCACAGACACACCTACAGCACTGTGAGGAAGAGATACAGAACACTGACAGCCACACAACAGCAAGAACTCAATTAAATAAATGCAACCAGCCCTCTCTCTCCATTGCACAGCGAGGAAGAGACACAGAACACTAACAGCCACAGGACAGCAAGAAGACAATTTAAGTAAAGACCCAGCTCTCTATTTTCCTCAGCGAGATGGTTGCAAAGTTAGAAAGGGCACAAAGTACTGCATTACAACAACAAAAGAACCACCACCTTAGAGGGGAAAGCAGTAGGAGCCAGGGGGTCTTAGTCTTCATTTACATCCATACCTTGTGTATGCCAGCAGCAAAGGCTTTGGTGAGCAGATTTGCCTGGACCTTTGTTCCATGACAATGGTATAACTACCAAGCAGGCATTTAGTTAAGAGTGCATAAAAGAAAATTAATTTTCTTATTTTTCAACAAAAATGTATGTTGTGGGTACTGGAAAGAACCGTCTCAATGAGACGTTTTTTTGAGCGCTCAAAACATATGCTAAAATTATGGATAAGAAAATATTTACAATAATATGAGCCAGTGCATGGGATTTCAAACAATGTGGTATGTGCGACCAGCAAAGCCTCAGATCAGCCTGCGCATACGCGCAGGCTGATCAGAGCCTTTGCTAGTCACTTGAGTATTCTATGATTTTTAAGCTACTGACTGAACACCATTTGGAGTTTCTAAGCTTAAAGGGAGGCTGGAGAGGCTGGTCTGAGTCTACACGTGTCAAAAATGCCACAGTGTTCGAAATCACATGCCACGGCTCATTATTTTATGCTGAAATATTTTGTATATCTAAACCTGTGACCAAATCACATGTTCTGACTCCTTCTATATTCTCTACTTTCAGAAAGGAGTAGGAACTACGGACGATGAATTTACTCTCATGAAAATTATCTGTACAGTTTGTGGACAAAGAGACTGTCCCAGGCACAGGTATTGTCAGATAATTTCTTAGTTCTTGAGGACCCGTTGTGGATTCTAACACACCCTGGCTGTATAGTCAATCGGGTAGTCTCTGGTTTACCGGGCGCATTCTATTCTGTTTGTTGTTTAGGGGTTGTTACCATATTGGACTTTGAAAAGATCAAAATTGCATGGCCTATACAATTGATTAAATAGCCCTTACAAGAAAACGAAGCGGGGTGTGGGGGCGCAGCCACCATCATTTAACGAACAGACTGTAAAACTTCAGCCTCACGTCATAAACTGCGTCCAGTAAACCAGAGGTGCGCCGTCAATCGTAAAGTACGGTGATATATTTCATAATATTTACATTTTCAAAGCAAGCCTTTAATGAATCTTTAGAATTTTGCAACCGTTCATAGCCTCATGAATGACACAAAATTTGATTGACAGCTGCCAAGCTCATTTGCTCGCGCAATTCGCTTCCAACATTGAATTAATTCGCCAAATGTGATCCTGGTGTTGTGATTGACAGCAAGCCACACCTTAGTTGCATGTACAAAACAAGCTTTCACGTTTGCTCCATTGGCTGTCCGTGTTCACAGTGGCTGTTCAGCTTTAATGTTTTGCACTCCAACAAAACGGTTAATACGATCAAATATTAAATACAAAATTGTTTTATCTCCTAAATTCTAAATAATTTTTATATATAAGTTGTTTATAATAAAATGTTAATATAAGCAATAAATTCAATTTTTGGAAGGTTCATGGAATCATGAATACTTCGGGTCTCTTACAAAGTTAACATGAACACGGTGTAGCATCGACTCCGGAACTTGCTACCAGGTGAATCGAATGTCAACACAGACATGGCATGTAGTGGGGTGAGTCAAACATTTTTTTAGTGGTTTGTAATGAGCGTCTGCCTTCGAAGTGAATAGAATTCATATTTAGAGAACTCAAACACTTGTCCGTGCCCGCCAAAATGACCAATTCTTGCTGTATGTCACAAAACATCGCGAAACACTGCCAGCTAATACGGCTAAAAACAGCATGTCCCATCGAAAAATGTTTGTTTCTGCATTGTTTAAACCGTTTTCCACCTCGTTTGCAATGCCAAAATAATGAGCATATTGGAAATCACGCTCGGTATAAGTTTTATTTGTGATGATCTTGATTTGACTGATATATATTCAAAAACAGAAATCGCTTTGAGTACGGCAATTTACCAGTCCGAAGTACGGCAACTTGAAAAAAACATCAAATTTACAGTACGGCTATTTGCATCGACATGTTTGTCCGTGAAAACTCCCCAAACCACCCAAATCACCCTAAACGAACACCAAAACCAACCTTTCCAGCTTCAAACAACCTCATGTCCCCAAACACACCACACCAAACACCTCAGCACCAGATATGGGCCAGCACACGACACTTTGGTACTTATCGCATATTCGCAAAAGTTTTATTTAATATGCTGACGCTGACGTAAATCTGAGAGCAGCAAAGGCCCTGGCGAGACTGCGCGGATGCACAAGCTAGTCTGAGCGATTGGCTGCTCGTAGTACCCAATCTCATGTACATGCGTAAGGGTGTAAATGGGCGAATTATGGCCATAGAATTTAGCGATTAGCGAAAATTGGCCCTAAAAGTTAACGATTAGCGATTTTAGGGTTAATTTGACCGAATAGAGGAATGTTACGAGGGCTGTTCAAATATGAATGCAAGTAGCTTCATTACTTTCTTCACATATATGCTACGACACAATGTCATACCTTTCTGAAAAGAACTCTTTGTTACCTTTAAAACGGCACAAAACATAAATAAAACACTCACCATATTTCTCGAGTTCCAAACGTTTATATAAAGGCCATTCCAGTATACTGAATTTTTTCTGAAGCAAATTGCCATACACGTTTTGGTACATGTGCTGATATAGTGTCATATCTTTGTAACTTTGAGACAAAATGGCACCAAATTTTTGATGCAACTTGAACATACATTGACAAAGGTGCATGCAGAAAAAAGTTTATATAATCCCGTTTCAATCTTGAGTAAACAGGCACGTTTGTGACGTCATTAATTTTATGATAAACGTCATTTTGAGTTATCTCCTGGTGATGCAATAATGAACATCGCTTTGTCTTTTTCTTTGCGTTTTGCTTAAAGCATGCTTAATATGTCATAAGGAAGTTTTCAAAACGCTCCGTTCTCTATTTACAGAGTTATCACATGTCATATCATTTTTCAACCATTTTTTTCTGCTTCTTAATGACGTGTTTACATTAATTAAAATATGTTCAATCTGTCTAGTCCTCAAGACCAGGTGAGTGATTTTATTGTAAATAATGTCTATTTTGGTAAAACTTAAAGTTAACGTTCAAATTTATATTAAAACCGTAATGTTAAGGCCAAAAAATTAAGTATAAGTTCTATAACCCCTTCACTTAAGGCAGTTTTGACTTAATAAAAATGTTTTTCAGCTTTTAAAAATTACCCACTATCCGTCAATGATTTGTAGCAACAACTCAGTACACAGGTATCATACCGAATTCTTGAACGCAGATATTTTTCGCCTACTCTTTTCGCGGAGAATAAATATACTGAAATTGAAGGTAGGGGCTCTCATTTGAAATAGTAAAAACTTATTTACGAACACTTGCTAGAGTCGATTAAAGGCATATATATTTTCTTGAATAGTCACCCTAGCAACACATCATGGCTAAGGCATTCCAGTACTTAAACTATGCGAGTAAAATGCAAATACATCATGAACGAGTCCTTGAAATCGGGATACTTTGGGATTGCTTGACAATTACACCTTTTTACAGAAATGGTTTTATATTTTTTGCGTTTTTGGTGAAACGACGTTTACTTGTTTTTACCATTATGTTAATGATTCGGCTTAAATAAGCGTCATTTGTTTATGAGAATGGGATTTCTGTCCTTACCCCTTCAACGGTTGCAAGTCTTAACCGCGGGGGTGCGAGAAAAGATGCTATAGGGTCCGCGGGGTTTTGTTATCTGGCCGCGGGGTAGGGCTTTTTAGAACCGTTTTTTCACACATTAATTAAAGCGGCAAGAACCAATTATGGGATCAAAGGCACTTACATTTTGATAGTCTGTTGGTTTCTACCAGCAGGGACAGCCGATACTGGTTCTATTGCGAGTTTGATGCGAATCTGAACCACGGGGTGAGAGCATGTTTTAAATCTTACCGCGGATGTGACCATTGTCGGCGTTGTTCATGGCCGCGGGGTTCTGCAATATGCTTTCGTTTCCGCGGAAATCCTAAAACTAAAAAAACTATCAGAATCATCTATAACAAAAGATAGGTAGGTGGTGTGCTGAAACCACTGGACCAATTATGGTTAAATTAGAATGAAACCATTGGGTTTCGCTCTTTTTATTTCTCTGAATGCCCATCTAGCTAAACAATCTAGTATTTACGGTAGTAAGATCGCCTGACCAAAGTGCCAAAGGTTGTGAGCAGCAAAATCGAGCTGTTTGTTTGTCTGCCCGTTAATCAGTCCGCCTGTCTGTATGCATTGGTTCTTTTACTTGTATGCTCGTTAAACCAGCTTACATGTGTCTAGTGGCTCAGGTGGTTAGAGCGCCTGTCCAATGTTCTGAAGGCTGTGAGCAGCATAATCTAGCCGTCTGCCTGCCTGCATGCTTGTCTGTCCACTTGCCTATGACTGTCTGTCTCGCTGTATCGGTTCATTGCTCTTTTTACTTGTTTTGTGGGCCAGTTTCGCTAGATTATCTTGTAGCTCAGGTGGTAGGAGTGCCTGACCCCATTGGGGATACTTTCATTTTTTCTTAATACGTAGGCTTGTACCCAGCATCTACTCTTTTACCCCAAAAATATAGGAATATCAGGCATACTCAAAGATATTTGAAAATCAACCCCAAACACATTTTCCAATACTGTACATTGACCTTAAGAAAAGCCCTAAAATGTATAGAAATGACTCCCCAAAAGGTTCAAAAAATATTCAAAATATCATCATACCCCAAAGCATATTATTTATTTTTCTGACCCCCCTCCTCCCCCCCCAAAAAAAATTAAATTCAAAATTTTGAACCTCCAAAAGTGGACCGAACCTACTTATTTATGATATTATAAGAGTACCCCCCCCCCCCCTCCGCCAAAAGCTGACCATTGTTTTTAGAGAAGTATGCACCAAAATATAGCTGTCTGTCTGCTTGCTTCTAAGTCAATCAATCAGTCAGCCAGCCAGCCCGAACAACCGCGTAGACTGAGCTACTTTGTAAAAGCATATACTTGTTACATAAAAGTGGTTGCATGTTCCAGGGCTGGGGGGGGGGGGGGGGGGGGGTAACTCTCATTTTTCCTTCATATGTATGGTCAGGCCCAGCATCTACGGTTCACCCCAAAAATATCAATAATTTCAAGTACCCCAAAAAATATTTGAAATTTTAGCAACCCCCAAAAATATCCCCCATCGAATGAAAAGACCCTAAAATGCATAGAAATGACCCTTAAATATAGTTCAATTATGTGATAAACCCCCAAAATATACACAAAATCTTCATACCACCAAAAATATTCATTTCTCTGAAAACCCCAAAACATACTGAAATAGAAAATTTTGAACCCCTAAAAATGGCCTTAGCCTACGTGTTTATGAACATATTAGAGTTCCCCTCCCCCCTCCCGAGCTGCGTGTCTTGTTCTTCGGGGTAAGTTATTGATAACAACAACAAAATTTTGGGGGCATATTTGTTGCAAGTTATATGCATTGTAGACAACAGAGGAATAGGCTACTGTCCGTCCTACATGTGCGGATCCAGACAGTTTTTGTCAGAGGGGGTCCAACTATAACGGCTTTTTTCCTTTGCTGGTTTTTGAATGATGACGAGAGGTTGGATCCAGATATAACTATAAGCGGGCCATCTTCTGTCCGAAAGCAAAACGCCATTTGAATGGCGTCAAATGGCATTTCGCTGACGAGCCGATGCTGCTGGCCCATCATTGAATGCTAGGATGATAACTGTGATTTTTCAGGGGATCCGGACCAGAATTGCTGAGAAACCGTACATTTTTGTGATATTTCGAGGGGGGGGGGGCGTCTGGATCCGCGGATGTCCTATGGCGGCGAATCTTTTGGCGTCCGTCCATTTTTATTGTTGCCCCCATTGTATTAGGGGCTTGCCTAATCATGCTGTTCTCAGTAGACGAACGAGGACATCTCAGAGAAAAAAAAAACAGTTGCAGACAACATTTATATGTCAGGGGCGTCGCATTGTGTTGTGTCCTTGAGCAAGACACATTTATCCTTGTTTAAGTACTGGTTCAACCCAGGAAGACCCGTCCCGATATATCTGAAAAATTGTTGACTGGGAGGTAAAGAATCAAATCAAACAAAATCAGGGGCGTAGTCAGAGGATTTTATCATGTTGAAATTACCAAAAAATGAAGAATTAAGATAGTTGACCTTGTTACTTTACTTTTCAGCAATGATTGCGAATAACAAAGGCACTGATCAGACTGCGCGAAAGACCAGCAGTGCCTTTATTGTTCTTTGAGATTTCTCGCATCGAGGCCCATGTGATGTTGAAGCCCAGGCATCCTTGCTTCTGCCTTGCTGCGCGCCTTTATCTTGAAATAATACTGGGGCCCCCAGGTGTTTGGGGGAGCTTGGGAGAAGGGCTATATATTTTCAGGGAGATGGGCTGCACTGGTAATTATTTCAGGGATTTGAGGAGCAAACTTATAGTTTTGGGGATTTTGGGAGCCCTGCAATAAAGTAAAAAATAAATTTATGAACTCTAACCTTAAAGGAAAAGCATTCATTTCATTTGATTTTTTTTTAATTCTTCGGCTTCTGAGGGGAAGCCCCCATACCCCCATCCCCTCCTTGGAATATCTAAATGTATTTACTTTCGAGCTCTAACATGCTACTCTGCCTTGGTATTGGTGAAAGGTATGGCGAATAATTTTTACTATTGCTGATTTATTGTTAAAATTGTTAATTTTTAGGTTGATAATAATGTATTTTGGAACACTCAGATTGCGCCAGCTTGCACCATTTTAATTAAAAATAAATTCGGGGAGTTACCCCCGGACCCCCCAGCACGAATCTGAATCCACATCATTACATGGAAAGGAAAAGCATCCATTTTTACATTTCTTTGGCTTTTGGGGACTATTGCCCCCAGACCCCCTTGTAATATGTGATTGTATTCATTTTTGTACTAACGTGCGCATCTGGATTAATCATGGAGAAAAATATGGCACAAAATTTGGGGCGTTGTTGATTTATTACCCTAAAAATTGTTGAATTTTAGGTTGATAATAACATACTTTGGAACACTCAGAATGCACCAGATCGCACCATTTTATCATTTTTCCCGGGGAAGCATGTCCCCGGAACCCCCAAGGACAAGTGTTTATTTCATTAAACTAATTACATATCACGTAATATTTGTATTCTTTGGCTAAGCCCTATCTTTAAATGTATATCCGTAAACATATTAAGTGAATATTTAGTCATCCGCTCGTGTATAGCTTCATTGTTTAGGCATGTGAATTTAATACTATGGAAAGAAAAGTGCATTTTAGGGAGAATTGGCTTATATTTTTGGGGATTTGGGGAGAAGCTGAATTAATTTTAAGGATTTGGGGAGCAAAGAAAAAATACTTTCAGGGAGCTGAGGAATTTTGGGAGATCAGTGCATTATTTTTAGGGATCAAGGGAGCATAGACCCCCTGGGGGCCTCAATACTATATTCGTTATGCTTTGATTTGTTTAGCAGACGAAACATTCGCGAGGCCCTCCCAAAGTGGTGATGTAAATGTCCCCATGTTCCCCGAAATAAAAGGGGCGTGTTCCTCTGCCCACCCCCCATCGAAAATTTGTTATCTTTTGTTCCCTGTTCTCATGTTAGCTTAAAATAACCGTTTCATCGCGACGGTTCTTTTGAGTACCCACAACATATGCTTTGGTTGAGAAATAAGAAAGTTATGTTACTGTTACACAATCTTAACTGAAGTCCAGCTTATGTTCAAAACAATATTAAGACCAACATATGCATGATGGGAACTCCATTTGTATTAAATTGATCATAGGAATCAAATTATAGTGTTGCGAACCTAAAAGTTTGACTTTCTTCTCCAACATGGAGCAACAACAAGCACAAATATATTGTTGGCCATATTTTCAAACATTTAGAGGAAAGCTCGGGATATTGACAGAATATTTTATTTTGATTTGATTCTTTTATTTAATTCAAGTAAATTTCAGTCTAAACTCAGCAAATATATGATACCTATATGGACTTACGCTTTTCAGTATATCATTGCATACTTATTTTAAATAAAACATGTTCAATAGCGTAGCCAGAACGCTGGAAAAGTTACGCACATCAAATGCGAGTATGCACTGATATACTGAAAAGCGTAATCCATATAGGTATCATATATTTGCTGAATTTAGACTGAGGTTTGCTTGATTAAATAAAAGAATCAATTGTATCCCTTTTCAAAATGGGAACTTCTCTTAAAGGAAAAAATTTGCTCCCAGAGGGAGTGAATTCTTTCCTTTTTGAGCAGTTCCTTAAAGTATGAAAAATCACTATCACCACATTAGGTGCCCTCCCTTGAATGTTACTATTTTTATTACGCACGTGCGTAACTGCGTCATGGTAGCTACGCCAATGATGTTGATTAAGGTTATTGCATTTTAAGCAATTTATCTATTACAACTTCGAGGACAGTACTAGGGTTCAACACCGTATCATCCGCGTTTCAGTATTAGCATTTTCCGTAAGTAATCACCTCGGTTAGACTAGCAAATTCTTGGTGTGCCCCGCGGACAGGTACACCAACGTCCGCGGATAAGATCAACATTTTTGAGCATAGGCACCATGTTTATATGACATTATCTAGTAAATTCTAAGAGCAATTACTATATTATTTTTTGCAAAATTGCTCTCGATAACCTGGCTTTTAAGATATCAATGTTAAATGAAATGTTATTTTAGGATTTTCTCAGTTCGATCAACTGAAAGGAATTTTTGCCTTTCAAAATAATTTCCACCGTTTTAAACCATAATTTGTGATCCAACAGTAGAGTTTGCAAGGATTGCGATATTCTAAGCACATGAACGAGTGTTTGGTTGTGTTAATACACTAGATTTGAGTTGGATATAGATGATAAAAATATATTATTTTACCCTTTTACGGAACCAACCCTCCCCTCCACCATTAAAGAAACGACCCCCGAGACAAGACTAGCCGCAAATTCTCCGCAGTCAGAAAACGGTATGATACCTGTGCAGTATGAGCGATCAACATATTGTCTTCGAGCTAAAACTAGTTTAAATGTTGCTTCGTGCATTTTGTTAGAGAAAAGTTTGAATGAAAACTGAAAGGTGGTGTTTTGTTTACCATTTATTTGCAAACATAAGGAGATTTTAGGGAAATCGATTCGATGTAATTTAACAAAAACATGTCAGATTTTCGCAACTTTCACAGAATTATTATGTAAGTATATGGGGATACTTTCTTAAAAATTTCAAGATATTTCACCGATCTATCGAATAATTATACGCTCGTCTATATCACTGGTATGTTCGAAGCATTGAGTTTGTTAGTATACTAAAGTGACCCTCATTCAAAGGGCTATAACTCGATTAGTGTACAGTTTTTTTCTTTAGGTCTGATGCCAGTTTAAAGGTGACATATAATTCTTTATAGAATTGTTTACCATTTTGTCGTAGCATATATGTGATGAAAATTATGAAGCTACTTGCATTCATATTTGAACAGCCCTTGTAAGTGCTAGTGATTAGCGAATTTCGGCCTATAATTTAATGATAAGCGATTTATGGGCGAAAAAATACCAAATATCGAAATGACACGTTTTTGATGGAAAAAAGTTATTCCAATTCGTTTTTATAATAAACCGTTACTGATAACCGATTTTGGGGGCTATTTTTTACAGATACTAAATTTTAGGTCTTAATTCTTCTGGTTACTAATTTTTAGGTGTAAATTTTACTGATTAGCGATTTTTGGGTCTAAATTCTACTGATTAGCGATTTTTGAGCTCAAATTTTACTGATTAGCGACTGTCGTGCCAACCAAGAGTGACAGTGACGTTATATATTGTTTACAGTTGCTAAGTTTATATATAGTACAATGCTAGTACAATGTTAAACATTAACTTGTACAGTACATCTCACGTTAGAAGATGCCGTTTTAATCCTATCCTGAAGGTTGCTCTCACTGTCACTCTTAGCTGGCAGGACAGTAAATTCTATTTGGAATGGCTGGTTTAATGTGGTGGTTTGGTTAATTTCTTCAACCGTGGGTGGATGCTTGAACATAATATTTCCACTCCTCTTATTACAAATTGTAAAATTAACCTGTACTCTCGATTTCGACTTGAATTGTATTGTAAGTGCATCGAGATTAGACACCCAGTCAGGGTCTGAAATATGAATTGTTCAGCGTAGACCAAGCTTTTTTTGTAAAAGTTTAAACTTGTGTTAGTAGTAAGGGAAATAATTAAGTGATAATACTATACGAGCCGAAGCCCACAACTACAAAGCCAATTGAACTCAAACTTAAATCGAGTTCAAACGACTCTGGTCACACTTAGACGAAAACCACATAGGCGTAGCTATGACGCTTTTGGGGAGGGGGTGTTAAGCCTCAATACTTTTGGGGGCATGATGTTTTGGCAGAGGGGTCCAACTTTTACTTTTTTGATAGGGGACACTGTTAGCGTGACGACATCGGGCCACCAGCAAAACGCCATTGAATTTGCTGGCAAACGGATGATAGCACAACATTGAATGCTAAGTTGGCAACTTTGTGATTCTTCACTGGACCAGCATTGCAAGGGAATACTATATTTCTGCGATCTTCAGGGGTATGGGCCCCCTGCCCCCTCCCCCGGATACAAGCATGAATACCTGAACATTTTCAGTACAATACACTTAACACGGTGCATAACCATATCGGATTCTATCTGCGCAGCCCGGACTCTATCTGTGCAGCCCGGATGCTACCTACGCTTGTCTCTGACTCTATCGGTGGGATTTAGACCCGAAGGTAAGAGGGAGTAGATAAAATGGTAAAATTCTTCTGAATCACCTCACATTTAGTAAAGTCAGCCTGTTCACGGCACTTCCGAAACTCCAGTCTACCAGTTTATGTTCGTATTTGGCTCCATCTTAAATTCAGTTCTTTATAACACGCTGGAATGCTGATGGGTTGTGTGTGAAGTGTAGTACAGTGTCCACTTTGACTGCTGTTTAAAGCCTTACTTTCTTGGATTTGTACAGGTCTTTGATATAATTTGGACATCAATATTCATTTTGAATACAGATAGTGACTCGTTGACGGAACTTTGCACTTTATTTGTGAATAAATAAAAGTGTTTACCTTTTATGAAGGCAACGGACAGCTATCTGCGTGTGGTATCGGACTCTATTTGTGCAAAGCAAAAACATTGCACGGACTCTATCTGCGTCCTGCCTTCGGGGTTTCCGACAAAATGAGATTAAAACCAGTCTGCTCAGTTACAGAGACTAGGTAGAAAATTGAAATTCCGAATGTAGCAAGTCTAGATATGATAGTTTCCAATAAGCGAATAACAAAGGCGCTGATCAGACTGAGCGGATGCGCAGGCTGATCGGAGCCTTTGTGGTTTGCTAACCCCCGACGACCGGTTTTCTTGCGTCGAAGCCCATATATGATACGATTTACCATTACACATTAAATAAATTGAAATGCATGGTCACTCAGCTGGCGTAGCATGGAATTATCCTGTGAGCATAATCGATCAGGCGCCCAGTTCAAAATAGTTTTCTCATTTCTCAACCAAGTGCTCAAAGTGATCGTCTCAGTGAGACGGTTTCTTTTCATGAATTAGAAATTAATTACAATTCTATGTTGAAAATGTCCTTATCTGGACCTATGGTCGATATTACATGTACATGCATGTGTTCAAATGACATTCAAAAGAAACGCGAGTGACTATGACGTGATTTCGACGTCGACGTGGCTTAGGCACCGTGGTGTAGTTTGCTCGTTAATTCATACAAATGTACGGCCTTCGTTTATTGGGATAGATGTACAATTGTACAATATGAATTTTAACATGATAGGAAAAAAAGTTAGTGAAAGAAGAATATAAAGTAAAAAATAACAAAAGAAAAACCTCTGATAAACCCCTGACAAAATGGGCCATAACAAAATAAACTTAGAACTTCAGTTAAACGATATCATCAGGGACGAACTTGATTATTGCCGGACATATTTTCTGCTGCGAATATAAGCGTCAACGTCACTTTAAACAGACGTCGATGCGGCGCCAATGATGCCGCCTTTGCGTCCGGGTAGTGTAGTATTGTAGAAATCGCATGTTCGGCTGGTTTGTTTGATATATCTCAAGGACTTACTCAACAACCTCATAATATATATAAACGACGTAATATTGACGCTGGTGCGACGTCAAAGAGCTGCATCGGTGTCATTATTGCTGCGTCCTGTCCCAAGAGCTAATGAGATGATGTTTGCTTCCCCTGGGACAGCCTTCGAAAAATTTCATCACATGTTGTCAAACGACGTAATATTGGCGTCGATGCGACGTAAAAGCGCTACATCGTCGCAAATATTGCCTAGTGTTGTAACTGGCCTATTCACATTCTGACCTGATTCTATATTAAAGATAACATGCAGCCCTGGCGAGGCGATGACGATTGTTGTAAGAAGAAAAAAGTGTATATTCCGTGTTTCCAATAATCGAATAACAAAGGCGCTGATCAGACTGAGCTTTTGTTGTTCGCAAACCCCCGAAGACAAGCTTTCTTGCGTCGAGGCCCATATATGATATGATTTACCATTACACACACAAAAATAAATCCACGTGGTATATCCAATGCCACAAAAAAAATAGTTTCGCACCTTTGCATGAGTGGATCCAAAAAGTTTTGTTAGAGGGGGTCCCAGGAGGGGGGGGGGTACTCTGATATTTTCACACATACGTAGGCTCGGGCTATTTTTTGGGGTTCAAAATTCTGAATTTCAATATTTTTGGGGGGGTTTCAGAAAAATGAATATTTTTTGGGGTATGAAGATTTTGTGGATATCTTTTGGGGGGTCATCACAAAATTGGGCTAGTTTGAGGGTCATTTCTAAGCATTTTAGGGTCTTTTTTTTAAGGTCAAGGTACAAGATTGGGATATTTTTTGGGGGTTGCTAAAATTCCAAATATTTTTTGGGGTGCTTGAAATTCCTGATATTTTTTGGGGTGAACGGTAGATGCTGGGTCCGAGTCTACATATGCGGAAAAAATTAGAGTGCCCCCCCCCCCCCCCCCCCCCCCCCCCCCCCTTGGGGAGGGGGTCCAACTTTGGCAACGTTTTTAGGGGAGGGAGGAGTGCCGATGATGGCCCAAAATTGAATGCTGGCTTAGTAGCTGCGATTTTTCAGGGGATCTGGCACACCATATATTTTTGTGATTTTTAAGGGGGGTCCGAACCCCCTGCCCCCCCCCCCCCCCCCCCCCCCCCCCCCCCCCCCCCCCCTCTGGATCTGCACATGCTTAGAGTGATATTCAAATGATAACATCAAATATCTTACAATGTACAAAATGCACATGCATGCTTATGAAATAAGGAAGTTATTGTATGGTTGTGCGTATGTACGGGAGATAATCCACTCGCTAAAGCTCGTGGATTGTCTTCCCTTACATACGCACAGACCATACAATAACTGTCACCATAGAATTTGCTGATAAATATTTTTAATAAATTGATATTCAATCGGCAACAAGTCGTGCACGATATTGGGGATATTTGAGCTATAACTGAAATAAAGCCAATCTGCTTACTTTATTTTTTCAAAAGAGTTTCTGGGAGTTACTTTGCGTAGTTTTGAAATATTAGTTCCATTTTAAAAGTAAACATATTTGTGTTGTTTTCTGGTGTGGTATTTGTCACGTTCCTATGTGGTGTCCTGGGTCGTGTGGTATTTGATTGTATCGATTCCTGATCCTTGCCGTCTTACCTACTTAAATAGGTTAAGGTTTATTGTTTGCTGGTAAGCGGGAAGACAATTTTCATTTGGGCACATTGAACAATGCAATGGAGGGAGTGTTTGTGGTGTGTTTGTGTGTGTGTGGGGGGCAACATATCAATGCTATCTGGTTTTAATTTGATTTGATTTTTGTCGTCCCATCAACAATCTTTCAGTTATATAGGGATGGGTCTTCCTGG
This sequence comes from Loripinus fragilis, assembly GCA_964019695.1. Classification (NCBI taxonomy): domain Eukaryota; kingdom Metazoa; phylum Mollusca; class Bivalvia; order Lucinida; family Lucinidae; genus Loripinus; species Loripinus fragilis. Next base: position 90,195,596 of record OZ026519.1, read on the forward strand.
GTTGAACCAGTACTAAGCTAGGATAAATGTGTCTTGCTCAAGGACCACAACGCAGTGACACCGGTGAGGCTCGAACCCGCGGTCCTTGGGTCTCGGGTCAAGCACTCTACCACTGAGCCATGCATAGATCTGCGATGTTCATGGCTAGTCTATAAATGTAGTTGTCTTCAGTGGAGTTCATGCGCGAATCAAGAGGGGGAATAGGGGCCCGGATCCCCCCTAGAAAATCACAAGTCATATGGGTTTCTATAGAAATAAGCATTTGGACCCCACTGGAAAAAGGTTGGTTGGACATCCCTGGAAAATGTTGTACCCCCTCTGAATCCTTGGAAAGTATAGATTTCTCTGAAATAAAACCATTGGACCCCCTCTGTAAACTATAAAATAAAGTGGACTAAAAACAACGTTGTCAAGGCTATTTTCTGGCTGTCGGGCCTGGACCTCACCCCCATCCCCGATTAAAAATTCCTGGATTCGCGCATGGAGTTGCATGGTTATTATAATCTAGAAAATTAGCTACAGGCCTATAGACTAGCTACAAAGTAGGAATATTATGTTTATATATATGAAAATAAAAATGAAAACACTATTTGAATAGGAAATCTAGGTATAAGAGTTGTTTGTTTGATTTGATTTTTTTACGTCCCATCAGCAAACTTTCAGTTATGTAGTGACATGCCTTACTGGGTTGAACCCATACTAAGTTAGGATTAGTGTGTCTTTCTCAAGGACTCAATGCAGTGACGCCGGTGAGTGTCGAACCCGCGGCCCCTCGGTCTCGAGTCAAGGACTCTACCACTGAGTCACTGCGCTCCCTGGATATAAGAATTATTGAGCGTACAAGCTATCACCCATAAAGTTAATTCTAGGGAGATAGCTATAAAGACAAGCAAGGAAGGGCAACCACTCTTGCACGTGACACACCGTCTAGACCCAATTTACATGCCTACCAAATATTATGAAAATATCTCAAAGGGTATTAAAGCTATTGAATGCATATTTAGCACTACAAGCTTTTGTCTGCAAAAAGCACAGATATAGTCTGCTGTAGCACAGATAGACTCCGTTGCCTTAGTGTCAAATTTTATCAGGTGCCATAAAATGACAATACTTTGAAGTCACAAATAGAGTCCGTGGCATCGGAAAATCAGGTTTGCGTTTTTTGCATGTTGATATTTCTGTAAAAAATCATCTCTACGTCTCATTTTAAGTGTCACTATCGAGGGACATATTTTTCTACTTGCCACAAAAATAGAATCACAATACACAAAAGCTAAGTTGACAATTTCTTTGTTTTCAGTGACGATGCGATTGTTTCTAATCAACAGCATGGCAATTGTGGGCCATCGTGACAGGCACTGAACTTCACTGACAGTAAACTGCCATCGAAATGTTCATGATTTATCAAGTAGTTATCTCGTGGTGACTATGTCACCTTTCACATACGCGCTTTTCCCATCTTTTTTCGCACTGTTACGTGCCATGCCTGTGTTGTTTTCAAAGATTTTCACAGATAGAGTCAGAGACAAGCACAGATAGAGTCTGGGCTGCACAGATAGAATCTGGGCTGCACAGATAGAATCCGATACGGTTATGCACCGTGATTAAGAGGGTCCGTGGAAGCACCCCCAAACCTCCACAAAATCATATCGGACCAGGCTCAACCGCAAACTAACCAGCACGTATTCCATACAATCTCACGACCAGGATAACCACAACCTTTAAAGCAGACTTTTGCGCATCATGCGTGGGCCTCTCACAGGGCGATTAATACAAGCACTAGCCTATAGTTTTCCATTAGAAAAAAAGAAACTGGTAAGGGACCTAAGCATATGGGCCCCTCTGTGAAATAAGCAGACGAAAAAAAGTGAAAAACTGGATCCGGGCATGCGCAAATGCGATGAGCACCAAACCCTGGTGCAATTAGACGTACCCCCCCCCCCCCCCCCCCCCCCCCGGCAAGTATGTTAGTACACGAGGCAACGGTTTGTCGAAGTGTTTCATTTATCCGGGCAAGTAAAGGGTTTGTTATTGTATTGGTGTGCTGGAGTGTGTGATGGGACAGGGAAAATTGAAGTCAGGATTGGTGGTGGTTTGGTGTTTTAATGCTGACCCATAAATAACATATTAATTTTCCGATTTCATCACAAATAATGTTATTTATGGGTCACCTTTCAACGTCACTCTCAGTATAGTAAAACCCGGGAACATCTGATTGAATACTTTCACAAATGTGTACTATGTATCCATAATAGACCATACTGGCCCTCTTGAATCATTACGGACATTGGTTGGTTCCCAACGACAGCTTCTTTGAGTAGAATTCTATCATTTTCAAAATAAGTCGCCGTACTGTTCACTAGCAAGACACCGTCCTGTGATTCTGTGTTGTGTCGCAAATTGCCGTACTCAAGTCGTCGGAAATTTTTCTTAATTATATCCAGCTCCGTTAGTTTTTGGAGAAAACTTTTGCTTCAATATATACACTAGTGATGTCAATACATGTGCATAATAGCAGATTGAATTGGCATCCTCCACTTACAAGATTACAAGGCGAGTTTTGAAGCTGACATGAGTTTTCGCGGTACCAGGCAGCTACAATTACAGTAAAAAAGTCAACTAAAAATCACTTTCATATCATTGTTGGGTGTATATTTCAAAGATAAATATGTTCAGATAAAAATATATCCATCTTAACGCATAACGCCGTGATAAAACAGTATAATAACAACTTTTTCTTACCGTCGTCATGCCTGCCATTTGTTTATAATCGATAAAGTTGGTAGCAAGTTCCAGAGTCGATGCTACACGGTGATGAAGCTCTTCGGGCTACACTTACTTTGCAAGAGACCTGAAGTATTCATGATTCCATGAACCTTTCAAAAATCGAATTCATTTCTTAAATAAATTACTGGATGGACAAGCGTGACATCATTCATAGCATCGTTTAGCGGCCAGTTTAATTTTTTATGGTGTCAACTATCCTATGAAGCCTTGTAACTTTGACATTAGACAGTGTAATGTAGTTTTTACAACTGATGTTTGTTCAAAATGTACGTAAAAATACACATTTCAGTCCAAACAAGATTTACATTATGTCATATTAACTGTTCTCGTAATAAAGGGGTATTTCCAATCTAATTTTCTCATTTCCAAACCAAAACTTATGTTGTCTCGGTGAGACGGTTCTTTTAGCACACAAAACATATATATTTACAGTCACGGGACATAATTATTTGCCACTTTGTGACGTTGCCAATTAAAACAGTGCATTTCAAGATATTTGGTAAAAATTATCATGACAAAGTTAATGGGTGCAATTTTAATAAACTAAAACGGATGAAAAGCAAATAGAAAATAGCAATATACAATAAAATATTAAAATAATTGAATTTTTGGTTCTAAGTAGAATGCATTTAAAGTGAATGTAAATTTTAAAATATCATGATTCTCATAACATCACCGAAAAATGACTTTAATTTGTCTTAGCGTTTAAATGATTAACATAAGAAAACAGCAGACACAGGAAGCTACAATGAAAATGTTTATTGAGTAAAACAATTTGCTTTCTTTGGTACTTTTTTCATGATCGTAACTTCTATAGTTTTGTGACAATAATTTTTGCAAAAAATCTGGAAATACATTTATTTAAATGGCAACGTCACAAGGTGGCAAATAATTATGTCCCATGACTGTATGTTAAGACTGATGGTAAAGAAAATGATCACAATTCAACTCTCCAAATATAGCCTATAAGGATCTATGGTCTAGTATAAAAAATGGGTTAACTCTTTGCCTACTGGGTAATTTTGCATGCTTTTTTGTCGTCAGCTGATTTATTTCACAACAACTTTTTTGAAAAATTCTTTCAGGAATACCATCAGAGTGTCAAACAGTTTGGATCCAGATCAGGCCTGACATTTTGTTGGGCCTGATCTGGATCCAATCTGTTTGCAAAGGATGTCAGCAGATGATACTAGTAGTTGTATTGTCTTTCAGAAGAGAACTAAATATCCTAGCGTTCCAACCCTGGACTAATTTGGAAATAAGGAAATCTGTTGACCAAGCCATAAACGAGGTAAATAACTTCTTTTTCCGATAAAGTGCATCACCGAGTAGTAGGCATCCTGGTACTGTTAGTATTGGTATCAGCCTCGTGCTATAAATGATTTTGTTCTTTCTACTAGATCTCTTTAATCTGCAAATGTACTTAGGTCACACTTAAATTTTTCTGCATTTGTTTATGTTGTACAGTAAAACCTGTGTAAAACGGCCACTCTCAAAAAGACTGAAAATTGGTTTTTAAGACCAATTATTGCTTAATGCAGGTCAAATTATTGCAGAATGCTCCAAGGGGAGCATTCTGCAATACTATTGACCTTCATTAAGCTACCATTTGTCATTAAGATCTTGGGTTTGTCTACTTTTGAGTGGCCGTTTTACACAGGTTTTACTGTATGCAGATTTAAAGGCTCTTCAATAACAGACATCTGTTATAATTTTGGTGCATAAACATAAAATACATAACATCTTAGAATCTTAGTTATGACCATGGCCTTAATAGTAACCAACCAACAAGTTGTTGGCCGCCAAAGGCGGTCAACAGCCAGGGTTGGTTGCTGTTACGAAAAGAGGTTCTGTTCAGTTCTATTCAGTTGCAATGTGAATGCTAGTTTTTCATTGTCACCGAGTTCCAGTATCTATAGGGAGTCAATTCCATCGAAGTAAAAACCTTATTCCAGGGAGCGCAGTGGTAGAGTTTTTGACTCGAGACTGGGGGTTCGAGCCTCACCAGCGTCACTGCCTTGTGGTCCTTGAGCAAGACACATTTATCCTAGCTTAGTACTGGTTCAACCCAGGAAGACCCTTCCCTGTTTAGCTGAAAGATTGTTGATGGGACGTAAAGAATCAAATCAAACAAACAAAAACCTTATTCTACCGTTGAAAAATGTGCCGTGATAATTTTTGACAACGAAAAATACAAACTAGAGCGGGCAGTCGATGGGGCCCATCGCAAATCCCCACGCTAAAGTTTTTGACTCCCCCAGCACCCCCAAGTCGCACCCCCCGGGCATAACCCTGGCAACAAAATGAAAATTCTGTTCAAAATGTTTTCTATCTTTTATTTGTGAGAACACACACAAAGTTTTGGAATTGACATGTTAATGATATTTGACCTTTTGACCTCGCCCCAAGGTTGGCAGTTTGACCCTAGGATGAAAATTTTACATGCATTCTGTTCTGCTCCTCATCTCCTGACCTTTTGACCCCTCCTTAGGGCCCCAGGGGGCAGGGCCAAAACAAATTTTGCCGCTGCATGCCCCATGCATGGGAGTAACTCACACATTAAATTTGTTTGAGTTTCGTCCAATGGTTTAGGAGGAGATAGCATAACGGACAGACAGTAGGACGGATTTTGATTTTGGCCCCATAAGCACCCCAAAATCCCACCCCTTAGGCATAACCCAGACGACAGAATAAAAATCCCGTCTGATATGTTTTGTATCTTTCATTTGTGAGTACACACACAAAGTTTGGTATAAAAATCTTTGAAATTGACTTTGTAATTGAAATTAAATGATATTTGACCTTTTGACCCCTAGCCAGGGCCCCAGTGCGCGGAGCAAAAAAAAATTGCAGTTGCTGGCCCCATTCATGAAAGTAACTCACACACCAAATTTGGTTGAATTTCGTCCAATGGTTTAGGAGGAGGTAGCATAACAGACGGACAGATGGACAGACGGAGGCGATAACAATATCCCCTTCACTTTTTTAAAGAAAACGTGGGGATAAAAATAAAATTGAATCGCAAAGATACCGTTTTTATTGATGTTTAAGTCTGATTTTAGCCATAAGATTGAGGGATTTGTTCTATCACCAAGAGCTTGAATGTTAATGATAGCTCTTTCAAGCAAGCGGCTGTGTGATCCCCATAACATTTCGTCATAAATCTTATAACGTCACTCCTGGTGATAACGTTTTGTGCGAAACGCCAACTGTCACATGCATTATTGCGCCCTTGAAAGAGGCAATAACAAGTTACATGTTGTATAGGGTCAGGCCTAATGATATCCAATTGGGACTTTAGGGGCCCTTGTGCCTTCCAAATAGCTTGCAGCATTATTTTACAGCTAAATGTGATTTCCTTATACTCAGAGTGAGGTTTAAAGTCTGTTTTACTCACTAGTCCAGTATCGACTCACATGAATAACTGTACAACGGTGCTATCCTCAATAAACATTGGTTGGTTGCCCATTAGGTGCGCCTATTTTATATTATGATTAACTCTTCTGTTGATGGCATAGAAAGTAGTGTCATTAAAAAGCCTCTTGTCCATTTCCAGGGAAAGTAAGAGCAACTAACCTTAGTCACATGTATAAAAAATCAACCTACCGGAATCTTATGCATAGGGCCAGTTAAGCAAAAATAATTTGCGCAAAATTGCAATTATTTTCTTATCCATCAGTTTAAACATGTGTTTTGGAAGCTCAAAACAACTGTCTCGTTGAGACGGTTCTTTTGAGTACCAACACCATATGTTTTGGTTGAGAAAAAAGAAAAATAATTTTCAGTAACACACTCTTATCTGAAGGCCTGCTTATGTAAAATGTAACTGCATTATAGAGAAAAACTTTTTTAAATGGTACATAGAAAAGACCCATTACATTGATAAATTTGACAAAAAGTGTATAACTAGAATAATAAAAATATTTTTATTTCATTACAGTTTCTGACCACTGTCTTCAATGAGTTTGTATATACTTGGTACAAGTACGTATATGACATACTTTCTTATTTATGTTTTAACTCTTTGCCTACATGTACTGGGTAACTTGGAAACCAACTTCTTCGAAAAATTCTTTCAGGAATACAATCAGTGTGTCAAACAGTTTGGATTCAGATCAGGCCCAACATTTTGTCGGGCCAGATCTGGGTCCTAACTGTTTACAAAGGTTATCAGCAGATGACACCAGTAGGCAAAGAGTTAATTAATTAGCTTTAAATTAAGATGGGACTTTTCTCTCCCACAGTAACTCAAGTTATACTAATAAAGCTAAAAGAAAGATTATGCTTACAGAATTTTACGTTCATTTCTTAGCAGCACTATTTCTTCTGCTCCTGCATACAGAGTATGCATTTCACACCCTTTGTATACTAATTCTTCCACCGGGCTGCGTAGCACAGTTAGTAACGAGTCTAACCCCGGCCCGCTCCCAAACTTTTGTGGAGATTGATCATGAACTAATTTCTACGGCCATTCTCCTCCTCTCCGCTGATTCAAGAAGGGTTGTTGTCAGTTACAAGCGAAAGTATGTTCACTAAGTAATTGTTAAATGCTTAGACAAGCTTGCCCAGGAAAACAAAGTGTGGTTAGGTGAACAGACCGTCCCGACATAGCCATAGCTGTTGACTGGGAGGTAAAGAATTAAGCATTAAACCAAACAAAAGACATAAGAAGCAGACAACATTTCCTGGACAAAAATATCAGCAGGATATGGGAGGTTATTTACTATTAGACTTGTAGTAGATTTTATCATATGACTTTGCATCTGGGGTGATATAGCACCATAGATTAAAATTAATAAACCACTAGTGGTTTACGTATTAAGTTATGTTAGTAATGACATTCATAGCAGTGTTGCATACATAACACAGGTTTAGATAAGCAAAAAATTTGAACGTAAAATTGTAAATCCGTTTTAACATATGTTTTGGTTGAGAAATAAAAAAAATAGTTTTTTTGCTAGGCACTCTTAACTAAAGGCCGCATTATAACAAAATGTAAATGTTTTCACTCCAGAAATGTTATTTTAAAATAATTCTAGTGTCGTATAATAAATAGAATCTTGTAGGATGCTCTATGTATGGCATGTGACGAATGTTATTTATAATACATCATAGGTTTAGATAAACAAAATTTTTGAGTGTTAAATTTTAAATATTTTCTTACCCATCAGTTTTAACCTATGTTTTTGGTGCTCAAAACAAATGCCTCATTGAGACGGTTCTTTTGAGTATTAAATAAGAAATTTTTCCTTTGGTATGCACACTTAACTTAAGACCTATTCATATATTTTCTCTGTAGAAATCTTAGCGAAGATGAAGAGTTTGTTGACGAGCTACGAGGAACTATCCGCTTCTTTGCATCAGTTTTATTAAGAAGAGCAAAGAAGGTAATAAATTTTACTGCTTTTTTAGCTCACCTGAGCCAAAGGCTCAAGGTGGTCTATTGTCTTGATGCATTGTGCATCATCTGTCATGCAACCGGGCCACGTAGCGCAGTCGGTAACATGTCTGGCTACAGATGCGTGTCTGACTGCAGATCCAGGGGTCGCGAGTTCGATCCCGGCCCGGTCCCTTACTTTCATGGAGATTAATCATGAAATAATTTCTACGGTTATTCTCCTCCCTTCCGCTGATTTATTCAAGAAGGGTTGTTGTCAGTTACAAGCAAAAGTATGTGCACAAATTACTGGTTAACCGCTTGTTCAAGCTTGCCCAGGAAAAAGTGTGGTTAGGTCAACTGACCGTCCTGCCATGACCATAGCTGTTGATTTGGGACGTAATGCAACAAAACAAACAAAACAAAGCATCCGTAAACTTTTTGTTTTAAGCTGCATACTCTGTAACTATGAACATTTTTGGAAAATTTTTATTTTCTTTTTAAATCATTTGTAAAAGTAGAATTAAGCTATGTTTTCACAATTAAACTGTTCAGTACAGCTAAAAACTGCATGGAAAAGTGAATTATCTTATCAAATAGGTGTTTTTTTTCTCTTGTTTGTAATTATTTGCGTCCCTCCAATAATTTTTGACTGTTGAATTTTTAACATAAATGCAGTTGCTTTGATAGTAATAACTTGTTAAGATTTAGGAAAATGGTAAAATGTTTGCATGAATTTGAGTATTTTTACTATGTTCTTGAAAAATAAAAACATTATTTTTAAAATTAGAAGATCAAAAGTTACAGACTATGCAGCTTTAAACAACATCTCCTGAAAGAGGTAAAAATTTGAGCAATGATACTGGTACCACTCATTATGACTCTCTCCAGGGGTCATACTGGGCAGATCAAAAGGACAGTCATAATGAGGTGATTATGACTTCCTTACAGGGGCAATAAAGTGGTCCCATGAAGGGATTAGGTATTTATGATTAAATATTGACCTTTATCTTAGTGAATGAAATTGTGTTGTACAGGCAAGTCCCCTCTTGATGCCCCATTAATTTTGTGAGATACTGAAACTGTCCCTTATCAGTTAATCCTTTAATGACCTCTATTGACAGTAATGTATGTCTTAAACCACTGGTTCAAATTTATAATTATTTCAGAGGAAAGTTCCCCATAATGCCCTCTTCCAGAATTGAGCAAATGGTTTCACTCGGCCGATCAAAAGGGCCGTCAGAGCAGCAGCTGTAGATAAGAAATACTTTAAGCCACATCTCTCCCTGAACCACAGGTCCAAATTAAAAATAATTCCACAGAAATGTTCTTCATAATGCCCTTCACTCAAATTGCACGAATGGTTCTGCTTCACAGAACATATTATGACCCACCAGAGCTGTGAATAAGAAATATCTTTAAACGACATTTTCTCCTGAACCACTAGTCCAAATTTGAAATAATTTCACAGAAATGTTCCTCATAAGTCATAATGCCTTCTACTAAAATTGCACAAATGGTTTTGCTCCACTGAACAAAAGACCTACCTGAGCTGTAGATAAGAAATATCTTTAAACGACATCTCCTGAACCACTGGTCCAAATTCAAAATAATTTCATAGATATGCTGCTCATATTGCCCTGTACCAAAATTGCACAAAAGGTTCTGCTCGGCCGAGCAAAAAGGCCACCAAAGCCACCAAAGCTGTAGATAAGAAATATCTTCAACGGACATCTCCTCCTGAACCAATGATCCAAATTCAAAATAATTCCACAGAAATGTTCCTCAAAAGAGGGCCTTGATGGGGTGCATCGGTTAGCAATTTTTGGCCATATTTTATAAAGATTTGTGATTTTTGCCTCCCAAAATAGCGTTTAGTGATATTTTTCGGTCTAAAATTTAATGATTTTCTAGGATCAAAAAAAAGTTGTAATTACAGTGAGCCACTTTAGTTACGCACCACTTATAAAATGTAAAATTACTCGGAAAAGAAATGTAATATTTTTATTCTGAGAATACTAACGTAGAGCACATCTATATTTGCATTAGTGGTTGAGATTTCATTGTGATCAGATCAAAAACAAAGAAGAAAATGGATTCCTAAGTGCACTACCCTCAAAACACCATTTCACATTGCATTATCTCGAATGAAACTCACATTGCACTTTTTTCAGGGTCGAATTTCTGCTATGCCAGATATAAGAGCTGATTTATTCTTGGCAATATCTAAGACTGGAATGTGATTGTTAACTTCATAGTTTTTTTTAATGTTTTACTATTTTGGTTCCCAGCTAACCAAGGTTTGAAAAAGTTGGTTTTATGACTTTTTTTAAGTTAGTTAAAATTTCGTATGAATCTGAGTAAACTAGTAATCAAAACACTTCTTTTATGATTTCATTTTAAACAAGCATGTATCCGCCGTGTATTTTCGTAAAAAATTAATGGATTTATTGACGTCATGGTGTTGACGTTAGTGATGACGTCACTACTACCAAGGCTATAAGACGTGTCAACGATAAGATGTAGTGTTTTGATATTTCTATGTCAACAAGTGACTCATTACAAAAGAATTTGCCAAGAAAACCCAGTTTGATTATTGTAACTGACGTTAATATGACGTTAAAACGAGCATTTCTTCAAAAAGTAACGGTGTTACTAAATTCAACAACCGAAAAAGGGGGTCACATTTGAATAAATAAATTGTTTTTGGTGTTTTTCTGTCACAGCGATCACCATGGATAATGCCTAGCACAAAACAAACATAGAAAATATAGACGTTCCGCTTGCACATGCATTTTTCAAAATTAGTCAAAACTGCCTTTTAGTAGCAGAATGATTCGCATGAGTGATTCCAATAAAAAATTTCGATGTTATCAAACAGATAAAATGTCAATAAATAAATTATCATAGAGAATATTCGATTCCAGCATTTTGTCAAAAAATGTGGGCCCTGAAAATGTGGTGCGTAACTAAAGTGGCACACTGTATAGTTTAAACACATCTAACAATTTAATAATGGAGTGAAAAATGGTGATTATAACTTTTACTGATTAACAGATGGATTTAGGCAAATTTTTATCGTAAGTGATTAAGTGACTAAAATTTTTAATGATCAGTGATTTCCCCCCCCCCCCCCCCCTTCAGGCCCTCTGATGCCTTCTACCAAAATTGCACAAATGGTACCTCTGTTTCAACCAAAATGGCCACCAGAGCTGTAGATTTGAAATATCTTTAAACAACATTTCCTCCTGAACCACTGGTCCGAATTTAATTTTTAAACATCAACCTTCAAGAGCCAAATTTAATTGTTAAACATTATCTCTCATGAGCCATGGCTCGGGTCCATTGTGCATGCGAGAACTTTTTCTTTTAACGACATCTCCTTTATATAATAATAGAACAAATTAATTTTTTGGCAGGTAAATCTCTTAGTTTTATAGGTGAATAATTCTGATATTGAATGTATGTATCTCATGAGTGTCAACATTTTATAGGTAGATCTTCCATCTATGGTCACAGACAAAATAATCAAAGCCAGTCTACAGCATCTTCATGCCTACTTACAGGCTAGGAAAGCTGGTAAGAAACTGTATATAGCATAAATAGACATTCAATCAGTCAATAATATCTTCATGCCTACTTACAGGCTAGGAAAGCTGGTAAGAAACTATATATATCACAAATATACATGCAGCCAGTCTACAGCATCTTCATGCCTACTTACAGGCTAGGAAAGCTGGTAAGAAACTATATATAGCATAAATACACATTCAGTCACTCTGCAACATCTTCATGCCTATTTACAAGCTAGGAAAGCTGGTAAGAAACTATATATAGCATAAATATACACTCAGTCTGTCTACAACATCTCCATGCCTATTTACAAGCTAGGATAGCTGGTAAGAAACTATATATAGCATAAATATACACTCAGTCTGTCTACAACATCTCCATGCCTATTTACAAGCTAGGATAGCTGGTATGAAACTATCAGAGGTTTATGATACTATACAGGTAGTATCATACGCCTCTGAAACTATATATAGCATAAATATACATTCTGTCAGTCTACAGCATCTTCATGTCTACTTACAGGCTAGGAAAGCTGGTAAGAAACTATATATATCCAAGGTTTGGCGGTCGAAACCACCCCCGGTTTTAACCAGTTAGAACCGCCCCGGTCAATATGCAAAAAAGTGGTCAATACTGGTCAATATGAATCTGAGTGGTCGATTGAAATTTTTTAATGGTCGTTTTGGTGGTGGATTAAGATATTAGGCCAGGTTTAAGTTCTATTTATTTAAAAAAGAAAAAAAAAGTACTATTTCGTCCCTGCCAAGGGCACTTTTTACCTTAGCACTGACTTCTGCAATACCGTCCAGACACCTAACACTAGTCTTTTTTAGTCATCAAGGGCAGAATAGAATAACTATACAGCCTAACAGAGTCTTTTTTCATCATTTTGAGACAATAACTTTTATGAGTTTATGACACTGGATAAATTATCAACTTAACTGATAACAGCAGATAACAGAATGACCACACTTTCACACCTCTATATTAACACAGAAGCCAGTGAATTATAGCCAATGCATTTTAAGCTCAGTGATAATACTGATTGGATAGGTCTAATAAACTGGACACACCTTCTTTAGTCTGAGAGACATGTCCAGTTTTGTTTGTTCTAGCTCTTTGACATATTGTTCAATTGTCAACATTCAGTGTTTTCTTTGCAATTTTCACAAGCCAAATCAATTTGCATTTTAACTAATAGAGCAAATACTAATTCATACATGATGACCCCTTTGATGATTAATTTGAAGTATTGATTGATTTTTTGTACTTTCTTTCATTTAATAAGTCACTGATTTTTGAAATAAATATAACTGAAAAAGCTAGTTATAAATTTATTTAATTTCTTTGCTTGCATTTGCTAAATCCTCTTTTTATTAATGAATAATAGAATATATGTTCAAGTCTGAACTGAAAGTTGTGGTAATGATTCAGTTTGATTAAGACTGAAGATCTAAAACTATTGACATTCATTTTTGTTAGTTTTATGGTCTATTCAATTATCAATACATTTTTAAAGCAATAGCAAGTCATGAAACACATTTTCAATTAAGTCTGTATTATCATCTTATATTGAAACTATTTTAAGTCTGTTTATTTATTGAAACTTCTTAAGTCTGTTTATAGAGTTTAGTAAAAAGGGATAACTAATCATAAGTATCTTCACATCGACCATGTTTTTTTCAATCGACCATTCGACCACCAATCGACCAGTAATGACCAGTTTAAACCACTGGTCTGGTCGATATGCATATTGACTGGCCGATTGCCAACCTTGTATATATCACAAATATGCATTCAGTCAGTCTATAACATCATCATGCCTACTTACAGGCTAGGAAAGCTGGTAAGAAACTATATATGGCATAGATATACACTCAGTCTGTCTACAACATCTTCATGCCTATTTACAGGCTAGGAGAGCTCGTAAGAAAATATAGTGTTTCCCGCAATGCGGAATAGCGGGGCGCTCCGCTACGCTGCCCCTGGTCCCCACCCCGCTGCCCTAAAATTCAGATAATTTGCCTTTTTGTGTGCCCTGGTTTGCCCTTTTCTCTGTGTTACTTTGCCCTTTTAGTGGATCACGGACGATGCCTGACCAGTCATCGATGTCTGCCCGCTTCAATTAAAAACATCCGGTAATGCGTAATTATCACCCCGGGAGGCAGTTGGCTGATAGAAATAGAATACCTCATGTCATATTCAGAAGCGTGTCGAGTGGTTCCCTGCTCTAATGAGCTAATATAATGTCTTTTGTGTATTGCGGTGACCAGCATTGTGGGAAATTCCGAATATACACAGGAGAAAAGACAACACAAAAATCAATATTGTGAGGTAATTTATTACATCGCCAAAGGTTTTTGCAGTGGACTTAATTAAGCAGACACGTGCTATGTGTATTCTTCTGATAATAATTGTAGTTTGCTTAGCTAATTTTTTACTATGATATTCATTAGAAAATCATTGCAGAGCCGTCAAAGTCAGCAAGTATAAGCTTTCTCAAAAAGCTTGGTCTTTGCCATTCAAGTCATATTTTAAACAGAACATGTAGAAATATATTTAGGCTGACAATCTGTCTGTCTGTCTGTCTATCTATCTCTGTCTGTCTGTTTGCCCTACAATTTGAGTTGAATTCTACAAAATGTGATCATACAAAGAACAGATCCTGTAGAATAAAACACTGCTTTACTATTAAAGTGCCAATCACTACTGCAGTAGACAGCAAACTTTTATATTACTTTTTTTCTTAATTAAATTAAACTTGAGACTTCATGTGAATCACCCAGCTACATCCTATTAAAAAGATGTTTGTCTGAAAAAAGGAACAAGGCAATGAGCAAAGAAGACTTTTAAAACAAGTTTCAGCTAGTTCAACAATTTATTTTCTAAAAAAAACCCCATGTCAGCAACAAAAAACCTGCTAAAACAATAGCTTATATTTAAACATACTCTGTCAATTCATAATTCAAAAACATAAAGCACAGTAAATTGAATTAAATTTATTATGAAAATTTTAATTTGCCCTTGACACACATTTTTTTGCTTTTTAACGTGTGTTGCCGCGTCGAGAGGTTGCCCTTTGACATGGGTTGCCGCGCATTGAAGTTGCCCTTTTTAGAAGTTGCACCCTGCCCCCTTTTCAGGCTGCGGGAAACACTAAAATATATATAGCAAAAACAGTCAGCCAGTCTACAACAGTTTCATGCCTACTTACAAGTAAGGAAAGTTGGTAGAAAACTATAAATAGCATACATTCTATGAGTCTGTCTACAAACATCTTCATGCTTACAATCAGCCAGCCTACAGCATCCTCATGCATGCTTACAAGCTAGAAAAACTGTATATGAGCCGTTTCATGAAATTTCAGTACTTTTAGCACGTGTAAGTTCATTCTTTAACCCTTTACCACATATGCTATATTTAGAACATTGTATCATTTTCTATAAATAATTAAAATTTTCAAATATTTTCCAAAAAATAATATGTACATTTCAAAAGTTTTGAAAATATTATTGAATATTATTCCATTTTTCATAATATTTAAAAAAATCTTACATTTCAAAGGCATCCAAAGGCGCTTGTGTCGAGTCAAGGGTTAAACATGTATGTGCAGCTACAGGCCTTCAGATTTATGGTGGGCCCGGTTCATTGTCCCATTATTTCAAAATATGGCCCCTCACTTTCCAAGGCAGTGGGCCCAGTGGACCCATCCTTTTCAGTTGTGAACAAATCTCACTTTAATAAAAATATTCATCTTACAGCAAGTCCACAAACTCCACAAAACAGAAAGTACATGTAGGTAGTCAATACAGTAAAACATGTCCTAAGCAGCCACTCAAAAAAGACAAAACAAAGATCTTAATAACAAATGGTAGCTTAATGAAGGTCAAAAGGATTTTAGAATGCTCCCCTTGGAGCATTCTGCAATACTTTTGTCCTGCATTAAGCGATAATCGGTCTTCTTTTTTGAGTTGCTGCTTAAGACAGGTCTTACTGTATAATCAGCAGCCAATATACATATATGCATACAAGTGTCTGTGTTAGTGTGTAGGTAAAGTATAATACCCAAATGTCAACTGTGGTTAGTTTGATATGCTATGTTGGACCCATCATTTCAGAAAAATGACCCACCATTTTTTGCTTCATTGGTCACTTCGGCCCACCAATCTTGAAAAAAGTCTGAAGCCCTGCCAATTAGACCCATAATCTGTCATGTACAGTTGAGTTAAGAATCTTGCATTTAAAATATTGACATAGATGTTTTAATCTAGCTACTGCTGATGCAAGTAGGACATTTGTCAGTTACTGATGACTACACAAATTTTGTGGCTAAGCTTTCTCAAAGACAGCATGAGCGGATCCAGAGAGGGGGGTGGGGGGCAGGGGGTCTGACCCCTAGCCTGAAAAATCACAAGTGGCTGTCGGTATCCTTACAGGGCTTGGAACACGACCATGGACAAACTGATTCACAAGCGCGAGCACAACGATTGTCAGCAGCTCATCACAAAGTCACATGGTCGATCCTGATTGGATTCATATATTAGGAAAGCAACGCCTACCTTGTGTAAAGAGAAAGCTCACTGTATACGTAACGTGTCAGTGCTCTGAAAATAGATGCTTTTGGCGTGTCATAGATCACAAATATCAGGCTCCGTGTTGTGTAGCTTGGTGCACAGTTTTATTCCGCACCATATAAACGTATCATGTATCCAATACAATTCTCTCCTGGGTCTGTGTAGAAAGATTGTACTTGCAGTAATCACACATTTCTTACGGGATAATAAAGTTGACCGTATTAAACTAACAACACTTTTAAAGTTTGTTGCTGTCTTTTAATAGAAACCAAATAAGGAACGACATTTCATGTGAATTGTCTGCTGGTATATGATTCATATGAAATATCAAGGTATATTTTCTTCCTGAAATACCGTGCCCATGTTTGAAATTACTTCTGAATGGCAGTGCGTGGTTAGAAATTTGAATAATTTCTTGCATCGGCCTACTATGCAAGATGCACACATTTTTCGTATTAATACTGTATAAAGGCGCTGATCAGACTGCACAAATGCATGGTCTCTCTTTCTCTCTCTCTTTCTCTCTATTTACATTGGCAAATAGTTTGGACCCAGATTGGACCCGACGATAATACATACCATGGGTCCTTATCGAAAGCAACTGTAACGGGATTGATGGACTTATTTCAAGATGTCTGAGAAACCAAGCCAAAAACACAAAGCTTGTGCCCAAGCGTCTCTCTCTCTCTCTTTCTCTCTCTTTCTCTCTCTCTCTCTCTTTCTCTCTCTCTCTCTCTCTCTCTCTCTCTCTTTTCTCCTTTTACGACCTGCTTTCAAAGTTTGCAAACAGTTTGGATCCAAAAGATTGCTGATACGCTGGGTACATTCATATACCTCAAGAGAGGATTTTCAATCCATGTATGAACCTGCTCGATGTTTCGTTCAAAATTAAAATGAATCTTTCTGCAAGACATTATTTCATGTTATTTGGTTACTTATCACATGTGACAAAGGCTCAGATGAGCCAGCCCAAATGTGCATTCTCAATACAGCATTCAGCACGCAGCATGATACACATCCCAGCCAGCTCACAATGTTGGGCCACTATCGGCGAAATGTCATGATGGACATTCTAAGGGTTAAGATCAAAGTGACTCTTTAAACCCCCCCCCCCCCGCAAACTTTGTTTGTAGGGGGTATACTGTTTTTACGTTGTCCGTCCGTGCGTCCGCATGATACACATCCTAGCCAGCACACAATGTCGGACCACTATCAGCCCGTCAGCGAAATGCCATCTAAATGGCGGTTCACTAGCAGGCCGGTGGTGGCCCGCTTTTAGATGTGTACTTGGATA
This sequence comes from Loripinus fragilis, assembly GCA_964019695.1. Lineage (NCBI taxonomy): Eukaryota > Metazoa > Mollusca > Bivalvia > Lucinida > Lucinidae > Loripinus > Loripinus fragilis. The sequence goes on from OZ026519.1 coordinate 90,213,201, forward strand.
AAGTTGGGAGTAGACTCCAGGAATCACCGGTTGTATGTTTACACACCTCAACCCACAGACCAAAAAGTATAACGTTGGGCGTTCGGCAATGCAGAAAAGAACGTGCTAGATTACCCGTCTAAGTAAAATGGAACCTTCCATATGTCGCCTGCTTACTTATGACAAAATCACACACATGCTGTTCGGCAGAATTATACCTATCACAAATGGGACAATCAGAAAAATGGACAATTTTCTACCGAAAATATTAAACTTGTGGTCGTAATTTTTCTAAATTTCTCAATACAGCATTTGGCACGCAGCGTGATACACATCCCAGCCAGCTCACAATGTTGGGCCACTATCGGCGAAATGTCATGATGGACATTCTAAGGGTTAAGATCAAAGTGACTCTTTATACCCCCCCCCCCCCCCCCCCCCCCCCCCCCGCAAACTTTGTTTGTAGGGGGTATACTGTTTTTACGTTGTCCGTCCGTGCGTCCGTCCATCCGTAACGTTTTGTTTCCTTAATATCATGTAGATTCATTGCTGGATTTCATCAAACCTTGCAAACATGTTCATATATGCAAGACAAATACTTAAGACAAAAAAGTAAGGGATAGGGGCCAATTTCCCCCGCAAACTTTGTTTGTAGGGGGTATACTGTTTTCACGTTGTCCGTCCGTCCCCGCGTCCGTCCGTCCGTAACGTTTTGTTTCCTTAATATCTTGTAGATTCATTGCTGGATTTTCATCAAACCTTGCAAACATGTTCATATATGCGAGACAAATACTTAAGACAAAAAAGTAAGGGATAGGGGCCAATTCTATTAGAGTTATTTCCCTTTATAGTTCTAAATGGCTTTTTATATAGGGTTTTATGCTTATGCTATTATAGGCCATTCACGGGCCGATCAACTTCTACCACAGCTTTTGATGGAACAATTTGATACTTTTCCTATACAATGTAGACACATTGAACATATGCATGAAGGAGTTTGGTTCAGAAAAAAATTTTTTTGACAAAATGACAGCAGTGAGAACTTAGACAATTTTTCCCTAATAGGACTTTTGTATATGCCTAGATGGTGCCTTCATGGGCCGATCAACTCCTACCACAGCTTTTAATGGAGCAATTTGATACTTTACCGATACAATATAGACACATTGAATATATTCATGAAGGAGTTTATAATTATTGTTTGCACAGATTCTTATGAAATCTTCTTTTCATAACTAAGGTCTGCTGGTTTGAACTATAACTTGCCAAGTTTTTTCAATGACTCTTACTGTGCGGGTATCTAATAAGCATTGCTTATTGACTTTTTTCATTGCATGCTGGGTAAATTTTCATATTTTCATCATCTTTATCATGTACAATTTAATATCAAGATTATTTTGGGAACATCACCAGTCAGACCGTTTGGTCATGTCTGATCTGGGATCAAACTGTTGCAAGCCCGCAATCTTTTTGTGTCACTTTCCGCACAAACTGATCTGTTAAAATTGTATACAAGGGTAATTTGCTCCAGCAGGCAAAGTTAAATCTATTTGCGGACAAGATATTATGTAACTTAGACAGTTCGAAATGTATGTCTGAAGGTCACAATGTCCAGGAATAGATCAATTATGCAGGTTTTGTTTACGTGCTATTGACACCTAAAAACCCAAAAATAGAACACTGCATATCCTTTACACATAAGGTAGGCGTTTCTTTCCTGTCACGTTATTTATTTGACTATCCAATCAGCATCAAGGCTGTGACTTTGACGAGGGTCCGATTGTAAACATTGGTCCATCGCAAAGTCCATGGTCATTAAAGACACACTTCGAGAAGCTATTGGACCCCCAGGGGATATTTTCATACATATGTAGGCTCGGGTCATTTTTTTGGGTACAAAATTTTGAATTTCAATATTTTGGGGGGTTTTCAGAAAGATGAATATTTTTTTGGCATGAAGATTTTGTGGATATTTTTTTTTTAGGGGGGGGGGGGGGTCATCATAAAATTGGACTATTAAGGGGTCATTTCTATGCATTTTAGGGTCTTTTCTTAAGGTCAAGGTACAGAATGGGGGGTCTTTTATGGGGTTGCTACTAAAATTTCAAATATTTTTTTGGGGTGCTTGAAATTCCTGACAATTTTTGCGGTTGAATGGTAGATGCTGGGCCCGAGCCGACGTATGAAGAAAAAATTAGAGTACCCCCCTGGGATTGATTGGACCCCTTGATCCTTTCCCCATAATTTTTTTGTTCCCCCATGCATTAAGTACTTGTCTAAGTTTTCTCTCTAAGGCAGTTTGAGTTACTGACTGTTGTGATAAGAGCTTCAGGTTGTTAAAAGATGCGTAAAAGATGAATAAAAAGCCATTTCTTTTCTATTACCTACAGCAGCAGAAGGGGCTGACCTTCAGCAAGTGACCTTGGAGTATCTGGGACCAAACCTGCATTATGCCATGACCAGCCGGCGATCAGAGCTAGAGTATCTACGTAGACTTGTTGAACAAATATTTCCTTATATACTATCACCCCAGGCTCTTCAATCAAAGTAAGTATAGTCCCGAGACTAGTAAAAGGCTTCATTATGTTGAAGCCAGCCAATAAATGGCGAATTAAGAACTACCTGCCCTAGTTACATGTACTTTACATTTCAAAGCACTGATCAGATTGCACAGATGCACAGGCTGATCCGCACAGGTCTCCTGGGGTTGGTCTGCGCCTTTGTTGTTTGCAAGCAACAAAGTCAGGTTTTCTCACATTGAGCAGGCCTTTAGTTAAGGGTGCATAATGAAGTTTCTTGTCCAAAACTTATGTTGTGGGTCTCATGAGACTGTTCTTTCGAGCACCAAAAAGATGGGTAAGAAAATATTTACAATTTTCTGCTAAAACATTTGCTTATCTGAAAGAGGCCCTTCTTTTGTTGAAGCCATGACCCCGAGGTTATAGAACTTTATCCATAATCAACTCAGCTGAGCACCAAAATTACACTTTCTCATATATACTAAAATACCAGCAAGTGAGGAGTTTCTTGCTTTAAGTCTCTCAGATGTATTTATCCCGCTAATAAATGTTAAAATGCCAACAATTGTTGGCATTTTAACATTTATGAGCCGTATAAATCTCATGCTCAGTTGGGTTGAGCATAAAAAAAGTTTTGTATTAAACCTCGAGGCTAGGCTTCTTGGCCTCCTCCTGGCTACACGCCTTGTAAGTATGACATGCACAGCTAAGCACTTTTCATTCTGATGGATTTGCCTTTGTAAATATGGAATTGCCCATTGTATTTAAGGGGTTGGTCAATTTCTATTAAATGATGTATTTCTGTCCCTGAAGAGTGTTATTATCTTAGCAAACAGTGAAGGCCCTGATAAAATGCTGTCTTACTGAAAAGCAAGGATTGCTAATTCTCGCAACTTAGCACTAGATGTAGGCATAGCTCACTTGTATATTAAAAGTCAAGAAATAAGTCTAATTGCCAAAATTATCTTTTATTTTTGTTACCATGTGCTTCTAATGATGCACCGTGTCTAAGTCCATTTTTTTTGCCCTTTTGGCATGGAATAGTTAAAAATAACTGGCCTATTTTTTTAAATTCTGGATTACCTCCCTTTGTGGAGTTATGCCCCTTTTAAAGGGTCATAATGTAATTTTGTAATAAAGATATCTCAAAAACTATAACTGCTAGGAGCTTCAAACTTGGTCAGCTGATAGGGGATAATGAGTAGATTACCTTGTGAAAATTTAAAAAAAAATATTTTTTTTTTAGTTAATGCCCTTTGCAAATTTGGACATAGAAAAATTGATATCTCCAAATCTATTACAGCTAGAAGCTTAAAACTTAAGATGACCCTTGTGTTATGAACCCTTCTTGACAAGCAAAGTGTTAGGGGCATAGTATTTCATAAACACAATTTCTAGTTATAATTGTAAGATAAGTTAAACTGCTTGTACATTGCTCGTATGCTAACACTATGTACACATACACGACCATGGCGTAACTAAGACTTTTATCCAGTTGCAAAAATCTTTGATGTTTGCCGAACCTGTTTCTGACATCTATGCTGTCGCATATATGCCGTCATAATTGTGCAAGACATCTATGCCAAAATAAGTGTCTTGCAGATCAAAATTGGCACTTCGAATGCTCCTTTTATTTTCCATCACCAAACACTCTGGTGTAAAATTGACACATTGTAATTAGCCAAGGTTTGTCTCAGGGATATCCCAAAGTCAAGATGCCCTGGAATTGAATTCCCCTAGACCTATAGGGTCTTGCCTAGGGTAATCCAGGTGGTTTAGATTTTGAAGGTGAGTTTTGGCAAGAATCTTGGAATAGGCATGATCCAGGGAAAGGAACTCTTAATTGTGAAAAATGAGCCGCAAGATTTTTCACCACAAAACAATGTCAGGAGCCCAGAAAACGCTAGGCAATTTCATAAAAAATGACTTGCTCTAGCAATTGAAATTTTCAATATTGTAATTGTTCAACAGTTTACAACCCATGCTAAACTTGAAATATAAAAGGCCATCTCATTCGAGATCTCATTGTGGTTTAATATTCAGTAAGCCAATTTTAGACAACGATAAAATAGACATTTTTGACAAGTTTAACAAAGAAGATGATGATTTTGGACCACTCAGGTAGAGCTTGAGAAGCAAAATGTATATGTATGCTTGACTGTCTATATGTTTGTCTGTCACTTCATTGCTCTTTGGTTAAACAACTTATTCAGAATAACAATTTTATATGCTTAGCGTGGACCATTGGCAAATGAAGTTCAATGTGGCCAAATGTCACTCTATGAGAGTGACTCGGCATCAGCATCACAAACAGATTCTCTTTGATTACTCCCTTCACAACCAAACTTTGGAAAACGTTCAGTCAGCAAAATACCTTGGCATAACCATCTCTGATAATATGGATTGGGGTCAACACATTTCAGAAATTTCTTCCAAAGCAACTAAGACACTTGGTTTCCTTCGCAGGAATTTGGCTTTTGCACCTCAGAGTACTAAGTAAGTTTCATACAAAACTTTGGTTCGGCCTAAACTAGAGTATGCAGCACCCATTTGGAGCCCTTACTCAAAACTTCAGATTAATCAGGTAGAGAAAGTGCAGAGGACAGCAGCCCGTTGGACCTGCAGGAGATGGCGTAACACAAGTAGTGTCGGCAAGATGCTTGATGAGCTTGAGTGGCTATCTCTTGAGGCCCATAGGGATCGATCCTCCCTGCTTCTCTTCCATAAGATACATTCTGGTGCTGTGTCTCTAGAAAAAGACAAGTACCTGACCCCTGCTCGCAGTTTGAAATCTACCAGGTCATCACACAGTGCCCATATTGTAGATACCAGACATACAGTGATGCCCTGAAGAACTCTTTTTTCCCCCGGACTATACCACAGTGGAATAGTCTTTCTCCTTCAGTGGTCAATTCCCAGACTGCCGAGGAGTTAGGGCATTTAGTTAAAAACACAGCCGAAAGATTTTTTTGTTTTTGTTTTTTTTGTTTTGTTTTTGTTTTTTCATCAAAATTCCAAAATTGCACTCCCTGGCGTAATGATCATAGTTTGATTGTGCCAGTATTTAGAGAAAGAAAGACCAACCTTTTTTGTGAAAGCGAATTCTTGTAAAACTCTAGTTTCTGTTAAGGGAGGTAATACAACAAAAATAAACATGGCAAAATTGCTCAAGTGTGCATTGTAGTCGTTTCCTGATGCTCATATAAAAATGTTAAATGTGATTTTTATTTATATTTTCACCATCCTTTTCCAAAAACAATAGCATTGAAGAACTAATTGTACAAGTTGAAACCTATCAAAAACTGATTTTTTTCATATTTATAATAAAAAATCTATTAATGTTGATTTGTTTTACGGTACCAACATTGGATGTGAATTTAGGTTCACTCGCCCTTGGTTTATAAAGACATCTCACTGAATCTCTTTGAGGTGCAAACCAATTTTTTAATGGCTCTTCAAAAGCCATAAATTAACAAAGAAGAATTTGAATATTGGCCCCTGCCTGTCTACCTGAGTAGCAGGGGGGTGAATGGACGCCACTGCCTGTCTACTTGAGCGGCAGGGGGGTGCCTGTCTACTTGAGCAGCCGGGGGATGAATGGACTTTTTTGGTCGCTGCCCATGTTCAGACCCCAACTTCAGCATACAAACAAGCAAAGTGAGAGCCCCAGGGACGGACCACCACCCTTGCTGGCCCGGCAAGGAGGGTGAGTACGGAAAACTTTTAGGGCCTGCCTTTTGGGTCTCCGCACCTCCTAGCCCATGTTCAGACCACAACTTTAGCAAAGTGAGAGCCCTAGGGATAGCCCACCACCATCCCTGACTCGGGGCTCTGAATGCATAAAGGAATTTAGGCACCTGTAAGCCACTTCACCCTGGCAGACCTCGTCAGGACACATGTTAGGCGTCGATGTTCCCGACAATGCGGGTGTGCCTGGGTCTATTTCTTCATAGAAGTAGGCCAACGTGGGATGCGTCATCCACCAAGACTGTAATTGCTAACAGCTGAAAGGACAGGGATGTTTACGCCAGATTTTTTTTATTAGTTGATTTACGAACCTTCCTACTGGATATATCTTGACCTTTCATTCATTTTTCTGACCTGCTCCAAACGGGCCTTGCCTTTAGAAACATTGGTTTCTTTAGCCATTTTTTCCAAAAATGAGAAAACTTTTTTGTGATTTATTTGCATCCATTCTGTCACGCTGTGTTTATTTTGTCACTCTTAGAAAAGTTTGTCATGGTTTGACTGAAGTGACAAGTGAAGCTGCATTATAAAACAAAATATTGCACAACATCAGCCGCACTTTCATGACTGCGTAGTTATATGCTTTATTAAATGGTAAGAAAAAATAAAGCACCACCTATGTATAATTTGCAGCACAAGACAATTTTAAATTTCCCTGCCTTTTCAGAAATGATATATTGATATTTTTCATGAGAATCATCTGTCAGTGCTCAGACGATTCTCTTAAAAATAACTTTTTAAAAAAACAAAAAAAAACAATGTAAGACATTGGAAAAATGTCATCTGCTGCCAGTCTTGCAATTGACAGGCACTCTAAATGAGGCTGTACTTTTGAGCACCCTAAACATATATATTAAAACTGATGATTTAGAAAGTACTCAAAAAAATTAATTCAATCTGTGAGGATGATAGGATTGACTATTATAGAACAAGTATAAGCTTTTAAAAAAGCTTGCCATCTGCCTACTGACTGAAAATACAGAAGCCTTTTGAAAGTGAAACTTCAGTAGCTGTTTCAAACAAAATTTCGCTGAGATGGCGATGAGGTGAACGTGTCATTTTAATGTTATGATGTACACCGTAATTTTCACAGAAAGGCTATATTTCATGCTACACCACTTAGCCGGTGCAACCATACAGGTTGCAAACTTAGTCAATTATAATTGTCATCCTCTTGATGATGGAAATGATAGGATTGATTTTTATCAAACAAAAATCTTCTTAATTTTTCAGACCAATGTGTGCTTTGCTTCGCGAAATTCTGGCTGGATCCATTTTAATGCCAGCAATGGATGCTATAGCTAACCCAGTGAGTATACCTTACTTACCCTTACCTCTTACAGCCATGCCAAATCATTTTTAGGTTCTCATCCCCACCCGCCCCTATGAAATATAAGCAAATAAAATAAATCAGGGTGGAAGGTTTTTCTGAAAAACCTTCCACCCCAATTTTTTTTTGGCTTATAAAAGAAAAACTTGTTTGAAAAAGGCTGAAAAATGTTCCATGCAAGCATATTTGCAAAAAAAAAACACCCTGGTTTTTTACTTCTTTTGACAGTTCAAATTCAAGGTATTAAACTCACCCCAATTTTTCACAAAATTGGATGCGAATCTTAAAAATTATTTGGTGCTGCCTTACCCTTTATATACCCCCCCCCCCCCCCCACTGTAAAAAGTGTGGGGTATTATGTTATACTCTCCATTCAAAAAATTGTGTTCGAGTGTCCGTTCGTTCGTCTGTCTGTACATCACTTCGTCTGGGCATCAGCACATCATTTTCACTCTCTGCTTGGAGAAGGAGTGTCGTTGGATTGCTGATGGGTAAATTTTGGCAAATAAGTACAGAGTTATAGCCCTTGATTGACATTAGAAATTTGTTTTCACTCTCTATCTTTGGCATTTTTTTACCGATTTTTTTCAAACTGAGTATAAGAGTTGATATTGAAAAGTAGTGTCTTGGTATTGCAGATGGATAAATTTCGACAAATAAGTACAGAGTTATGGCCCATGATTGACGTTATAAATTGTTTTTTCACTCTCTATCTTTGGCATTTCTTTACCGATTTTCTTCAAATTTTGCATAAAAAGGTCTAGTTTCAGAATGATTTTCTTTGCATTGAAAATATCCCGTGGCGGGGTATGTTGCATGCCTGCAGCGCTTTTTTCTGCTATTCACAACGATTTTCATCTCTTCTCCTAATAGTAACCGCCCCGATAGCTCAGTTGGTAGAGCGTCCACTTTCGGAGCAGGAGGTCGTGGATTCGAATCCCGGCCGCACCATACCAAAGGTGTAAAAAATGGTACAAGCAGTTCCCTTGCTGACACTCGCATAAAAGGGGTTGTGCTAGGAAGATAGAGTAAGGCAGGTAAGTATCTGTTAAACAGATACTGTTATGTCGCAATAAAAGCTCTACAGAGCTTATGTTGTTTGTTTCAAATAAGAGACGTTAAATAAAGCTTCTTTATCTTTATCTTTAAATAGTAGCCTTATAGCTCTTTGCCCCTTGCGTAATAATTATTCTGCCCTTTTTTTATTAGCCTGCTCATTTTCTTAATCAACTTGAGCAAAAAAATGTTCAGGAATACAATCAGCACGTATATATATATGCGCTATATGAATACAATAACCAACAACAGAGAGTACATTTAAATGAACAGAATTATATGGGCGCTAAAATGTAATAACACTTTCCTCTCAAACAGTGAAGGCGCATTGGAGACTGCTCAATGTCATGTGATTTTATACTTGTCACATTTTTGAGCAAAGAAGGCTCAGATGAGCCTGCGCAGATTTGTAAGAGCATTTAATTTCCTTCTCACATACACAGGGCTCCAGATAAGAGTGCGTATTGGAAAACTATTTTCTATATTTCTCATCCAAAACATATGTTGTGGGTACTCAAAAGAACCCTCTCAATGAGACGGTTCTTTTGAGCATCCAAAACACATGGTTAAATTGATGGGTAAGAAAATAATTACAATTTTATGCTCATAAAATTTCCTTATCTGGACCTATGATACACAAAGTAAGATGAAGATGGAGATTCAGAAGAAGATATGGACCTCTAGATATTATGACAAGATGGGCGTTAAAGGAAGCTTTTGCGCATACATGCACATGACATTGAACAGTGAGGCAGAAAAACTGATAGAAACATGAGTTTGCATGTGTGGACAGACTGATAAAATATAAATACATGGGCATATATAGACAGACAGCAGGGTCATACTTGATTCACCTGTTCGGAGTACGCTTTTTACTCTGGACAGGCAGAATTACAATCAAGTATCAGAGAACAGTTGTGCAGAAGCTGCTCCGAGTACACCACCGTCCGAGGTGGTGTGGTCGGAGTAGAGAGGTCACGTGATCAAACAAAAACAGCGGAAAGGCTGAATGAAATAGAAACTTCCACAAATATTAGCTTTAAAATAAGGAACTCCTACAGGAATAGTGTCAGTAAGACCATTTCCTGTTTTGAGTCGCTATCAGACTCGGAACTGCTACTTTCCTTGTTCATGAAGTAAATAGCCATTTTTGTTTATTGCTGTGCACATGTTCTGGCGTACTTGATTCATAGAGTAGACTACGGAGTACGCCGAAATGTTCTGTCTCACTTGATTCACATCATCTTTTTGGAGTACTCTGGACACACAGCACAGTATGAATCAAGTACGACCCTGGATAGAAACCTAGGGATAGAGACATGCGCCTGTGTAGACAGACAAACTAATAAAAGCATACATGTTCATGTTAAGACAGACAGACAGACAGATAGAGCCATATATTCACATTTTAAGCTTGACACACTAAGAGAAACATACTTACAATGTATGCATGTACAAAGATACTAATAGAAACATACATGTACATACACTGATAAACATACCTATATATAGAAGAATAGGCCTACATGCGTGTGTTCAAAATAGCCATGCTTATAGAAACATGCATGTGCATTATGCATGCCAATGTACAGACAGACTGATATAATCATACATGCGCATGCACAAATGATCTTGGCGCGAGTTGTCTGTAAGTTTGTTATGATAAATAAATGGGCCGAGTTGTCTTATAAATCTCATAAACTTGGGCCGAGTTTTATGCGGGCCGATTTGACTTGGGCCGATTTGGTTCTTGGGCAGAGTTGTCGGTAATTCATTTTAAAGCGTCCCAGAAGACAGGGCCTTGTATTAAAGTCACATCTGACAGACTAAGAAAGCTGGGAATTGAACTTTGGACTCCTGCCTTTTGCAGACAAATATTATTGTTGATAAGCATAGCCATTGTCTTGCGCAGGCGCGATACTAAAGAATCGACCTGTCTGCTAAGGCACATCACAACGGAAAAGTCAGGTTTGTGTCAATACGCTGTGCATTACCCGAAACGCTATGTTAAAAAAGTAACAAGCACTGAATGGCTATAAATTATCTGTTTATGGAAACATCAAGTAACCTTTGGTAGCTAAAGAGGGGGTGGACAGGGGGTACCCCATTCCCAGTTCCCTCCCCCTTTCCCCCCACTTCCCTCCCCCTTCTCCCCCACTTCCCTCCCCCTATCAGATTTTTCCCTCCCCCTGATAAAATTTTGTTCTTATTCAAGAACTAAAACGTATACAGTTTATATGTAAGTGAAAAACTAAGAAAGATTCACCATAGACTCAGCTGTCGTATTTTCATGCACAATTACCCAGTAGGCAAAGAACCAGACTATCTCCAGATCAATGTCTTTTCTAGAACCAGCAAAGGAAACAGTATTTATACTAGGCAAAACAAAAACCTCTTGTTTATGGTCACTTTTGGCCCCTACTCAAATTTGAGCATTTTTGGGATATTAATTAAGGTCTATTTTCTAGACTCTTTAAAGGATTCTTGTTTTACTTTTTTCATACAAAAAGTTTTATAAAAAAAAGTTTGCCAACCTATCGACCTCTTAACATATTGAAGATATTGAAGAGGTAGCGGCAAAAACAATATTGATTTTTTAAATTTTTGGCCTAACTTCTAAAATCATAAATACAGGTACATGCTTTGCGCTGCTCTTAAAAATTGTGTGTCGATTAACTCTTTTTGCATACTTGGTATGCTGATTTGTTTTCAAAGCTTACTTTTTCGCAAAAAATGAAAATCAGGAATACCTGGCGCCATCAGAGTGCTAAAAGTGTTTGGTCAAGACCAGGGCCGGCAGAATTAAGATCAGGCCTGATAGAAGCCGATCTGGGTCCAAACTGTTTTCAAAGGTTATCAGCAGACTACAAAAGTGTATAAGTATTAGGAAATTCTGCTGGTATTGGTTTATTGTTGATTGTTACTCCAATCGTGGGATTCTGTAATTGTTCTATGTTTTGTTGTACGTTACTTTATGTCCATTCTAGTTTTGCAGCTTTGCTTAGTTTGCCTTCCTGGTGTCTCGTGATTGTTGTGTGGCTCTGCCTCGCGGTGCCATGGGTCTGTCTGCAGTTTGTGATTGTGGTATTTCCTGATCATACTCACTTACTATTCTTGTAAAAAGTTTGTTTTAGTATTATAATGGAGACAAGGAAGGGTTCATATGCATGATTTTGAGTTGGCGAGATATATGCTCTAAGGAACCTTCATAAAACTCTTTCACATTTGTGGAAAAATAGATTCTAGTATGAACATTGTAGGGTGTAGGCCTAACTCTTTTGAGCACAAATCTCAATACTTGATTCTTGTGAATGTAAGTAAGTAATGGTGCAAAGATCAGGAATCGATACAATCAAGTACCACACCTGACCCAGGATACCAATGGGAAAGTGACAAACTCACAGAAGACACCACAAACGAGAGCCAAGAGGTCAGCCCTTTCCCAGCAGGTGACCACAAAGCACATATAAACAGACGTGCACAAAACATAGCAAACACAAGACAGAACAAAAACATAAAAGATCCACAAAAGAAGTACCGCCTTGGAACGGTCAGTAAAATATTTTACTGGAGGGCTTAAACCGGTTTAACGGCGCCAACCTCACCCTTAATTCAGATGTGGATCAAGACACATAGATATTTGGTTTGCATGAAAGACCCCTAACTTATCAATGCATCATCTCCTAAAACATATAAATCAAGATATAACAAGGAGATAAAGCAAGGATAAGGACTCAACAGTAAATTAAACTGAATACTGGAGCAAAAGAAATCCAACAGGTAAACCCCGGTGGGCCCGACAAACAGCCAAAGCATCAGGCCCCTATGTCACTTTTAAATCTGTAACTTTTGATCTTTTAATTTTAGAAATAATGTTTCTTTTTTTCAAGAACACAGTAAAAAAAACTAAAATTCAGGTATACATTTAACCAATTTCGTAAATCTTAACAAATAATCAGTATCAAAACAACAGCATTTATGTTAAAAAATAACCGTGACGGTCTATAATTATTGGAGGTACGCAAATAATTACCAACAAGAGAAAAAAACACCTGTTTTTATAAGATAATTCACTTTTCCATGCAGTTTTCAGCTATAGAGAAAAGATTTATTGAGAAAACATGACTTAATTCTACTTTTACAAACACCATTTTTAGAAAAGAAAATTTTTCGAAAAATGTTCATAGTTGCAGACTTAGTCGCCATTCATCGATATTTTGACAGATCAAAACACTAGCATACCATGGAGGTCAGCCTTATAAGATCGGTGAACCTTTTTTTTTTTTTTTTTTTTTTTTTACAAAAGTCAGTCTCTAGCGCGGACAGGGACGCAACTTGTCTTAAATTAATAGTCTGCACTTAAAAATAGCGTATGCTGATGAATAACCTAGATGAGACGCCGTAAGGATGAGAGTAGTAATGCACGACACCATTTCTACTGATGAGACGCCACAAAATGAAAATGCTGCACCACGGTCCGCGCGCCACGATATAACACACTCTAGGTAGTGGTGTACAATTTAAAATCTTTAAAAAAATCAGGGCCTCTTTTTTATTTCGATTTTGGGTGCCACCATAAACATGATAACACCTATCACAATTGGAAACACCTGCCACAATTGGATTTAGGCAGATTAGAATTGCTTTTCTACACACACTTTGTATACGTATTACCAGGAATAAAATTTGCATAAAATAATTCACTAGTTTCGGTTAAATACGTACTCTTATGCGTTTTTGCGTAAGCGGTAGCTATATATACGTCCCTGACGAAATAAATAAAATAGTTATTGACGGCAGCTGAAAGCCGTTTAAATGTGTAAATTCCAACGAAGAGAAGCAAAGGGACACAATCCAATACGGAGACAGAAACAATCGATCAAGTTTGCTACTTGTAAGACGCCCGAAATTACTCGAAACCAAGACTCGAAAGTGAACTGCGTCCTTTTAGGCCCTTATATGACTTAAAGGTCTTAAAGGGTATCGTTATGAATCATTTTTTATGAATTTTCTAGTAAAAAAAGCAATTTCGCCCTCCAATTTTTCCAGACCCCCGCCCACAATTGCCCCTCTTCCCGCCCCCTCTACTCCCGCTTCCCGCCCCCTCTACCCCCGATTCCGCAACCTCTACCCCCGATTCCGCACCCTCTATCCCCGTACCCCCGCCCCCCCCTGTCCACCCCCTCAGCTTAACAATAACAATGATTGGTATTACAGTATTTAGCGAAACAATGATAAGATTTTCTTCGCTAAAACATTTTTGGGTCAAAAAGTGGTCTCCAGTAACGCGTGATGACGCAGATTGATAACAAGTTAGAATCGGACGAACCACATGATTTGATGACGCTATCGGTAAGCAAATATGTCACATGTACCCACAATGCTCAATCAGACAGGTTAGTATACTTAAAGCCATTAAAAACGCAACTGGTATAAGTGTTATTTTTCCTATAAATATCAGCTTGATACACTTTGTCTTTGTACTAACAAGCGTCCCTAACGTAGGAGAATGTTTTACCAAAACTTGAGTTCAATTGCAGACTTCTGTCAAAAATTTTGATGAAAAATGACAAATTCATTAAAAATTTTGGTAACCATATTAAATCTTGAAATTTTATTCAATTTCAGCGTGCAAGTACTGCGTTTCACTCAAACAAACAAGAAAACTGTTTACAATACAAAATTCACTTTGCTGAAAGGACACAACATTTAAGTTTTAAATGTTATTTTTCGTGAAATTTCCCCAAAATTTGATTAATCACTAAAGCTTCAATTAAACTGAATCATTTAAAAATTGGCATACGTAAGTTGTAAGGTCATAACCTTTGGTTATCATTTATCGCAATATTTACTGTCGAAAGTGTCGCATTTTCGTCAACTTCCGGTTTTCATGCTGAAACTTTGATGACCATTTTGAAGGTCTAAGCTTCAAGACAAAAACAATATGTTGCGTGTGCATAGAAAGTAGAGCAATGTTGAAATTTTCCGAAAGTTTGAATCAAAAAGAGCCATTCATAATGAAGGTCTGATATCCAGATTAATAAGGTGATTTTTCAGTTTTTGTGTCGAAGCTCGGGTTGTGTCCCTTTATCAAAAAATACAGCCTGGCTTATCTGTACTCCTTTATCTGCACCAAAAGAGTATTGCCTTGATATCGCGACCATAGGTTTATGCTTTTAATTTATTAGAATGATATAATAGCATTAAATCTCGAGTAAAATTATACTGTAAAAGTTGCGTTTTTACTGGCGTTAAGTATATTTGAAAAATGCTTCCCAGCTAAGACAATGTAAGCATAGCTGAACAAGGCGAGTGACTTATCCACTACACCATAGTGGCAATGTTCATTTTCAGAACTTTTGTTTCAACATCTTGATTACCTACCCAGAAAATGAGTGAAAGGCTTATAAAATGAGTGAAGCTCTTTTATGAAAACATATACTTGTTTTTCTTTTATTTAAATGTAATTAAGGGAGGTTATAAAGAAAAAATGAAAACAACCAAGGGAAGTAATACACTAATGAAATAATAAAAGGAGGTAACAACAATAATTATAAATCCTTTATATGCAAAAAATACTATTTTAATGGTAATATTTTAACTTATTTAATGATAATATTCTGATTAATTTCTCACCAGTATACTGTAGTGTTATATCTGTTGGAATTCCTTTACTTTGTTTGGAAATAAAAGCCACCATTAAAATTGCTAAAACTTTTTATATTTGATAATTTAGAAGTATAAAAACCGATGCGTACTACTGTAAGCTTGAAAACTTTAAAAATCTTCTTATTGGGTGTGGCTGTTGACTACAGTCACTTTTTCCAGCCTGACTGGTTGGAAACAGCTCACTGCAGCTCTGTGGGTTGGAACCATTGTTTGTGGGCTTGCTCAAAGCCAATAAAGTTCAAAATGATGTTACCGTCAATAAAGCCCCACCCTCTTTTAGATCTGTCTTATCTTGCATCAGTAGAGTTGCTTAAGACAGATTTCACTGCATGAAAACCTGCTGACACATCACACAAATCAGGTTGAATTTGGAGAAGCCAGCTGATCTGAATCTACACAGTTTCCCATAACTGGTTTAGTGTGTTTGGTTTGGTGTTTAACATCCCATTCTAATGCACTTGCTTTTGTAACGCAACATCTGATTGGATAACGTCAAAAATTTGCGATATACTGTCGGAAATAGTTTTACCCGGGAGTTTTACATCATTAATTACGTCACATATCGTTGGATGACCTGCGGCTTTATGTGGCTTGCAACGCTTCAGTTCGAAAAGAAACAGCAGAAGTGCATTTGAATTGGGATAACCATTATTCAAAATTTCTATTTGGGGAGGTATATCGTCGGATATACGTTCGGAAATCACGTATTACGGTACCGTAAAACTAAATTTCCGACCGCATATCCGACGATACACCACCTCAAATGCCGCATATCCAACGATACACCTCCTCAAACGCAAATTTTTAATACAGTTATCCCCTAATTCAACAGCTATGTTCATGTCTGGATGGAATTTTGACAGTGCATTAATTAGGGGGAATATGGTAATTTCATTTGAACCTTTCATTTAATCATTGCAGGACATGATAAACAACCTCATTCTGGTCTTTCTGGATGATACACCGGTGAGTGTTTTTTTTTTTTTTTTTTTTTTATTCTTTATGTTCCATCAACAATCTTTCAGTTATGTAGGGACCGGTCTTCCTGGGTTGAACCAGCACTAAGCCAGGATTAATGTGTCTTGCTCAGGGATATAACGCTGTGAAGCCGGTGAGGCTCGAACCCTCTGCCACTCTGTCTCGAGTGACTCGAGTCGAGTCAAGCACTCTACCAGTAAGCCACTGCGCTCCCATACACCAGAGAGTGTAAGAATAACAGTTTTTACAGTAAATAATCTAAAATTTTGAGTAGTAGTTGCCTGCTAATTAGGCCTAGACAAACAGTGCAGACCCAGATCAGACCACTTTTGAAGAAGCAGTCTGATCAGGGTCTTCCCTTTTTGTCAAGTTTTTGATATTTTCATTATCCTCGGTAACCGAGGTGTGATACATTCAGTTTCTCTTCATTCTGAGTGCAATTGGTTATGCCTGGGTTACCCACGATTCTCACATTCCAGGCCTGATAGCCAACAATTGACAGATATTTGGACAGATAGGCCGGGGTAAACTATAAACACAGATCAGGCAGCTCACTTTACATTCCAGTCGAAACATGTAATTTGGGGATATTTTCTTGTGATGTACTATATAATAGAACTTTTTGCTCTCTGTATTAAAAGGCGGTAACTTTAGTATTCATATCTGGGCGTGATTCGGCTACTGCTAAACAAGGGAAATCAGGTTCTATTTATTATTTGGTGAAGAATTAATAAGTTGTTTGGGCTGCGCAAACGTGCGTGCATTTCATGAAAATCCTAACCGTATACACACTGAACTCACATTTATTAACCCTTAAAGCGCATAATCACAAAATGTTTGATTTTTTGTCGTCCGCTAAAATATTTGAAGGCTCTTAGACAAACTGTGTGGACCCATATCAGACTGTTCCTCTAGGAGCAGTTTGATCTGGGTCCACAATGTTAACCTCTATGCTCTAAAGCCACAAAAAGTTTTATTAAGCAAGATTGGTTTACATATTCTATATCAAACTATGAACCTTGATTAGACTGCTCCAAACCAAGCAGATCTAGATCCTTTGTTTTGTTTGTGTCGATGATTTATGCCCCGGTCAACATTTTTAGCCATGACAGGACATTTTCCTGTCCTTCTTGGTTAGACTAGTACAAAACAGAGGATAAAGTATCTTGCGGCTCGTGCCCAATGACACAACAAAGTGACTATGGTGAGTTTCAAACTAGCTACCCTTCTATCCCATGTCTAATTGTAAACACCTACAAATGAGCTACTGCCCTCCTCAACAAAAACTCATCAGCAGATGAGTAAGAGACGGCAATTGTCATCAAGGTTCATATTACTTGACTTTTCTCTTACTGTAAAGGCGGAAACTTTAATATTCATATCTATGTGTGATTCGGCTATTTCATCTGCTGAGGAAGGGAAATCAGGTGTTATTTATAATTTGGTAAAGAGTTTATAAGCTTTTTGAGCCGCGCAAACGTGCGTGCATTTCATGAAAATCCTAACCGTATACACACTGAACTCACATTTATTAACCCTTAAAGCGCATAATCACAAAATGTTTGATTTTTGTTGTCCGCTAAAATATTTGAAGCCTCTTAGACAAACTGTGTGGACCCATATCAGACTGTTCCTCTAGGAGCAGTTTAATCTGGGTCCACAATGTTTACCTCTATGCTTATGTTTAATAGACATTTTCAGATGCAGTTATTTTGCTGGCGTTTTTAAGGACTAAATAATGTGCTTTGCGTCTATAATGAGGTAATGGCACAAGATCATACAGTTACTTTTGAATATAACCACGCCTCATTTTCAGCTTTTACATATGTCTAAGGTAGATCAATCTAATCAGCATTCATGAGGTGCCGCCTTACAGCACCCAAAACGTCCTAAAATACAGGATACTAAGCAATGAAGATAAAGTGTTTTGCTCAAAGCTGTCTTATCAGGGTTTTCATTTTTTGAAGGTTACAGCAAGGTTCATGATGTAGTGAACCGGGAGTATGAGTGATGCCCAAAGGCCATACTGACAAATATAAACAAATATAAATATTCAGCATTGTATACATCTCATTTGGAGCTTTATGCCACTCTCACCCCCAATTTAAATTCCTAGAAATCTTTTTCAGCCCCCAGTTGCGACAGAGCCCCCTTCACCAATGGTACCCTTTCTTGGATTATTCTGTAACCAGAAGCTGGGATCCCTGAGTGACCCTGAACAGTCACAGAGAATCAGCAAATCTGTAAGTACTGCAAATTTTTACAAGGGTTTATTGTCGCAAAACTTCACAACTGCAAAGTTTCGTGAAAATAAAACCCATGCAGAATGGGTAAATCACTCTGCCATTTACTGATGTAACTGAGTCCTGCCATTATTGTGAACTTTAAATGTAGTAAATATATATTTTAATGCTTTTCCGAAATGTAATATTCTCGCGAAGAATTTCAGTATCTACAAAAGTGACCATTATATGCACTATATACATTTAAGGTGAACACAATTCATTTGATTTTAATCGTTTTACTTAGGCCAGAATTTTTCTATTAGTTGATTTACAAACCCTCCCACTGTAATTTTCCAGAAAGTAGAAAAAAAAATCTAAAATTATTTTTATATTTTATCCGCCGACTCTAAATTTTTTATGTTTAGTTGAAAAAAATAATATATTTTTGAGGTTCTGTCTGTGTATTTTTGAGAGAGACACTGTTAAAAGTGATTGTCATGTCCAGATTTTTAAAAAAATGATGAAATATTTAAAGATCTAATACAAACTGTTGGTTTACCTTACTAGTTTTACTGTTTTTTCTGGAGATATTAAAAAAAAAAAAAAAGCTCTGAAAATAACCAGTCAACTGGTCATTTTCAGAGCTTTTTTATTTATTTATTTTCGACCCTAGATCTGAAAAAAATTCCCGTAAATCAACTTATAAAATAATTCTAGCCTTATATTCTGATGCTTTTCCCCATACATATAGATACAATAAGTATAAGACTGTCATTTTTGTATTTTAGGGGTCACAGGTAGAAGTTTCTAAATCATAATGTGTTTATCAGTGGTCTAAATAAAGATTTAGACCAATGCATATTTCACCCCCTGTTTATTAATTTAATGAGTATTTTACTCCCTACTTAAAATATCAAATTGCAGAAACTTAGTCCTAGAAGCATCAGTTCTGTTGCAAAGCCTTGTGAAAAGACCCATTTTATTTTCTTAAAAAGTTGATAGTATTAATTTATTAGATACATGTTACATTTTTAGGAAAACTTCCAAGATTTATACAATTGGTGTATATTACTAGGTGTTTTTCTTACTACGGATAAAAGATTTCACCACATAAATTTAATTTCATTGCTGAAACCTTAAACTGCAAAGGGTACTTTTACCCTTCAATTTAATTTTCAATGTTGATTTCCAAAAAAATTATGCTGAAATACCCTTTACCCCCTCTTATGTGGAGCCCTGGTTTATGTCCCTGAAGGGTGTTGGGATCTTAGCAAACTGTTCAGACCCTGATGAAATGCAAGATGATGCTGCATTTCATCTGAGTCTTCAATGTTTGCCAAAGTAAGTGTTTATAGGTTCTAAGTATACAAAGAAGTGTGCCCCATAGTGCAGTGTGTAACAAGTCTGACTGCCAATCAAGGGGTTGCAAGTTTGATCCCAGCCTGGTCCAAAGTTGTGAGTTTGATCCCAGCATGGTCCCATACTGTCATGGGGATTGGCAGGCCTCCAGATAAGAGTGTGTATTTGAAAATTATTTTTCTTATTTCTCAACCCAAACCTATGTTGTGGGTACTCAAAAGGTTCTTTTGAGCACCCAAAACACATGTTTAAATTGATGGCTAAGGAAATAAATGCAATTTCAGGTGCATAAACTATCCTTATCTGGACCTACAGATTGGTGATCAAAAAATATCTACGGTCATTCTCCTCCTTCAGCAGATTCAAGAAGGGTTGTTGTCAGTTATATGTGAAAGTATGTGCATGAAGTACTGGTTTATGGCTTAGTCAAGCTTGTCCAGGGAAAAAGTGTGGATAGATGAATTGACCATCTCAACATGACTATAGCTGTTGACTAGGACATAAAACCTCGAACAAAACAAATAAAAACAGTATACAATGAGTTGATCATATAAAGCTTTGAAAGCATTCATTTTTGACTCATATTCATACAGTAAAACCTGTCTTAAGCGGGCCTTTAAAAAAAGAAAAAAAAACCCAATCTTAATGACAAATGGTAGCTTAATGAAGGTCAAAAGTATTACAGAATGCTCCCTTTGGAGCATTCTGCAATACTTTTGACCTGCATTAAGCGATAATCGGTCTTGAAAAACAAGTTTGGTCTTCTTTTTGAGTGGATGTTAAGACAGGTTTTACTGTATTTTCATTACAGAGTCTACGTATAGTATTAGGTGATTTAATGAATGGTGAGAAACCACAGATGTTGTACGTCTTTATGCAGTTTCTCAAGAGTGAGGCGGCTGTCAATGTGCTACAGTTTGCTTTAGATTGTGGTGAGTAGTGTACTCTATATATAGTATTGGGTGATTTAATGAATGGTGAGAAACCACAGATGTTGTACGTCTTTATGCAGTTTCTCAAGAGTGAGGCGGCAGTCAATGTGCTACAGTTTGCTTTAGATTGTGGTGAGTACGGTACTCTATATATAGTATTGGGTGATTTAATGAATGGTGAGAAACCACAGATGTTGTACGTCTTTATGCAGTTTCTCAAGAGTGAGGCGGCAGTCAATGTGCTACAGTTTGCTTTAGATTGTGGTGAGTAGTGTACTCTTTATATAGTATTGGGTGATTTAATGAATGGTGAGAAACCACAGATGTTGTACGTCTTTATGCAGTTTCTCAAGAGTGAGGCGGCTGTCAATGTGCTACAGTTTGCTTTAGATTGTGGTGAGTAAGGTACTCTATATATAGTATTGGGTGATTTAATGAATGGTGAGAAACCACAGATGTTGTACGCCTTTATGCAGTTTCTCAAGAGTGAGGCGGCTGTCAATGTGCTACAGTTTGCTTTAGATTGTGGTGAGTAGTGACTCTATATATAGTATTGGGTGATTTAATGAATGGTGAGAAACCACAGATGTTGTACGCCTTTATGCAGTTTCTCAAGAGTGAGGCGGCTGTCAATGTGCTACAGTTTGCTTTAGATTGTGGTGAGTAGGTACTCTTTATATAGTATTGGGTGATTTAATGAATGGTGAGAAACCACAGATGTTGTACGCCTTTATGCAGTTTCTCAAGAGTGAGGCGGCTGTCAATGTGCCACAGTTTGCTTTAGATTGTGGTGAGTAGTGACTCTATATATAGTATTGGGTGATTTAATGAATGGTGAGAAACCACAGATGTTGTACGTCTTTATGCAGTTTCTCAAGAGTGAGGCGGCTGTCAATGTGCTACAGTTTGCTTTAGATTGTGGTGAGTAGTGACTCTATATATAGTATTGGGTGATTTAATGAATGGTGAGAAACCACAGATGTTGTACGTCTTTATGCAGTTTCTCAAGAGTGAGGCGGCAGTCAATGTGCTACAGTTTGCTTTAGATTGTGGTGAGTACGGTACTCTATCTATAGTATTGGGTGATTTAATGAATGGTGAGAAACCACAGATGTTGTACGTCTTTATGCAGTTTCTCAAGAGTGAGGCGGCTGTCAATGTGCTACAGTTTGCTTTAGATTGTGGTGAGTACGGTACTCTATATATAGTATTGGGTGATTTAATGAATGGTGAGAAACCACAGATGTTGTACGTCTTTATGCAGTTTCTCAAGAGTGAGGCGGCTGTCAATGTGCTACAGTTTGCTTTAGATTGTGGTGAGTAGTGACTCTATATATAGTATTGGGTGATTTAATGAATGGTGAGAAACCACAGATGTTGTACGTCTTTATGCAGTTTCTCAAGAGTGAGGCGGCTGTCAATGTGCTACAGTTTGCTTTAGATTGTGGTGAGTACGGTACTCTATATATAGTATTGGGTGATTTAATGAATGGTGAGAAACCACAGATGTTGTACGTCTTTATGCAGTTTCTCAAGAGTGAGGCGGCTGTCAATGTGCTACAGTTTGCTTTAGATTGTGGTGAGTACGGTACTCTATATATAGTATTGGGTGATTTAATGAATGGTGAGAAACCACAGATGTTCTACGTCTTTATGCAGTTTCTCAAGAGTGAGGCGGCTGTCAATGTGCTACAGTTTGCTTTAGATTGTTGTGAGTACGGTACTCTATATATAGTATTGGGTGATTTAATGAATGGTGAGAAACCACAGATGTTGTACGTCTTTATGCAGTTTCTCAAGAGTGAGGCGGCTGTCAATGTGCTACAGTTTGCTTTAGATTGTGGTGAGTAGTGTACTCTATATATAGTATTGGGTGATTTAATGAATGGTGAGAAACCACAGATGTTGTACGCCTTTATGCAGTTTCTCAAGAGTGAGGCGGCTGTCAATGTGCTACAGTTTGCTTTAGATTGTGGTGAGTAAGGTACTCTATATATAGTATTGGGTGATTTAATGAATGGTGAGAAACCACAGATGTTGTACGTCTTTATGCAGTTTCTCAAGAGTGAGGCGGCTGTCAATGTGCTACAGTTTGCTTTAGATTGTGGTGAGTAGTGTACTCTATATATAGTATTGGGTGATTTAATGAATGGTGAGAAACCACAGATGTTGTACGTCTTTATGCAGTTTCTCAAGAGTGAGGCGGCTGTCAATGTGCTACAGTTTGCTTTAGATTGTGGTGAGTAGTGTACTCTATATATAGTATTGGGTGATTTAATGAATGGTGAGAAACCACAGATGTTGTACGTCTTTATGCAGTTTCTCAAGAGTGAGGCGGCTGTCAATGTGCTACAGTTTGCTTTAGATTGTGGTGAGTAGTGACTCTATATATAGTATTGGGTGATTTAATGAATGGTGAGAAACCACAGATGTTGTACGTCTTTATGCAGTTTCTCAAGAGTGAGGCGGCAGTCAATGTGCTACAGTTTGCTTTAGATTGTGGTGAGTAGGCTACTCTATATATAGTATTGGGTGATTTAATGAATGGTGAGAAACCACAGATGTTGTACGTCTTTATGCAGTTTCTCAAGAGTGAGGCGGCTGTCAATGTGCTACAGTTTGCTTTAGAATGTGGTGAGTAGGTACTCTTTATATAGTATTGGGTGATTTAATGAATGGTGAGAAACCACAGATATTGTACGTCTTTATGCAGTTTCTCAAGAGTGAGGCGGCTGTCAATGTGCTACAGTTTGCTTTAGATTGTGGTGAGTAGTGACTCTATATATAGTATTGGGTGATTTAATGAATGGTGAGAAACCACAGATATTGTACGTCTTTATGCAGTTTCTCAAGAGTGAGGCGGCTGTCAATGTGCTACAGTTTGCTTTAGATTGTGGTGAGTAGTGACTCTATATATAGTATTGGGTGATTTAATGAATGGTGAGAAACCACAGATGTTGTACGTCTTTATGCAGTTTCTCAAGAGTGAGGCGGCTGTCAATGTGCTACAGTTTGCTTTAGATTGTGGTGAGTAGTGACTCTATATATAGTATTGGGTGATTTAATGAATGGTGAGAAACCACAGATGTTGTACGTCTTTATGCAGTTTCTCAAGAGTGAGGCGGCAGTCAATGTGCTACAGTTTGCTTTAGATTGTGGTGAGTACGGTACTCTATATATAGTATTGGGTGATTTAATGAATGGTGAGAAACCACAGATATTGTACGTCTTTATGCAGTTTCTCAAGAGTGAGGCGGCTGTCAATGTGCTACAGTTTGCTTTAGATTGTGGTGAGTAGGCTACTCTATATATAGTATTGGGTGATTTAATGAATGGTGAGAAACCACAGATGTTGTACGTCTTTATGCAGTTTCTCAAGAGTGAGGCGGCTGTCAATGTGCCACAGTTTGCTTTAGATTGTGGTGAGTAGTGTACTCTTTATATAGTATTGGGTGATTTAATGAATGGTGAGAAACCACAGATGTTGTACGTCTTTATGCAGTTTCTCAAGAGTGAGGCGGCTGTCAATGTGCTACAGTTTGCTTTAGATTGTGGTGAGTACGGTACTCTATATATAGTATTGGGTGATTTAATGAATGGTGAGAAACCACAGATGTTGTACGTCTTTATGCAGTTTCTCAAGAGTGAGGCGGCAGTCAATGTGCTACAGTTTGCTTTAGATTGTGGTGAGTACGGTACTCTATATATAGTATTGGGTGATTTAATGAATGGTGAGAAACCACAGATGTTGTACGTCTTTATGCAGTTTCTCAAGAGTGAGGCGGCTGTCAATGTGCTACAGTTTGCTTTAGATTGTGGTGAGTACCCAGAAATTTTCCTAGGCCTGACTTGGGACTTAGTTCTACATTTTGGTGAAAATTTCATGAAAATCGGAACAAAAATAGCAAAGTTAGAGATGCATGAAAATTTGCATAAAAATGTGAATGAAAACATGTTTTAATTCACATTTTTATGCAAAATTTTCATGAGTTTTTAAGGAGGGCAATTAAAGCAACAAATGCTTTACACTGCTAATGTCATATATACTTTTTAAGCCATTAAAATGGCGGTCGAGTTCTTTTAGACTGCATCAAATTTTACCAATTTTGATAATCCAAATGTTTTTTCCCAAAATTCAACAGGCCCCAGGCCCCGACTTAAAAAAGGTAGGAAAATCCCTGGTACCGATATTGTAGTAATAGAGGATCTTACACAAGTGGTCATTTCATGTGAAATTTATATAACAAGCCTTCCAAGAGTTTAACAAATTTCATATGAAGTGAGCATGAATATAAGAATCTGTTAATCATACCTTTTAAATGAGAGTTATTGATTTCAAAGTGAACATTTTTCAACAACGAAACTTGAATTGTTGTCATGGATGTCGTCAAGTTCCCACAAATGAGTTTAGTATTGTGTTGTCAGATTATATTTATTACATGACATTATCCACTGAATAACAGTGACATCATATGATAAAAGTTAATACTGTTTTTAATTTTGTTTAACCCTTTTCATTCTGATGGATTATCCCATACATAATGATACCACAATAAGTATGGAATGGTCCAATTTGTATTTTAAGTGGTTGCCGGTCAGAAATTCTATAAACTGATGTATTTCTGTCCCTGAAGATTGTATTTATCTTAGCAAACAGTGTAGACCCTGATGAAATGCTGCCTTATGCATCATTATATCTTGGTCTTTGCTGTTTGCCAAAGTACCTGTTTATTACTGGTATCCAGAATGAAAAATGATAATAATAAGATTGCACCACTGTATGGAAATACATGAGTGCTCCCCTTGTTGCAGATATAGAGGATCTTACATGAGTTCTCATGTTTTATTGAATTTATTAAACGACTTGTCGAAAAGAGATAAAATGCGAGGCTTGCCGAGCATTTTATCTCTTTTTCGCAACAAGATTAATAAATTCATAATACAAGAGCACGAATGTTAGATTCTATTTTTCATATGACATTAAGATTACTTTGAAATCTCATTTCTGCTGTAAAAACGTTATAACTTTGTCATTATGTACGCAACGTTGTTATGGACGTCATAACCTTTCCCGAAAATCTGTAAACCACTAGTGGTTTATCGATTTTATGTCATGGCGTTATTACACTCCCAGACGCAACGTCATATGATAAGAAGTTGATATTGCATTCATAACTTGAAAAGTACTAAATATGCATGTATAAGTGAATGTACACTTATTAGGCATACACAGATTTAGATAAACAAAGAAAATCAGCGTAAAATTGTAAATACTTTCTTACCCATAATTTTTAGCATATGTTTTGGGTGCTCAAAAGAATTGTCTCATTGAGAGTGTCCACAACATATGTTTTGGTTGAGAAATAAGAAAATTAATTTTTAATTACAGCCTCTTATCTATTAAATATTTTTTTTTCGGTGTTTATAAATTTATGCATTCTTAATTAAAGGGTTGGGTATAATATGAGCCTCGTCACGACAAAACCTGTCTTTCCGAAAAAGCAACACTCAAACCAGTCTTCTCAGCTACAGAGATAAGCTAGAAAATTGAAATTTGTACGTAGCACTTGTGGATATGATACTTTCCAAAAAGTGAATAACAAAGGCACTGATCAGACTAAACCAATGTGCAGGCTTGTCTAAACCTTTGTTGTTCGCAACCCCCCCCCCCCCCCCCCCCCCCCCCCCCCCCTCTGAAGTCAGGTTTTCTCGCATCAAGGGCCATATGGTATATTTGACAGGCTATGAATGATGAACTGTTTTTCTTTATTTTTACAGAGGATTTCAACAAGAAGATACTCAACCCAGATCTTTCAGAATCGGATCTTATTTATTTACACAATGATTTAAAAATTTTATATAAAAACTACTGCTCCTCGGATGGCTCGGACAGAATTAATTTTGAAGAAAATATTATTAATGAGTTGAAAGAAGGTAGGTTTGACATTCTTTTCCCATGCATTATCATTGTAGTTGCCATAATGAAACCCAACATATCAGGCGAGAGTTGCATTACACGAATGCTTTAATATAGCGCTACATGGCGCTTTCTTATCTTTATGCAATGATTATGCCTCAAAAAGAGCTATTTTGTAGCGGTCTGGTGCACAAATTATAACATTCCTATTCATGATATGCATAAACACAAAGCCTAAATGCTTTACCTATGCAACGGTTTATTTCACACTACGTAGCGCTGACAATATGCAACACACATGAAAATTGAACAGCCTCACGTCTGAAGACAAGTGACGTCATTGTCATGTTAAAGTGATGTCATCATTTTTTGTCGCATATCAGCATATTCAGGAACTTCTGGGAGCATTTTTGTTAAATATAAAAAATGTATTTAATGATGAGCAAGAAAGAGAACCTATCATGACGGTGAGAATGGGATAGAACAATTTGGCACAAGGATTACCGTTAGGCATCACAAGGCTTGCAAAGTGATCACAAAAGGTGATCCCAATGGACAGATTTTTCTGGTCTGTAAACTCACGGAATCTGGCCTGATCACCGAATCGGACAGAATCTGACCCGAAATTGGCATATTTCTTTGCTTATCGTGACTTCTTTTTACAAGAAAGATGTATATAAATAATTAATATATTTAGTACAATTTGTATGCATTTGAATATATAATAAAAAATGATAATAAAAAGTAAGCTATTTGACCATTTTTGGGCCCGATTCGGTCAGGTCAGTTACACTAGACGCGAAACAAGACAGGGGTTTCATGTATCAATGGTCGCTGTGACCTAAAATGCCCAACCCAATTTTCCAGACATCATTTATATGATCCTATACATACTTTACAAACATACTAATAATAATAAAAGTTTTAAAAAAATGAGCTAAATGACCAATTTTTTGTCTGATCCGGTCAGATTTGGTCCGATCCGGTGATCAGGCCTGATTCGGTGAATTTACGGACCGGATTTTTTTCCCCATGCTCACACTCATGATAGATTTATATATTATTTTAAAGTAGGATTATATGTAGTTAAGCTATTTTTACTCATTTTCAGTTGTTGAGGGGCCACCAGAAAAGATAGTGAAACTAAGAACTTCAACACCAATGTTTAGGTAAGACAGACTATTTTCATTTCTAATTTCATCAGGTTATTATGCTCCCTGATGTAACTATGGTAATAAGAGTAAATATGCACATATCACCGGGTTATTATGCTTCCTGAAATAGCTATAGTATCAAGAGTAAATATGCATGTATCGCCGGCACGATATGGTTGGATGATTTTTCATGGAGTTCCCGCCATTCGATGAAAATCTTCTATTAATTGTTTGCACGAATTTTCAGCTACTACTACTGGATTTCATCATAATTTCAGGGGAACCTTTAGTATCAAGAATAGATGCGCATATTTTGGGCATGTTGTGGCCAGATGGTTTTTTTTCTTTGAGTTATGGCCCTTTGATAAATTCTTGTATAACGTTTCTTTCCACAATCCACATTAATTATCAGCAACTACAGACCAGGCCCCAAGATTATAAAACGTTTTCCATGCTCAACTCAGCTGAGCACGAAATCTATCCTGCTCATAAATGTTAAAATGCCAACAATTACTTAACCCTTAATGCACCACTCGCAACAAAAGTCGTCTGCTTTTCTCATCTGCTGAAATGTTTAAGAAGCCTCTATGGCAAACAGTGTGGACCCAGATCAGTCTGTTCTGGGTCCACACTGTTTGCTTCTATACTTAATTCGTCAGTAATGTTAGGCAATTATTTGCAGCAGAAGACTTCAGCAGACGACATTTTCAGTTGCATTTTTTTCTTGGCGCTTTAAGGGTTAAAGCATGAAACTTCTTCATTTGTCAATATTTTTGTTTTTATGAGCAGTTGAAATATTGTGCTCAGTTGAGTTGAGCATGAAAAAAGTTTTATAACCTCGAAGCCAGGTTTCAATAAAACTTCATTGGAACCTACAGTAACAAGAGTTGAAGCACATTTAGCTGGCATGTAATTGTCAGATTTTTTTCTTGGAGTTACAGCCTTTTGATAAAATCTTGCATTTAATCTTGTCAGCGCAAATTATCAGTAACTACAGTAAAACCTTGTGGGAGCGCAGTGGCTCAGTGGTAGAGTGCTTGACTCGAGACCGAAGGGCTGCGGGTTCCAGCCTCACCGGGGTCACTGCGTTGTGGTCATTGAGCAAGACACATTTATCCTAGCTTAGTACTGGTTCAACCCAGGAAGACCTGTCCCTGTTTAACTGGAAGATTGTTGATGGGACGTAAAGAATCAAATCTAACAAAAACAGTAAAAACCAGTGTAAAATGGCCACTCTCATGTTGACCGAAAATTGGTTTCTAAGACCAGTTATCCTTAATGCAGGTCAGAAGTATTGCAGAATGCTCCAAGGGGAGCATTCTGCAATACTTTTTACATTCATCAAGCTACCATTTGTCATTGAGATCTTTGTTTTGTCTATTTTTGAGTGGCCGTTTTACACAGGTTTTACTGTACTGACAGGGGAGAGTGTCAATGAAACTTAACAAGAGTCTTCAGTATCAAGGGCATATGGGTATATTGCCAGCATGTTATTTAAGAAATTGATTTTTGGAATGTTCATGGAATCATGAATACTTCAGGTCTCTTGTAAAGTAAGTGAAGAAAAAGAAGGGCTTCACGTTAACTTTGCAAGAGACTCGAAGTATTCATGATTCCATGAACAGACCAAAAATTTAATTTGTTGCTTATATTTACATTTTATCATAAATATCTAAAATCTAGAAATTATTTATAATTTAGAAAAAACAAATACATTTTGTATTTAATATGTAATCGTATTAACAGTTTTGTTGGAGTGTAAAATGGAAAATCGGAACTCCCAGTGTAAACACGGAGAGCTAATGGAGCAAACAAGAGGCTTGTTTTGCATGTGCAGCTCAGGTGTGGCTCGTTGCCAATCACAACACCAGTGTCACTTCTGACAAATGAATTTGATGTTCGAAGTTGTATTGCACAGGCAAGTGAGCTTTGCAGCTGTCAATCAAATTTATGTCATTCATGGGGCTATGAACAGTTGCGAAAATCTAAAGATTCATTAAAAGCTTGCTTTGAAAATGTAAATATTGTCAGATGACTTTCTGAAGTTATTCATGTTAACCTTGTCCTTGCATTCTCAGCAGCTTTGTTTGGTTTTCAGAGAAATTTTAAGGGAACTTTCTTTATCAAGAGTAGATGAGCATATACATGGAAACAAAGTTTTGTTTAGTTGCAAGGACTAAATCATAATTATTATAATTAAATTTAGCATTATATTGTAATCCTTTACCAAGATTGTGCAATTATATATTAGGGTCAATTTGAGACTCAGGTGAGTAATCTCTTGCCGAAATCCTGTCTTTGGGGGTTCGCAAACAACAAAGGCGCAGACTAGCCTGCGCATCTGCACAGTCTGATCATTACCTTTGTTAATTGCTCTTTGGAAAGTATCATATCCATACTTGCATCAAGGGAAATTTCAATTATCTAGCTGTTCTCTGTAGCTGAACAGGCTGGTTTGTGTATGACAGGTTTTCTTGTGTCGAGGTCAATTTATTTTCTGACTTTTTCAGGGCATATGAGCATGTGTACAATCTCTTGAGCTATACTTTTCTACCATTGTTTCATCAGAGTGAACATGTAAGTATTGTGTTTGATAGGTTTTCCTTATAGTTAACCCATAAAGCGCCACCTATAATTTGCAGCAGACGACAATTTCAAATTTTGCCGCTTTTTCAAAGTAACAAATAAGGCATGATATTTCATGAGAATCGTCTGCTGGCAGACGATTCTCATATAATATCATACCTTATTTTTGTTGAAAATTGAGAAAGATGTCCCAAAATTTGTCGTCTGCTACAGTTGTGATTGGCACTTTAAGGGTTAATCATTTAATTTTGATCAACAGAGAATTTAATTTGAATTAAATGTAATGTTCATTTACTTTGTTTTCTTTGCCATTGAAATCAAAGGTCGGTTTGTTTACAATGGTGTACAATTCTGGTGTCATTGTACAATTGACTCCTTAACCCTTAATGCGCCAATCACAACAAAAGTCATCTGCTTTTCTCATCTGCTGAAATGTTTAAGTAGCCTCTATGGCAAACTGTGTCGACCCAGATCAGACTGCTCCTATAGGAGCAGTCTGTTCTGGGTCCACACTGTTTGCTTCTTTACTTAATTCGTCAGTAATGTTATGTAATTATTTACAGCAGACGACTTCAGCAGACAACATTTTCAGATGCATTTTTTTCTTGGCGCTTTAAGGGTTAATTTGAATTTCATGTAATGTTCATTTACTTTGTTTTCTTTGCCATTGAAATCAAAAGTTGGTTTGTTTACAATGGTGTACACCGGGCCGCGTAGCGCAGTCGGTAACGTGTCTGGCTACAGATGCGTGTCTGACTGCAGATCCAGGGGTCGCGAGTTTGATCCTGACCCGGTACCATACTTTCGTGGAGATTGATCATGAAATAATTTCTACGGTCATTCTCCTCCCTTCCGCTGATTTTTTCAAGAAGGGTTGTTGTCAGTTACAAGCGAAAGTATGTGCACAAATAACTGGTTAACCGCTTGCTCAAGCCTGCCCAGGAAAAAGTGTGGTTAAGTGAACTGACCGTCCCGCAATGACCATAGCTGTTGACATGGGACGTAAAGCAACAAAAACAAACAAACAAAACAATGGTGTACAAGTCTGGTGTCATTGTACAATTGACTCCTTAAAAGTTACCCGCAGTATTGATAATAGTATCTGTTTTGAGAAAATGCAACTTGGATTTGGTCTCAGTTAGTCTCTTCTTCAATCATTTTGTTCACATTGAACAAAGCAAAAATTGCAGTCAGAGTCAGTTCAATAATTGGGTAAGTCCATATGCTAAATCAGGGATAACATTGTTGCATATACATAATGCCATTTTTTAGATGTGTATTCACAGTTAACTAGTGACACTAGATATCACTTTTACAACTCCCTTTTGGGTATACGAGCAGCCATGGCTACTGGCAGACTGTGCAGGCTCAGCTCGTCTGAGTCTTCCCTACCCGCCTATGTAATAATCAACTGGCGCAATAATTATTATTGTAGTAATGTTTTGACAGTCATTAAGTGAAATTGTTATATACCTTATATGTGTTCACTATAGAAACTTGACGTGTTTCAATCACTGACAGTTGTACATTTCATCTAAAATTAATACGTTGCAATGCGGCTGATCGTTCACTGGCCGAGGGTTCATTCCCATTGATAAGCAGCTGCAGAGGGCTTCATTGCCATTTAAGCTTGGTCAAGGACATCATCTGCAAGTTAAGATAGGGTTGCTTTCAGTTAGGGGAAATTTAAGAAGGTATATAACAATGACGATATAACATTCTTTTCCTTGTATTATTCGCAGTTCGGACTGCAACACATTATCACACTCAGACTTAGCAAACGTTAATATATGGAAAAGAATGTTTTATCCTCTTAATAATGACCACACATTTCCCCTAGGCAAATATTTGTTATTATGGCACATTTATTGGAGTTTTAAAGTGGTTGTCCAGTTATTGTACTAGATGTTTAAAAGATTTTAGCCCCAAAAAAAAAAAAGAATATTTAGTTATCTCTAGCCCTGCTCCCAAGGGAGCAATCTGATCATGGTTCATAGTGTTTGTCCCATGATAAAATTTTAGAACATTTACCGTAACAACCATTTGCTGTATATTTTTCAGTATTACACAATGATATGTGGTGAGAGAGTGGCCTCACAGATGATGAAGAATAATCCTGCAAGGTAATTGTTTTTCAGAGCCTGAATTGTTGCGTTAACCCTTAAAGCGGCAAGAAAAAAATATATCTGAAAATGTCGTCTGCTTAAGTCGTCTGCTGCAAATAATTACCTAACATTACAGATGAATTAAGAATAGAAGCAAACAGCGTGGACCCAGAACAGACTGCTCCTATAGGAGCAGTCTGATCTGGGTCCACACTGTTTGCCATAGAAGATCCTTAAACATTTCAGCAGACGAAAAAAGCAGACAATTTTTGTTGTGATTGGCGCATAAAGGGCTAATATCCAAGATGATGCTCATTGATGTTAAGTACAGTCCCTTTATCACACTCCTTATCATAACACATATTTGGATATAATAAGTAAAGAAAAAGACAATAATCAGGAATCAATATATTCAAGTACCACACCGGACCCCAGACTCCATTATGGGAAAGTGGCTAAAACACAAGGAAACATCACACACAAGACAGCTAAGAGGTCAGCCCTTTCCCCACATGTGATCACAAGGCTGCAAGGAATAGATGAAACAGCATAATAAAGACAAATGTGAAACATAAATAACAAAAAGGATATGGTCATGCTGTGGGTCCAAAATGTTTTAACATGGAATTTTACAAAGGAATTGGTCATTTTCCAATAATTCCTTTGTAAGATTATCTCTTTATAACATGATTCACTTACAGCGTGGTCCCTTCTTTTATGCAAAATTGAATACTGTATTCTGTTTATAGCCATAACATGCCTACCAAACGCTCGAATGCTCAACATCTGGTTGAATATTAAAAACAGTTCCTCCAGGAAGAGAATAAAAAATCGGGGAATGTCATGCAACAGACTATACATTCCTACATTTGTGGTATAAATTTGAGGTCAGAAAATTCTCTCGTTTTGTCAGATTTACAATTTGCGTAAAATATGTGTACCAGAATTCGCAGGAAAAGTAAATATGACCTAATGAGGATACTTTCTGAGCTCGTATTTAAACCACAAATGCAGGAATCCATAGACTGTTGCATGACATTCCCCGATTTTTGATTTTCTTCAAAGAGCAGCTGTTTTAGATATTCAACCAGATGTTGAGCATTCAAGCATTTGGTAGGCATGCATAATATAGCGAACCAGTCACAACTTTTGTTGTCGGCTCTCTCTTATGTATATGTTTTGAGATAGCTATATTGTAAACAATATGGAACCAGATCAGGGTTCATAGTATTTGCTTCCATGATAAAATCACATCTGAAGTACACTTGAACATATTCAGCAGATGTAAAAAGCAGACAACATTTTTGGGACAGAAAATACTGGTGTGTTAAGGGAATGGAAAAAATGTGAATCAGTTGCAGTTGTCAGTTTCTGATTGTCATATTTTGTTGTGCATTTTGATGACCTGAGCACAGAAATGTAAATTAACCCTTATAGCTCCAAGAAAAAATTCATCTGAAAATGTCATCTGCTGAAGTCGTCTGCTGCAAATAATTGCCTAACATTACTGACGAATCAAGTATAGAAGCAAACAGCGTGGGCCCAGAACAGACTGCTCCTATGAGCAGTCTGATCTGGGTCCACATTGTTTGCCATAGAGGCTTCTTAAACATTTCAGCAGACGTGAAAAGCAGACGACTTTTGTTGCAAATGACGCATTAAGGGTTAATATGTCATGTATATGTAGAAATTTGAAATTAACATTTTGGTAAATGCTGTCTGATATTTAAAACATGTACTTTTCAGGCTGTTTGGCTGGTTTTGGGTATTTAACCCGTTTAAGACCAATGGAATTTTTCATAAAATTTGATTCAGTTAAGTCAGGATGGTCCTTTGTATATTATGGGGTCACAAGTATTAAGTTCCAAAAATATTACATATTTTTTCTCTGAAGATTGATTTTGTCTTAGCAAACAGTGCAGACCCTGATGAAATGCCACATTAAGTGGCATTTCATCTGGGTCTTCACTTTTTGCCAAAGTACCCATTTAGGGGTTTCTGGTCTTCAAAGAGTTAATAGACAACAAAGACAATGTCAAAGAATTATCTTTTTTTTATTAAATACATGTGTAATGCTTAGTTCAAAATGATATGAACTATCCTGTCTTTAATGACCTTATCTTATCTTGGGTTATCATACAACTAGTAACATTACTCTGACATAGGGGGTAGGTTCACATAAGCTTTTATTAGTTACCTTTCTCAGGGTTCGCACAGATTTATAAAAAATGACTTTTGCCTGGAAAAATCATGGAAATATCACGGCATTTTTAAATATTATCATGGAAATCTGAAAATTGCCTAGAATATGTGTATGCGGCCCAAAACAGACAAATTATTAAAAAACAACTATGAAGCTATGTCCCTAATTTATTTTCTGCTCTTTCATTGGCTGTGATATCGCCTCAGTGGGAATATCACTAAAGTATAGACTGTTACTGTTGCAACGGTTTGGTTAAATGCATTTTTTGTATTATTATTTCACAGTTTGGCATCATGGAAATCCATAAAATATCATGAAAAAATCATGAAATTTTATTGTCTGGAGTTTGTATGAACCCTGTTAAGACTCTTATTAAGGACATATGCTACTAAATACTTCCCATGTTGAAATTTGTTCAATACTTTGCATACAGTTTGTTTTATGCATGGGCTATCCATTTATGAAATAAAAAGGATATGTCACCGTGCTTATTTTTTCACAATCTCATATGGAAGTTTTCAGCATTTGACCAATTTTCTAAAAATATGAAAGAATAACATTAGCCCTAAATATTAAGCTAAAACTGTTGTAATCTTCAGACAGCTTCTTTCTTTTAGCTTAAATTCTTGCCCATGACATCAAACCTTTTAGAAAATGTGCAATTGAGTTTTTATCCCATGTTGTGACAAGATACTGCATGATATATTTTGGCAATTCGTGGAAAATTGGAATTTGTTTTTAGAATAAATCATAATATTAAAAAATCTGATATTGAAAATTTAAAAAAAATATTTTTATTTCATGGACTATTATAATACCTTTCAGAAAAATTAATAAAAATCTGGGGTCACCGAACTAATTCTCATTCAGGAGGGCCAAATTTAACCCCACCCCATAGGTTTCAAGCATAATTCAATATGAAAAGTTCAGGAATGCCCATTTCGATCTTTTTGGTGATGCCATATTACTAGTATATGAAGCAATTTAGCACTAAAATGTTAAAAAAGAAAGAAAAAACACACTGAAAATAGGTGGGCCCCCGGGATCGAACCAGGTCCTCTGGCTTTGTAGCCAGAAACGCTAACCACTAGGCCACGAGTTCAGGTCATGCGTGGCTCTAAATAACCGTCCAAATAGTAGAGACTCGGCCACTTTCGTATTTGTAACCAGGGTATGTGTGTACGTCGTTTGATTTCGTCCGAGCTACAATTATCTGTCTTTGGTACTGAGACAATCAGAGCTGATAAAAGGTCAATAGATATTTCGGACACACTTTAATTACTTTATTTTGTCAAGAAAATGCCAGAACACCAAAATGGCATAAAAATATCTGAAAGCTGTGTTGATCCGAATCCGTAAAAGGTCGAAAGACAGGACCCAGACAACTTTACCTGTTTCCAGACGCGGGAAAGGTGCGCACAGGAAAAAGCTGCATATGTCTTTAACTGCATTGTTTTAGGTTGACCTGATAAATTATGTTTATCTCACGGCAGTTACACAGGCTTAGACAGTATAAAATTTTTAATATTTCTTAACCCGACATATTTAGCATATGTTTTGGGTGCTCAGAAGAACCGTTGCATTGATATGGTTCTTTTGAGTACCCACAACATATGTTTTGGTTGAGAAATAAGAAACTTATTTTTCTGTTACTTAACTAAAGGCCTGAGTTATCTTTATCAGGCCAATATGACATTGCACTTTATGAATGATGTTGATGACAAAAAATTGATAAATAGGTCTTAATCACCAGCTTCTAGAGTGAACCAATAGGTAAACTGGTAAGGCCAGAATTTTCGTATTAGTTGATTTACGGGAAATATTTTTCAGATTTAGGGTCGGGGGGACGAAAAAAAAATAAATAAAAAGCTCTGAAAATGACCAGTTAACTGGTCATTTTCAGAGCTTTTTTTTTCTTTCAGAGCTTTTTTTTCTTTCAGAGCTTTATTTATTTTTTTTTTAATATCTCCAGAAAAAAACAGTAAAAATAGTAAGGTAAACCAACAGTCTGTATTAAATCTTTATATATTTCATCATTTTTACTAAAAATTTGGACTGGACAATCACTTTTAACAGTGTCACTCTCAAAAATACACAGACAGAACCTCATTTTTTTTTCAACTAAACAAATAACATTTAGAGTTAGCAGATAAAATAGAAAAATAATTTTTGAAATAATTTTTTTTTTCTACTTTCTGGAAAATTACAGTAGGAGGGTTTGTAAATCAACTAATAAAAAATTCTGGCCTAAATAGAATACCAGGTTCCCATCTTTTGATATCAAGTTTACCCGGTTCAGCTTAGAGAACGCATATTGAATAGCGCCTCACATATCAACATGCATTCTTGAAGCCGAGCCTGGTAAACTTGATACCAAAAGACACTCACCTAGTATTCTCTATATGGGCCTCAATGCAAGAAAACCTGTCTTCGGGGTTTTGCGAACAACAAAGTCTGATCAGCGCCTTTGTTATTTGCTTATTGGAAATTATCATATCTAGACTTGCTATGAGCGAAATTTCCTTTTTCTAGATAGTCTCTGTAGCTGAGGAGTCTGGTTTGAGTTGGGCTTTGTTGGAAACCCCGAAGACAGGTTTTCTCGCTTCGAGGCCCATGTCTCAGGTATCTTACTCAGAAACAGTGGAATTGAATGATGGACCATTTTATGTTTTTGTGGAATTTGTACAGAATTTGATATGTTTTTGTAGTATCTTATCTTAGCACCATATTGTAATGTTGAAATGTGTTGTATAGATCATTTGTCAGTATGTGTATGTATTTGATGTCTATTACAGTCATAGGACAAGTTTTAACCCCAACCCCTCCGGTATTAACTTTTATGGTCCCAGGTAATGTGTGAATGAATGTTATATTTATTTCAGAACATATATTATATTCAACCCTTAAAGTGCCAATCACGACTGCGGCAGACGACAAATTTCATGACATCTTTCCTAATTTTCCATAAAAATAAGGTATGATATTTCATGAGAATTGTCTGCCAACAGACAATTCTCATGAAATATCATGCCTTATTTGTTATTTTTGAAAAAAAAAACAGCAAAATTTGAAATTGTCTTCTGCTGCAAATTATAGGTGGCGCTTTAAGAGTTAATTGCTTGCTTGCATATGATATATGGCTCTTGGTAATTTCAATTTACAAAGTATGAAATGTTTTCTTTGAGAATAATAAATATTGTTTTTTTAGTGAAAAGCTCAAATTTTGGATGAAAACTTATATTTGCCCTTTCGAGAAAACAGCAGCATTATTTCATCTGATATCTTTTCATGACCATAACATTAAGAATAGCAATCGTATTTCTGTTACCATTGCAACATGATTGTTAGTCCTAAATTGTTACCATGACAACAAAAATATCAGCCATATTTCTGTAACCATAGCAACAAAAGTGTGGTTGATATTTCTGTTACCATTACATCAAGAATATCAGTCATATTTCTGTTGCCATAACAAAAGAATATCAGTCATATTTCTGTTACCAAAACAACAAGAATATATCATATCAGCACAACAACAACAGCAACAACAACAACAACAATAACAACAACAACCAAAAAGACTTTATCAAGAGCTCTATATGTATATATCTGGTGTTGGCCACTGTTTAAAAAAAAAACCATCATTGGCGTAGCTCCCATTACACAGTTATGCACATGTGTAATAAAAATAGTAACATTAAAGGGAGGTAACCTAATGTGGTAAAAGTGATTTTCCATACCATGAGGAACTATTCTTAAAGGAAAGAATTAGCTCCCTCTGGGAGCAAATTCTTTTCTTTAAGAGAAGTTCCCATTTTTAAAAAAGGGACGCAATTGAAGAGAATCACTGTTTGATCCGGTAGTCTCCCGTTGATGTTCGTAACTTTTTCAGCATTCTGGCTACGCCATTGCCCATTAAAACTCTTTGCCTGTTAGTGGTGACTGTCGTCTGCTGAAAACCTTTGCATACAGTTTGGACCCAGATCAGGACTGACAAAATGCCTGGTCTGACTTGGATCCAATCCATTTGATGCCCTGATGATATTCTTGAAAAAAAATTTCAAAAAAAATGATTTTGAAAACAATCAGCAGACGACAACAAAAGCATGAAAAATTACCCAGTAGGCAACGAGCTAAATGATCATCTCTTGTATATAGTATTTACTGCTAATCTTAATAGCCACAAGAAGACAAATTCTACGAACTATTCAGCCAAATTTCGTGTGAATTGTCAGCAGATGATTTAACCCTTAATGTGCCAATCGCAACAAAAGTCGTCTGCTTTTCTTGTCCGCTGAAATGTTTAAGAAGCCTCTATGGCAAACAGTGTGGACCCAGATCAGACTGCTCTGATAGGAGCAGTCTGATCTGGGTCCATGCTGTTTGCTTCTATACTTAATTTGTCAGTAATGTTAGGCAATTATTTTCAGCAGACGACGTTTTCAAATGCATTTTTTTTCTTGGCACTTTAAGGGTTAAATGAACTATCAAACCAAGGAGGGATCAAAATTCGAAAATGTCATCGGCAAATAAAGGGAATTAACCCTTTACCAGCTGGTGCCGTCTGCTGAGAATCTTTGCAAACAGTTTGGACCAAGATCAGGCCCAACAAAATGTTGGGCCTGATCTAGATCCAAACTGTTTGACATTCTATGTTATTCCTGAAAGATCTTTCTTTTGACAAAGAAAAATACACATTATGTTATTTTTGAACAATAACAATAAGCCGCTGTGGTGTAGTAATTAAGCCGATGCCTTGTAAACCAGGGGTCGCAGGCTCGATTCCCGGCTTCTCCATAAAACCACTTTCGGTTGAGGCTTAAGGAGTTCCCGTCATAAAATACACACACAACCATAAACCCTCCCAGCCCAATATTGGTTACTACCCATGGAAAAGCCACAAAAAGTTGTTTTTTTAGGCCGTTTGGTTTACCTAAACAAAAGTTCATTCAGTTAGGCATCGAAACTTACTTTGGTTTTAACAATGTCTCAAAATGTTTGAGAAACAAAGCATTCCATTGAGGAAGGGCTGTTGAAAAAAATGAAATGTATGGTAATGTTCCAATATACGATATGTGACATGCATTTCGGCATCATGAAAGTTGGGTTAATTTCTGGGATTTCTGTTGGAAGTCTTTAAATTTTTAGCGATAAATTATTCTTCTTAATTTGGCAAAGCGTCAGGCCCGGTTGTTCACCAATTAAAAGAAAGATTTAGTCAAATTTTAGCTTAGTTTTCATTCAGGAAGTTGCATTTATTGTCATAGTGAACATGAAGCTGTGCAGTAAATTTTTTATCCATTTATGCTCCTTACCATTTCTAAGCATCAGAAGTAACACATGTTCATAACTTTTTGGACGATTTCCACGTTTTCTGAAATGTATGCAATATTTAATTTGCATTGTGTTGTATGGACGTACTGGCAATAAACGCTCAAATCTCAAAAATTTTATGCTTAATTTTGTATTCAACAGAACAATTTTCAAGTAACACCCCTCATCTTATTGGCCCAACGTTGGAGTGTGGGCTAGTATGGACTTTTTATTTTTATGACCTCTCACAAGGTCCTGGGACCAAAAAAGCATTTTTGACCAATCAGGACGAAGCTCACCTAACCATGCTGCAGACAATGTACTCTATGCGAACAAACGATTCTTCATGATTAGTTGTTGTGCAACTTTTCTAGCATAAACTGTTGTACAGCAATTGGTCTTATAAAATTCTGGCCCCTAACGAGTTGCGTTAGAACTTTGGCTCAGTGTAGAAAAAAACTTGAAGCTTGATCTCTGTACCAAAAGCAATTAGTATAAATTACAGTTGATTTGCATGGTTTTGTATTCTATAACAAGTTTACTAACATTCATATTATTCTGGAAATGCAAGTATTTGTTTCAGTTTCTTCTAAATCTTACCCATTTTCAGGTGTAATCTTACTTTGGACAAATATTTCAGTTTTGCTTAACCCATAAAGCGCCACCTATAATTTGCAGCAGACGACAATTTCAAATTTTGCCGCTTTCAAATATAACAATAAGGCATGATTTTTCATGAGAATCGTCTGCCGGCAGACGATTCTCATGAAATATCATACCTTATTTTTTTCGAAGATTGGAAAAGATGTCACAAATTTTGTCGTCTGCTTCAGTTGTGATTGGCGCTTTAAGATCCTTCTAAAGTTAGAACCTACAAAATTTGAAAACAACTCGGTTTCATTGTGCGTGTTCATTAGTGTTTTTGGAAAGTGCAAAAACTGTCAAGCCCCCTAGCAACAACTTAACTGGCGACTTTTGTCATCTGCTGATAACCTTTGCAAACAGTTTGGACCCAGATCAGGACCGACAGAATATGACGGTCCTAATCTGGATCAAAACTGTTTGACACTCTGATAATGTCCCTGAAATATTTTTTTGGGGTTATAATGCTTTCTTCATGCTCAACTCAACTGAGCATGAAATGTATACTACTCTTAAATGTTAAAATGCCAACAACATTTTTTAGCATGATAAATACAATATCTGAGAGTTTAAAATCAAGAAAAGTCTTTATTTTTCAGCATTTTAGTTTTTATGAGCAGTTGAAATTTCATGCTCAGTTGTTGATCATGTAAAATTAGTTTTATAATCCCAAATCTCTGTTTGCTAATTTGTATGCTTGGTTTGTTGCATTATTTAGAAGTTGTATTCGTTTTGTGTGCATATTAGATTTATGTATGGTAAATGTTCTAAAATTTTGAACACTTTTTTCTTTCTGTTCTCAATGAAATATTGATTATTAGGGCTGGAACTCACAAA
The DNA here is from genome assembly GCA_964019695.1 of Loripinus fragilis. NCBI lineage: Eukaryota > Metazoa > Mollusca > Bivalvia > Lucinida > Lucinidae > Loripinus > Loripinus fragilis. The sequence goes on from OZ026519.1 coordinate 90,254,752, forward strand.
ATGCTTGTCAGAATAGCAAACAGGGAAGACCCTGATCAGACTGCTTCTTCGGGTCTGGGTCTGCACTGTTTGTCTAGGCCTTATTTGCAGGCAACTAGCATTCAAAATTTGAGAACATCTACCGTAAAATGACCCCTTGGCCCGAGGTTATAAAACTTTATTCATGCTCAACTCAGCTGAGCACAAACTTTATCCTGCTCATAAATGTTAAAATGCCAACAATTGTTGGCATTTTAACATGTATAAGCATTATAAATACCACATCTGAGCGACTTAAAGCAAGAATTTTAAACCACTTCATTTTTCTGTATTTTAGTTTTAATGAGTTGAAATTTTGTGCTCAGTTGAGTTGAGCATGAAAAAAGTTTTATAACCTTGGGGCCTTGTCTTGCTAAATAAATGAATCTGTCTCATTCACTTTTTTTTGCTGGGGGGGGGGGGTGGGGGGGGGGGGGGTGGGTGGGGGGAGTGCAGTGGTTCAGTGGTAGAGTGCTTGACTTGAGATCACTGGCATCACTGCATAGTGTCCTTGAGCAAGACACATTAATCCTTGCTTAGTACTTGTTCAACCCAGGAAGACCCATCCCGACATAACTGAAAAATTGTTGACTGGGACGTTAAAAATCAAATCAAACAAAATCATTCTCTTTTGTGTTAGAGCCAGGTCAGTCATATTAATTTGAATGGATAGATACATTGTAGATCAAGATCTGCTGGCTTCTAATGAAGCCAGCCGATCCTGGATCTACACTGTTTCCAAAGAGGGTATAGAAGCTTGAAAAAGTTTCGCACACGATGCATCTACGGTATTGGGTAGAATACAACAGGGGACAAAAATTCCACTCGTCCGCTAGTAATTACGAGTGAAATCTAGAAAGGACGATAAATTCTTCCCAAAGCACTCGTCCTGTAGGACGAGTGCTTTTGGAAGAATTAATCGAGGAAGTCATATAACATATTACTCCCTTGTATTCTTTATTGCATACGCTTTTAAAGGACAAGTGCATGTGTTTGCAGGACAAGTGAAAATTGTAAGTCACTCGTCCTGCAGGACAAGTGCAATATTGAAATATTTTTGTCCCCTGTACAGTATTGGTACATTTGTTGTTAAATTGGCCATACAGGTGTGTTCTAAATCTAGTGATGGAAGGTTCTATTATAGCATTAAGCAATAAAAGGTTCGAAGATTAAATTATATAAATGTCTTTGACTTCAGAAAACTCTATGGCAGGTCAAGGTAAACTTGTGTGGGATGAAAAAATAAACCTTATAAATACCTTGTGGAAAATTCACCAGTTTAACTGTTCCCTCAATAACATCATTTTTACAGGAAATATTTATAGATTGGCTTTACACTGTACGTGTATTTACTGTCGTGCAACCAAGAGTGACAGTGATGAGTGACTTTATACTTTGTTTACAATTGCAAAGTAAAACACTAACGTGTACACCTCACTTAAGCATGCGCAAATCAATAGATCACATGTGTATTAATCCTATCCTGTGGATAGGATTAATTTACAAGTGATCTATCGACTATACGCCCCTGATAACGTTTTTTAACATAACATGACGTCACTGTCACTCTTGGCTGGCAGGACAGTAATCTGTTACAACTGTTTTAATGTTATCATCTCTCATACACTAATAAAGACACACCACAAGTGTTAATGCACAGGTTTTCGATATTCTCATATGTTAGTCTCAGCATATCAAAATCTTTATAGAATCACAGGAGCTTGAAGTTTGGTTCGTATATCACTTATATAGCCTCAAAACCGAAAGCTCACAATGTCACCATGTAATGACATTGTGAGCTTTCAGTTTTGAGGCTATAGAAGTGATACACGAACCAAACTTCAAGCTCCTGTGATAGAATTTTACTGTTCTGAGTTCAATATGATTAAATACACATGGTTAAGGTTTAATTGGGCAACAGCTCTGCTTAACTACATGCTAACTAAAAATTTATTTGAAGGCAAAAGCTTCAGTTTAAAATGTAATATTAGGTGCACGTACACACTGGCCGATTATGGTATGGAATTGATATGGCATTTTATAAACACAATGATACCTTTACTAACTGTCAACATCAGTAACCTTCACTCATTTTCCTCTGTGATTGAGATTTTTTTTGTCACCTTTAAGTCCAGGCATCCATCTACATGTTTATTATGTACTGCCCTATTAACTCAGGACATGATGAATGTATAGGAGAAAACATGTTTGATCTTTAACTTATTTTATGAATTCAACAAATTAAGTATTGCAAAAGTTATTAAATATTGACTTCATATTATCATCATTATACATGGCGTGAAAACATTAAGATTTTTTCGTTATGTTATGGTGACAATACACCTGCATTAAATATGGCTGTGCCCATGGCATAATGGTACTTACAATACAATATCGCATCTGGGAGTGATATAACACCATGTATTAAAATTTGATAAACCACTAGTGGTTTACATAATGAATAATGTTATGTTTGTTTGTTTGTTTGTTTGATTTGATTCTTTACATCCCATCAACAATCTTTCAGTTAAACAGGGATGGGTCTTCCTGGGTTGAACCAGTACTAAGTTAGGAAAATGTGTCTTGCTCAAGGACCACTACGCAGTGACGCCGGTGAGGCTCGAACCCGTGGCCCATGATGTAATGATGCCCATAACATTGTTGCATATATAATGACAAAATCTTAATATTTTCATGCCAAAAATGTTATTTCAAAGTAATTCTAATGTCATGATAAATAGAATCTACAATTTGTGCTTATGTATTATTGAATTTATTAAACTTGTTGCATATAGCTATAAAATGCTAGGCAAGACATACATTTGATCCATTTTTGTCAACTTAATTAACCCTTTACTCCATAATAATGCCTTTGAAATATCATGTATTTGAAAATATCATGGAAAATGGAGCATTTGCTCTTTTGGAGCAAATGCTCCATTTTCCATAATATTTTCAAAAGTATTCAAAACTTAACTTAGATTTTTCTTGATTTTTTTTTGTTGTCTAAAAATAGAAATAATGTCATGATCTAAAAATATCCTAAAGTTTGAATTTTAGACTTTGAATTAACAATAGCACGCTAGGGAACCACTGTACTCGAACAGCCCAGTCATCGTGTGGTGGTTGCAGTCGACGAGTGCACAAAATAGAGTACCTAGCTGTTAATAAAGGTAATATTTTGGTCATTTTTGTCACAATATTACCCTTTTAAACAGCTAGGTACACTATTTTGTGCACTCGTCGACTGCAACCATTACGCGATCACTGCACCTTTCGAGTACAGAGGTTCTCTAGCGTGAATATTTGGCTATATTTTCAGACAATTGAAGAAACAGACATCTATCAGTTCAGCCATCAGTAGTAAGATTAAAGGAGTGTTTAAACCTTCAGGTTGGTTCTTGTCTTGGGTTATTTCTCTTTTGTGGATTTTTCTTTGGCTGTAGCCAGTTCTGAGCCGGGTGGGTTTTTGTTTTTGTGGTTTTATGTCCGGGAGCACCTACGGCTCAACTGACAGTGGTTCTAGTTTAAAACAGAGCAAAGATAGGGCAACGGCTTAATGTCTCATCCAACAGACTGGAAGAGCCGGGAATCGAACTCAGGACCCCTGAGTACAAGACAAGTGGCCTATCCACCACACCATGCTGGCTCTTTGTGAATTTTGTATTTCATCCAAGTGATGGTCAAACCCACATGGGCCAGTCCAGTCTTTACAGTATGCCACAATTCAGTATTTTATCAGAGATCAGGGGTGACAACCTAAGTCATAGTATGGATGTTGCAAACACGTAGTATGGCGCCATCTTTGATTTACAAGGTAAGTTTTTCCCTTCGTAACATTATACAAATGAGTGTCTGTCAAAACTTATTAGTGCAGGGGGTGCCTAACATCACACTTGAACAGAATATATAATGGTCACGCCCAGAAATACTGTTGCCTTTGTGATCATTCACCCACAAATATCGAGGCGGGAGACTGCTAAAATTATCCTCGTGGGTCCCACTTCGATTCTTGTGGGTGAATGATTACAAAGGCAACGGCATATTTGGGCATGACCATTATTTATTCTGTTCAAGTGTGATGTTAGGCACCGCCTTCACTGCTTAGTTTTGACAGACACTCATTTGTATAATTTTACAAAGTGAAAAACTTACCGTGTAAATCTAAGAGGGCGCCATACTATGTGTTTGCAACGTCCATACTATGACGTAGGTTGTCACCCCTGAGAGATGGCATATTATTAAGCTGGACTGACCCCTGTGGTCAAACCTATCTGAAAGTTAACCTCTAATATAAACTAACATCTTTCTTTGGGCATCAAAATCCTTATACAGTGCAGTCCCTCTATAAACACTTTTGGGGCTCACATAGGAATGGACTGTGTTATAAACTAATCATGTTATAAAGGGACAATTTTACAAAGAAATCATATATAAATGACCATATTCTATTGTCATTTTCCTATACATTCTGTAATTTCGGAGAAAATAATTTGGGAGCCACAACTTGATAGTGTTATATCCAAATCCTTGTTATAAAGAGGTGTGATATAAAGGGTTTTCACTGTAATTGTAAAGTTGTTCTTTATATGTTCATGCACGGCTATCCAGTGAGTCTAAAAGTTGACTCTTTTGTCTGAGCCTAAATCTTTAACCATTAAATGGGCTTTGATTTGAGAAAACCTGTCTTTGGGGTTTCAAACCAAGTAAGACTAGAACCAGTCTGCTAAGCTACAATACTAAATTTTTTCCATGAAGTAAGTTTATCAATTATACTTTCCAGAGAGTGAATAATGAAGGCACCGATCAGACTGTGTGGATGTGCAGGCTGGTCTGCCTGCGCCTTTGTTGTTCGTATACAACAAAGTCAGATTTTCAGGTCACGGCCCAAACATACATTTTATATTGGGTGGATGGGCAGGCTTGTCTGCTCATCAATATGATAAGTACCATCATTGCATGTTGTGGCTCATATATTTGTCTATGTGAAACAGCAAGCAAAGTATGGCCAGGAAATGCCACAATCACATAACAGAATACAAAATTATTTCATTGTTTATCCATCCTTGGTAACCTTGTATGATCCTTTTTGTTATTATTGAACTTTTTGGTTACTGTAAAGGCGGCACCTCATGAATGCCTAAAAAGGACTGGTCTACTTTAGACATGGGTAAAAGCTGAAAATGAGGTATGAATTTATTCGAAGGTAACTGTATCATTTTACCATGACACCTTAGTAAAGACAGTAATTATCTAAACTTTAAAACGCCAGCAAAATAACTACATTTGAAAGTGTTTGTTTCTTGTTTAACATAAGTATAGACCCAAACAGTGTGGACCCAGATCAGACTGCTCCTATGAGCAGTCTGATCTTGATCTACCCTGTTTGTTAAAGAGACTTCAAAATGTTTCAGCTGACATAAAAACATACAACTTTTTGTGATATGGGCTTTAAGGGCTAATACATGTGAGGTCAGTGTATAAACGGTCAGGACTTTCATGAAATGCACCCACGTTTGCGCGGCCCAAAAAGCTTATTAACTCTTTACCAAATTATAAATAAAACCTGATTTCCCTTCCTTAGCAGATGAAAGAGCCGAACCACGCCCAGATATGAATATTAAAGTTGCCGCCTTTACAGTAAGCAAAAAGTCTATTGATACTCTTCATTCATAAAGATGAATCACCTGGGTCACCAAGTATGTGTTTATACTTATATTAATTCAATGTGTTTATATACTTCGTCTCGTGTGATCCCAGCGTTCCTTGCCCAGCCTCTTGGTGTGATCCAACCAATCAGATCAAGTTATCAAAGTAATAATGTGTGTGTATTAAAAGGGATAAACCACTTGCTGTTTGCATATTTAGTAATGTTATGTAATGATAATCATAACAACATTGCATACATAATGACACACTCTAACATATTCATGCCTAAAATGTGATTGCAAAGTAATCTTATTGTCATATGATAAATAGAATCAAACATTTGTGCTCCTGTATTGTTGAATTTATCAAAACTCATTGCGAAAAAGTGATAAAATGCTCAGCTAGCCTTGCATTTCATCTATTTCTCCTCTTGTTGCAGATCCTCGGCTTGAAGATTATCCTGGCATAGAGAATGTGGAAGAAGCTGATTCTGTTACAATTGCTGTAAGTTAACATATTTCTGATCGATGGACTCTTCAACCAGTTTTAACTAATATTTTGGATGGTCCATTATTATATGACGTCCTGTCTGGAAGTGAAATAACACCATGCAATAAAATCGATAAACCACTAGTGGTTTGCAGATTTTCGGGAAAAGTTGTGACGTCCATAATAACGTTGTGTATGTAATGACAAAATTATAACGTTTTTACTCAAGAAATGAGATTTCAAAGTAACCTTAATGTCATATAATAAATAGAATTATTTTTATTATATTATATTGTATTATTGAATTTATTTAAGTCATTGCGAAAAAGACATAAAATGCTCGACAAGCTTCGCATTTTTATCTCTTTTGCCCAACTAGTTTAATAAAATCAATAAAACATGTGAACTCATGTAAGATCCTCTATTTATACACCTTTAGGGGTCATAGGTCAGCAATTTAAGAATTGGTAGAATAAAGATCTTTTGTTTCACCTGCTAAGCATGAGCGACACATAGGGATCAAAACTTCATCTCTGTTGTCGTCATCGTCTGTGGCGCCACACAGTTTTTGTTTCAGATCAATAACTTTTGCAAGGATTCATCAATTTCATTCAAACTTTGCAGATGGATAAAGCATTATAAAATACATGTCCATTTCAATTTTTGAGATCATCAACATAAGTTTGAATGAGTTATAGCCTTTTTTGACTTAGATTTTGGTTTTAGGCTAAGATAATGGTTTCCTATTGACAGTTAAAGTTAACGAATACTAGATTGTTGGTGCTTTAAGCAGGCCACAGAATTCTAGATTGCTAAGATATTTGCCCTAAATATTCACAGAGATAAGTAACAAAATTTTCCTATGTTGATTAATTTTATTTTATTTGCATTTCAGTCTACAAGTTCACTAGAAGATAACATATCCGAAGACAGCGTTGAAATATATCACCATTTTGAACCACCAGATCTGAGTACATGGCGGGTGACCATTCCAAGAATAGGGGCCAGACCAGACCCAGAAAATCCCAAGAAGCAGTTCTTTGTTTTTATCATAGATGTTCGTAGAGTGGACATGTCAAATGGTATGTCTATTTTATGTATGATAAAAAATGCTCTAAAATTTTGAACACTTCTCTTTTCTGTTCTCAAATAAAATGTTTGCTATCAGGGCTGGAATTCACAAAATGCTTGTCAGAAAAGAAACAGGGAAGACCTTGATCAGACTGCTTCTTCAGAAGGTTTGATTGCAAGTGCGACTCAGGTGTGGCTCACTGTCAATCAAGACACCAGTGTCACTTCAGTCAATGAAGTCGATGTTTGAAGCGTATAGCACGGCATGTGCGCTTGACAGCTGTCAATCAAATTTATGTCTTTCGTGAGGCTATGAAGGGTTGCAAAAATCTAAAGATCCATTAAAGGCTTGCTTTGAAAATGTGAATATTGTCAGTTGAGACCAAAGCCATGTCCAAATCATGAAGTTCATATTCCATTTGAACATGGCTTTTAACAGGTAGGGATCACACGGAATTCCGCGGCTAGCCTTTGTCACGGAAGTCCGCGACTTTGCAACGAATACCTACTTTTCCGTTTTCCCAACTTATCTTAAGTGTTATGAAAACAAAAGTTTCCTGGAATGCGTGTCAGTAACCAATCTTTTGATGACGTAAGATAAAGTTTTCAGCCGGGTGATTTAAAACACTAGGAAGGAAAATATGTGGTTGGAAGGAGCTGGAGACGCTGGTAAAGATGACAGTATATTGCTGTTAAAATTCAATTTTTTCTAACAGGACAATAACGACTGCATAAAACACTGCCTCAAGCTTCAACTTAACTTCGAGTTGTTCAGGTTACTCGGCATTTATATAGAGTTACTCGCTATCAAAAACTTGTGATTTTCTAAGTTTTGAAACGCGAGTCGTGGATTTCCGTGACCTTGAAGTTTTCGATTGTAACGGCTTCCCGTCACCTTAAACATTTTTGTAGAGGCTATGGATATCCGTGACTTTGATTTTTGACAGGGAGCAGTTGTTGAGTTCAGGCTGTGTACAGGTACATTCATTGTAACGGCTTCCCGTCACCTTAAACATTTTTGTAGAGGTTATGGATATCCGTGACTTTGAATTTTGACAGTGAGTGGTATATGAGTTCAGGCTGTGTACAGGTACATTATCTAACAACTTACAATAATCGAATACTCGAGCATATGTTACTTAGACAACTCGGATTTCTTATATTTCTTATTCGGGTCTGCGTTTCAAATTATGAACATGCATAGAGACTTACAATGGTGATCAGACCCATACTTATACAATCGTACCAATTGCATATGCGAGCAGCGAAGGAGCATACAGATATTATTAAAAAGCATTTCGTCTGAGCCTTCACTTCTCGCATTTACATACACACAGCAAAAGCAAAGCCTGATGATGCAGGTTAAGACCGATATCTAGGCGTCTTGCTTCCCACCATGAACCCGTAGATATTAGAATTAATACTTTTCTCGAATAAGTTCTTAATACAGTGCGAATGTGTGTTACAAGTATAGGCTTTCGCAATAAACTGCCGGCGAGCCTTCGGATGCTTCTGGACATAAAACCACAAAAAACATAAACCCACTCGACCAGTACTGGTTATAGCCAAGGAACACGATCACAAACATGAAACAACAACACAAAACAGTCGGCGTGGTGTATTCGACTTTTACCCAGGGGCGGGCCCAAGGGTCCCGAGTTTGATCCTCTTCTCCACGTGAGTGTTACAGTATCGGATGAGACTTTAAGCTGTGGCCCTGCGCTCCTTGTCATACTAAAGTTACACACACCAATAAACACTCTCAGCTAAGTACTATATACTGGTACAGCTACGGAGCAGCCATAAGAAAAACTTCCGTGGTGTAGTGATTAAGTCGCTCGCCTTGTACAAAAGCTTGGTCTCCGAGGGGGCGGGGGGTACACTCATGTTTTTTTTATACTTAGGCCGACCCCAGCATCTACCGTTCACCCCAAAAATATCACGAATTTCAAGCATCCAAAATAATATTTGAAGTTTTACCAACTCAACTAAATACATGTATCCCCCATACTGTACATTGACCTTAAGAAAAGACCCTAATATGCATAGAAATGACCCCTAAATATAGTCCAATTTTGTGATGACCCCTCAAAATATCCAAAAAATCTTCATACCTAAAAAATCATTTTTCTGAAAACCACAAAAATAATTAAATTCAAAATTTCGGACGCAAAAAAATGAACCGAGCCTACGTGTATATGAAAATATCAAAGAGCCCCCTGGGGACGGCTCTGTTTTTGAAGTTTCCTACCCGTGGTTGATGGAATCTTGAACTGGAAATGTATTTTACAGTATGGGTTTAAAGGGAGCGCAGTGGCTCAGTGGTAGAGTGCTTGACTCGAGACCGAGGGTTCGAGCCTCACCTGTGTCACTGCGTTATGTCCTTAAGCAAGAACATTAATCCTAGCTTAGTACTGGTTCAACCCAAGAAGACCCGTACCTTTATAACTGAAAGACTGTGAATCAAATCAAACAAAAACAACAACAAACGTATGGGTTTAAAGCTGTACACATGTGTCTTTACTTTTCTATATGATTGTCTGCACAAAGAAGACAATTTCCACTGCGTTGTCCACACTGATTACATAAGATGGCATAGCTGAAGTTAAACAACCCAGTATATTAAGCAGTCTAAGGGAAAATGGGCATAGTCAAGCATGGAAACTTATGCTACTGCGAATATCAGAATAAGTTTCAGCTCAATGTTTGATGTCTGTTAAACAGACATGCATGATCGAATGCCTTTTATATACTTGACAAATTAAACCATTTTTAGTTCCCTCAACGCAACCGACTTCCAAATCACTGCACTCCTGTGCACCCTGGAATTTGGTTATAAAAGATGAAGGCCTATGATATCAGAGATCAAAATTTTATTGAGAACCTTAAAATCACATTACCTAGTTGGCCGTCGTGCTAACATAGCGTAAAAACCATTTAAAGATATTCTTCAGAATCGGACTTTGTATATTGTATTTGGGATATGGGTCCAAAAAATGTTCAAAATAATGATGATTCTAGTTAGGTTGAATTTGGCCTTCAGTGTGACAATGTCAAATTTCTTTCCTAATACATTATATGAAATTTATCTTGATGTGTTAGATATTGGTGAAGTCTAAAAGTAATTGAGTATGATCAGGAAATACCACCATAACACACTGCAGACCAACCCATGGCACCGTGAGGAAGAGCCACAGAACATACAAAACGGCAAGACATGGGTGAGACAATAAAAACATAATCTTCCTCTTCAAGATGATTGGAACACGAGAAGGGACACAAAGTAATGCATACCAAAACAAAGACAAACACAGAATACCACACGCACAAACAGTAGGGAGTACATAAACAATTAATCAACAACAACAGAACCATCTTGGGCTTATCCATAACGAATGGCATAGTAGACAGATGGCTGAGAATGTGTTTGCTCCCCCCTCTAGGGAGTTTTGCAGACATATCCTGTCTTGTAGAGAATTAAAAGCCGAGTCTTTTAAGAAATATTTGCACTCTATGCATGGGGACGTTAGTCTGTAAGAGCCTGTAACATACGTTACTTTATCAAGTTAAGAAAAAGTAAATTGAAAGTTTGGGCTACAAGTTAAAGACATTAAATATTTATTTTTTAAAAGTCATTCATATAGTCTGCATACTGGATATCTTAACTACGTATGACAGCTATTTGTATAAAATTGCGGCTTCCTAAGGTGTCATATGCGTAACATAAATCAGATAACCCATTATAATTTGCAAGTGTGGCTAACATCATTTACATTCACAATCTCTCTGTGTGTTTTGCAAAATTTTTTAACCATGTCAGACTAGCTTATGCAATTAGCTAACAGAAAAATTAAAGTTTGTTTCCCTATCTTAAATATTTTTTTTCTGGAATTAGCAATTAAACAACCTTACCCCTACCCAGTTTTAAGGTGAACATTTGATATTAAAACTAGAGTAAAAATAGTTAAAATATTTGCAGTTGATGATTATCTTTCATTGTTTGGGATTTATTTGCTTATATGAAAAGACTCATAAATCTGCAAGTTTGTTGCAAAATGTCTAATATCAGAGGCTGTAACATATGTTACCTGATGTAATAAATGGGCAAGCTTATTGTCTTTACGTAAGACTTTATGATCTTTACAATTTTTTACAATCTTTACGTGGTTCGGCCTGAACTAGAGTATGCAGCACCCATTTGGAGCCCTCACTCGAAACTTCAGATTAATCAGATTGCGAAAGTTCAGAGGACAGCAGCCCGCTGGACCTGCAGGAGATGGCGAAACACCAGTAGCGTCGGCGAAATGCTTGATGAGCTTGAATGGCCATCTCTTGAGGCCCGTAGGGACCAGTCCTCCTTGCTTCTCTTTCATAAGATTCATTGCGGAGCAGTGTCTATTGAAAAAGACAAGTATATGACCCCTGCTTATAGTTTGAAAACTACCAGGTCATCACATAGTGCTCAATACCGCAGACACCAGACATACAGTGATGCCCTGAAGAATTCTTTTTCCCCCGAACCATTCCTCATTGGAATAGTCTGCCTCCTTCTGTGGCAAATGCCCAGTCCACAGATGAGTTTAGGGCACTCCTTATTTAAACAAAAATTCAGCCAAAAGTTTTTGTGTTTTTTTGTGTTGTTTTGTTTTTTTTGTGTTTTTTGTTTTTATTTTATCAAAATTTCCAAATTCGCACTCCCTGGTGTAATGTTCATGTATGAGCGAACCAGTAAAGATAGAAAGAAAGATATGCTTAAAATATTTTAATCTCCTTGAGGGAATGTTGCAGACACATTCCTTGTAGATGTACAACTCAAGCTGCATTGAATAAAGGATGTTTGTACTCTATAAGTTGGGGTGTTAGTCTGAAACAGCCTGTTACATGCGTTACTATATCAAATAAAGAAAATGTAATTTGAAAGTTTGAGCTAAAATTATGAAAATACTTGCATGTTTAGGGACTTTAAGCTGGCTCGTATGCTAAAGACTTATAGATCTGCAAGTTGTCACCAAGGTTTAAAGATCAGAGAGCGTTACATATGTTAAATAGCATAACGAGTGAGCAAGAGTCTTTTCTAAAGAAGTAAGAACAAATGTTATCATTTGACTAGCACGGATGCAGAGGCAGTTGCAGTAAGATTGCTCTTGCCGCTTCACAGGAAGAGAATTATACCTGAGTCATACTCCATTGTATGCATATATGTGAAATGGCTTTTAACCCATATTTAATCAAGTGTTTGATCCCATGACACTGACATGCTGTTTCTGCTTTTGAAGAATGCTAAGGATTCAAGTTATCGCTGAGTCAATTTGTTTGACAGGCCACACATACAAAGAAAATTAAGTCCTTTAATGGGAAAAGATGAGGATTACACGAAAGGCTTATAAGTGATGTTTGTCACAATTACCAATTTTAAAAGATAATCTTCATCAATGTAACACATATAACACCAAAGGAAGCTGTATATTTGTTTAAAAAAACCTTTCATGTCTATCAAAGGTATTCAGCATGCAAACTACATGAATAATTCAAATAAATAGATAGTTTTATGTCTTCTTTCTGTTTCTCAGACTTTCAATTCATTTATTCTTAAATTGATATGGTAACATACGTTACATACTGTTACAGGCTAACCTCCTGGTTAATAGAATGCAAACATCTCTTATTTGATGCAGCTTGATTGTTCTTTAAGGTAAGATATATATCTGCACATTCCCAAAGGGGTGGAGTGGAACAGGATTGTACTCAGTTTGCAGTCCTAATACTATGCCATGATTCTACTGGTTGTGACGAAATGGGTGATTATTTTGTCATAGAAGCAGACAAAATGATAGACATTGTGAGGTTGACTTGAATAAAGATTGTTTTTGAATATTTATATTTAATATGAATACTTATTAAATAGTGTCATTTAAATGTGAACTATTATTTTCTATTTGTATGTCTATATATTTTAGTATTATAGACATTAGAAAATATGTGATAAAAAAGATTATATATAACATCTGTAACACATGTCTATGGACTTGCTATTAGCAATGACTATAATTACTAAGACTAAGGCACCAGAGGCTAGAGATTAATAGGAAAACACGTGAAAAATAGTATTTTTTCTGAAATATCATCTCTTACTTCCAAGACAATTTCCTTGCTCATTCATTATGCCATGTAACATACGTTACATACTTTAATAAGTACTCTGATCCTGATGTCAAACTTGCAAATCTATGATTCTTTATTGCATTAGCAAGACAGTCCCAAAAATGTAAGATAGCCACCAGTATCAAATATTTTCATATATTTTTCTTCAATAATAGATATAGGAAACTAATGTTTTGAGAACTTGTGACCCAACCCCATTGCTGTAAATATTTTGGCAATAAAACATGTTTAAACTAACTAGATATCAAAATTGGATGCTTAAAATTGGGGGTAGAGTTGTTTAATAGCTCATATGAAACAATTTATTTGAGATAGAAAAGCAAAACTATGTTTTTTCTGTAAGTCGAATGAGTATTTTTGCAAACTAAGATTAAAAACACTTGAAAAATGCACAAATAGGCTGTAAAATTAAATGATGTTAGTCATGATTTCAATTTTCAAAGGAAAATTAAATCTATGTAACGCATATAACACCATTTGAAGCTGTAATTTTGTTTAAAATGCTGCTTTTATGTAGCTAAGGCATCTAGCTTGCAAACTACATAAGAAATTTAAATAATTAGATAGTTTAATGTCTTCTTTCTGTAGCTCAAACTTTCAATTTGCTTTTTTCCTTAGTTTGTAACAGTAACATATGTAACAGGCTGTCAGAGACTAACGCCCCGGCGCACAGAGTGCAAACATCTCTTAAAAGATGCGGCTTGAAATTTTCTTCAAGATAGGATTTAGCTTGAAGTCTAATGATTTAGATTTTGAAATAGTAAATTTCCCATTTCTTGATGGATATGTTCCTCGCTCCCCTTCCTATGATGTATATATTTCGCAACTTATTCGTTTTGCGAGAGTGTTTTCTAATATTGATGATTTCAACAACAGAACCCTATTTTTGACTGCTAAGTTATTAAAACAAGGTTATAGATATCATAAAATTCGAAAAGCATTTTCTAAATTCTACCACAGAGACTCAGAGTTAATTGTTAAATACAATATTCGTTTAAAAACTCTTCTGCAACAGGGCATATCAGAACCGATATTTTATGGTGATTTAGTTTATAAATTCAACATAATTGTTGGAAACTCTAATTTTAGTGATCCATTCAAAAAGATAGTAAAACGTTATAAAAAGAGTTGGATATAACTTGGAAATCAGTCTGCATGCCTGGTTGTAAACCCAATCACGGCTTTTAGCCCTGGTTTCCTCTTCAATTGCACGACAGACCTCAGACACAATGACGGCTCTGACGTAAAGCTTTAATCGGTGGGTTGGTGCCTGATGCTTTGCTGTAGCTGGGCCAACCGTGGCTCAACTTGAGGTTTCCTTTAGCTCTGACTATCTGAGAGTCATGAACCCTTTTCTCTGTTTCATCATAGTGCGTTGATTTGATTGCTTGTCTCTTCGATGATGCACTGTAATAGTTAGCAATCCTCCATGCGAGCTTAACATTTTTGTGCTTCAACAACAGCAGATACTAGGGCGAAGATTTTGTACCAGTAAAATTCATTTGAGCCCCCTCTCCCCCAGTGGCTTTGGTTGATGTCCGTTCTAAGGCGGTGGTTCTGTGGTTGTTGATTCGTTGTTGATTGTTACTCCCATTGTGGGATTCTGTAATTGTTCAATGTTTTGTTGTGCGTTACTTTGTATACATTCCAGTTTTGCAATCATCTCGATGGGGAAGACAGAGCTGGTTACTTTGCTTTGTTCGTCTTCCTGGTGTCTCGTGTTTGTTGTGTTAGTCAGGAAAAAAAATCAGAAAAAGTTAACAAGTACAGGCATTTTGTGAAGAAAAGGGTTTAACACCATGATTAGGGGTAATTTGGTATGCTGAATCCGAAAACCAATGTTGGCAAGCTGAGAAATGACGTCTTAATGGCCTTATTTGCATATTTTCAAAATGGCCGCCAAAAATCATGGAATTAGACATATAAGTGAAATATTTTATTTTTTGACAATGTTTTTGTATCCAAAATCATTTGTTTTATGTCCTAAGATCGTTTTACCAATTAGAGTACATGGTTTTGGCGGCATTTCATATAATTTTTTCAAGATATTACCGTATTCATGGTAATAAATGTCCATTTAGTCTATTAAATCATTCTATAAACTTGCCTTATTCGGTATCCTGCTTTTTAAATGTTAGTTTTATTCATAGCACGATTTTGGACTGTTTACCAGCTTTTCAAGTAATAAATTAGAAAGAAATTTTGATAATAAACAAGGCGTTTTGTTTTAAAATAAATACGTCATAATGTCCATGCCCAAATATATGGAACAATTTGTATCTATAAAAAGGAACAGCATGCTCGTTCTTTAGTACCCTAGGGTCTAATTAGTCCAGCCTCGCACGATCAGGAAAACTTTTAATGTGTGTCAAATTGTTTTGGGAGACCACCTAAATGGGTAAAATTATTTCCCTAAAGAATAAACCTATTTGAGCTGTGTTAAATCGCATGTTTTCCATGGCAACGCATATTGCGTTCTTAAGAATGGGGATGTCCCTACAAAAGTATTCATATCTAAGCAGCAACTCATCGGAAACTTTTAAACTTAGTACCAACTGAATGTTAAGACAGGACTTTCATCCAATGTTCAGATATGCAAATTATCAAATCTGCATATTCATGAATATTAATATAAATATTAGAAATACGAGAAAATCGTGAAAAGTAAGGGGGTGTACATGCAAATTTATCCACATCTCAGCTGCTTACTATCCTATACTACATATCATGTTTACTTAATGGACCAATATGCAAATTATCTAAAAATTGTACTTATGAATATTAATTAAATATTAAAAATGAGAATAAATTAGAGAACAATTGATAAATGTACATGCAAAATTTATCACATCTCAGCTGCTATTAATCCAAGATTTCATTCTCACTTACTTTGTAAATTGTTCCCCAATTAAAGGCCAAAAAAAGTTCTATAATAGTGTTGTTTGATATGCAAATTATTTAATTTGTTTATTAATGAGTATTTTTTGATGATACAGCCTTATTGATTCGTTTTCATTTTTCGTTAGTATTCTATAGTTTTCATCAATATTCATGAATATATTTGTTAATTGATTGTATATCTGGCAATTGGAATAAAATGCTATATCTCAGCCTTAATTTGATACTAAGATTAATTGTCTAGAACAATTTAAAGATGAGATAAGAGTAATTTTAGAAGGAGACCCCCACTAATTTTTCTACTTTTTTTTCTCTCATTTCTAATGTTTAAATTAATATTAATGAATTTAAAGAATGGATCATTTCACATAATGGCTATTGAGTAAAGTAAAATGCCTTAGCTTTAAAACGGTACTAAGTGTGGTAGTCTAGATATATTAGCAGCTACGATATGAGTAATTTTGTAGGTACACCCCTTAATTTTATTACCATTTTTCTCTCCTTTCTAGAATGTAAATTAATATTCAAGAATATAATTATAAAATGATTTGCATATCCGATCATTGCATACAATGCGCTATGTCTTAGCATTTATTTGCTACCAAGCTTGTTAGTCTATGACAATCAGCAGATGAGATATAGGTAATTTTGTAGATATATTCATTTTAATTTTTCTGCAATTTTTCTTTCTTTGTTTAATGTTTTCATAAATATTCACAAATATGTAAATAAGATTTGTATACTTAACTACTAAAGAAACCTGACACATACTGTTTGTCAATTTTTTGGTAGTAAATGAATACGACGCACACTTGTCTTTCCATAGCGTAAAGTTGACAATGGTAGGCTAAGATGCACTGAGATTATTTGAAAAGCTGAATTAATTTCAGACGTCAGCTATCAAAACGTCACGTAACCCCTAAAATCAATTTTTGCAAGAACAAAGAAATCACGCAAAATTCACCACAAACCGCTTTAGTGTGATTTTTTGTTATTTCATTGACATCTTCTGAACATTCAAATAAATCATGCATCCATTGTTTAACCCAGAAGCATATTTTCATTTTCTTAACGTCAATTTTAAGTTATCAGCGTTTTATGAGCTTTTAATAAGGACTGCCACTTTATCAACTTTTTCACTTTCTATCATGTTTGGAATGCATTTTGACAATGTTTCAGTCCTTTTGAAATCCGTCGCTGCCGCCTATGTCCATTTAGCGACGTCAAGCAGAACAATTATATGCTGATATGTGCATACTGCAAAGCTTGAAATTCATACGCGATTAAAGTGAAGTGTAGCCAATTGGCACTTCTCAAAGAAGACAGCACACACTATACAATGACCTACGTTAACAAAGAAAAAACGGTTATAAACCATAGTTTACGTCGTTTCTTAATTGACGTTATATTTGGTTTGTTCCGCTTTTACCCTTTAATGTGACGCGAAATATAAGTTTTGATTCTTGAAAATGCATTCTCTTACAATGATTGTTTGACTGGAAGTCAATTCAGTTCCTAGAAATTGCTTAAACAAAGAACAAACACACTGCCGTTTTGACAACGTCGAAAGCACAATTTAAAACCCCCATATCATACGTCACAGCTAGAAATTGCAAATTTTTAAAATGCACTTTTGTCTGTCCTGGTATTGGCCTTGCATGCATGAAAAAAGTTTTCAAAAATATCTAGACATACACTCACGAGACAAAAGTGATAAAAACGGTATTTTTGACGTCGCGACGTCATGTTCTATATTTGATAAATATATTTTTTCGAAGAAAACTTTCTAATGTCTAGCTTTTAAAATAAGCATATCGGCTTAGCTCTTTAACCTGTTACTTACTAGTTTGAAGCAACTGAAAAGTGTCAGGTTTCTTTAGTAGTTCAGTATATATCAGATTATTGTGTTTGTTTGTTTGATTTGATTCTTTACGTCCCATCAACAATCTTTCAGTTAAACAGGGACGTTTAGATAGTTAGTAGCTGACATATGGGTTAAAGTGTACGTACACCCCTTTAAATTTTCTAATATTTTTCTCTTATTTCTCATGTTTTCATAAATATTCATGACTATTTAAATTATTTTTCTTTGCATTTCGTACCATTGGATACAAGTATTTTGTCTAGGCTTTGATTTGGTACCCAGTTTCATAGTCTATGATAACTAGCAAAAGACATATGGGTAATGTGTATAGATACACCCCCTTATTTTTTATACGAGTTTTCTTTTATTGTTATTTTTATTAATACTCATGAATATGCAAAAAAGCGAAAAATTGCATATCTAAACATTGAATAAAAAACTATGCCTGGGCTTCCATACGGTACCAGGGTCGGATGAGTTGCTGCTTAGATACGAATCATTTTGTAGGTACACCCACTTTCTTTAGAATCATATTGTGTATTTTCACATTAAGGTGGAAGGGTAAATTGTTCTAGTCTGTTTTTTCTTTGCTTTTTAGCGATTATTTTGTTTCACCAGTATCTGACAGCTTGTTTTCATTGAATTAGTGGAAGAGAGAAAAAATCTTTGAAAGTAAGTGCAGCACGCACGTGTCAATCTTGGGTCTGCTTGCAAATGACCCAGCTACAGTGCTCGATGGGTTGCAATGGACACCATGCAATTTTATGTAAGCCAAATAGGTTTATTGTCGGAGACAATCAGAATTGTTGGTATTTAGTGGTCCCATTGAACAATTTCGCATCCATGAATAATGGGTGCAAGGTAAGTCGAATAAGCCCCCCCCCCCCCTCCCGAGGTGTGTATGTGGGGGAGGGGGGAATACATGTAGTTATTCCATGAGATTACCTCTACCTTTTCTTTCATAAATACTCATGAATATGCAAATGATACAATTTTATTACATGCTTATTGGATGAAAGGACTTGTCAAATTGTATCACTGATGATATAATAACATGCAACAAGGACAGTTTGGAGGCAGAATTCAGATTATATTTGCCCTTATTTTCTGAAATTTTCATCAGTGTTGATGAATATGCAAATTAGATAACTAAGCTGCATATCAGACCATTCCATCAAATGAAAGTACTATATCTAAGCTATAATTTGCGAGCAAGTTTAATAGTGTAGGGTGAATTGCTGATGAGATACGAGTCATTTAGTAAGTACAGGCCCACTTTCTTTATAATCGCATTAACCCCCTCCCCTAGCTGGACCTTACAGAATTTTGCTTAAATCGCTATATTTTCCTTCAAACCATGGCGATATTATTGTGATGCATTTTTTCAAGTTCTCATTTTAATAAAATCATTCCAGACACATTTGGGCCAGATAATATGCATGAACTATCATGAAAAAACCTTAACTAAGTCGGAAGCAAGATTTTTTGCTCAAGTTATCTCCCCTGATTACCTCTTGGTCATATTTTTAATTCTAAATGCATAAATTGATGTCAGTGAAGGTCCCCAATCATGAGAAGATGCTTTTGGATTGATTTGTACCAGTTTGGCATCCTTAACATGTTACTCTACAGATTTTTTATAGATTTTTCTTCAATTTGGCGGCCATCTTGGAAATATGCAAATTAGATAGTGAAGACGCCAGCTTGCCAACATTGGTTTTTGGATTCAGCATACCGAAATACCCTTCATAAGCATCTCAAAACCTTTTCTTCACAAAATGCCTGTACCTTCTTAAATAAGCGTCTTTTTCTGATTTTTTTCCTGACTATATGGCTCTTCCTCACGATGCCACGGGTTTGTCTGCAGTTTGTGATTGCGGTATTTCCTGAGGATACTCACTTACTGTTTTTGTTTTAGAACGGACATCAGCCTAAGCTATGCGGGACTTAAATGCATTTTATAGCCGCCAATTCTTCACTTTAGATTTTGTTGTTGGTAAAACGCAAAACTGTTTAGCTCGCATTTAGGCTTCATAACTAATGCAATATATCACCACAGAGAAACTAGAATTGTTTTTCTACAAAAAAAGGCTCCCCCTTTTTGGACTCAAAAATCACAAAAATGTGTTACAAAAGGATTAATTGGAAAATATACATGTAATTGTTGTGGTTCTTGTGAATTACACATCATCTGAATGCGCATTACCAAGTTATAGAGGGGACACGAAATAGCAAAGCAACTGATCAAAGGGAAATAACTCAAAAACATCCAAAGCAGAGTTATCGTTCTTGTACATGACGCATGGCCTCATTGTGCTCTAGAAGTGTATGAAGTTTTAACAATGCCAACTTACAGAATGGACAAAATGCCCATATTTATGTTACAAGGGGAATAACTTGATAAATAAACATGCAAGAGTTATGGTTCTTGTGCATGACACGTCGTCTGAATGTGCTTTACAAATGTATGAAGTTTCGTTGAAATATCTCTAACGGTAATCAAGTTATAGAGCGGACAGGATTTTGTGACAGACAGACAGACAGACAGACAGACAGACAGACAGACAGACGCTAGGGGAAAACAATATATCACCCGACCCTTCCAGGGGGAGGCATAATAACACATTAAAATGAAACAAAGAAAAGGGCTCATTTCTCACAGATGTCAGAGCTAAAGCAAACCTCAAGTTGAGCTAAGGTTGACGACGATACAACAAATACCATGCGTGTACAAACTTATATTAACAAAGAATGTCGCGGATTTCCGCGACGCTGATAAAGTACAAACAATAACTGCTCCCCAATGGGATATATTTAGCATTTTTTAAAGTCACGGAAATCCGCTACCTACCAAAAAGTTCAATGTCATGAAAATCCGCGACAAAGGCTAGCTGCGGATTTCCGTGTGATTCCTGCCTGTTAAACATTGGCTTCAAAAGTATCCACACGCCTTAAAGCTGCATACTCTGTAACTATGAACATTTTTCGAAAAAATTTATTTTCTTTTAAAATCATTTGTAAAAGCTGAATTAAGTTATGTTTTCACAATAAATCTGTTCACTAGAGCGGAAAACTGCACGGAAAAGTGAATTATCCTATAAAACAGGTGTGTTTTACTCGTGTCGATAATTATTTGCGTCCCTCCAATAATTATAGACAGTTAATTTTAATATAAATGCTGTTGTTTCGATACTGATAATTTGTTAAGATTTACGAAATTGGTAAAATGTATACCTGAATTTTAGTTTTTTTACTGCGTTCTTGAAAAATAGAAACATTAGTTCTAAAATTAAAAGATCAAAAGTTACAGACTATGCAGCTTTAAATAATCGTTTCTCAAAAGAGTTTGTTTTATAAGGGGTAGACTTAATTTAAAAAAAACAATACATTTTATTTTGATGGTAATTATTATCGACAGAAAAAAAGAATAGCAATGGAGACAAAATCTGCACCAGTTTACGCTACCCTTGTGATAGGCTATTTAGAGGAGAAGTTATATTCACAAATCAGAGAAAACTTTGGCGAAAACTTCCAAAGATATTTTATAAAATACTGGAATAGATTCCTAGATGATTGTTTTATCCCTTGGAACAGAACAGATTTTTGATGATTTGCACATAATTGAACGAATACTTAACAACTTACATAAAGACATCAAATTTACATTAGAATACAGTAAAAATTAGCAGCCTTTCCTGGACGTCTTAGTAAAGATAGTTGGAACAAAAAAGTAACAGACGTAAATTATAAGCCCACAGACATTTTTTTTTTTCAATTCATGCCATCCAACACATACTAAAACTAGCATACCATACTCATTAGCTAGACGACTAAAATGATAATTTCAAATGATGCAGTCCTTCTTAAACGAAATTCGGAACTGCGACATGCACTACTGTCTCAAAACTATCCAAGACAAGTGATCACAAATGGGATAGAAAGGGCATTAAATTTGAACAGGTCTGAACTTAGAACAGTTAAACATAAATCTGATGAGAACATTGTATCTTTCGATTCAACATTCAATCCAAAAAATCCAGAATTATTCCCTGTCATTAAATATAACTTTGATATGCTTCTTGAGGACGAAATACGAGGGGGGTTCAATATGTAATGAAAACCCACTCATAACTCCATCCACAAACGTGTTAGGATTTTATGCCATATGCCAAACAAAAGATCAAAGCGTCGCCGTTATAATGGTGCATGAAACATTATT
The DNA here is from genome assembly GCA_964019695.1 of Loripinus fragilis. NCBI lineage: Eukaryota > Metazoa > Mollusca > Bivalvia > Lucinida > Lucinidae > Loripinus > Loripinus fragilis. Next base: position 90,277,122 of record OZ026519.1, read on the forward strand.
TTATCTATCCAAATTTAATACGTTACAGACTTTTTAAAAAGCACACTAATATACACTGCATATATACTGCTCAACAAAAGTTTAGCACGGATACATAAAAAAGTTTTTTTATTTGAGCAAATGGTTTAAAGTTATAAAATATCTGCTGAAATAATGGTTTGGTATGTGATAAAGTTGAGGAAGCACTTGGTATACTTTAACTGGATTTCTACTGCGTCGTTCGTTGCTTTAAACAAGAGAGGGGTCAAAAAAGGTGTTTCAACTCCATTAATGGCAATACAAAATTGATGCAGCATCGGTTTATAAAGTCTCTTGTTTTACAGCTTGATCGAATAGGCCATTCTGAAAAAAAGACAAAGGTCGTCTCCATTGAGCATAAGTAGCAAAAGTTGAGTCTTGAAAACAACTAACGTCGTTGTAATAATGACGTTTACAAGTGAAAAACAGTACTGTTTTCGCTGTGTAGGCATGCTTAATTGAAAGGGTTTTCGTGTTAAAGAGGATGCCAAAAGAGAGACGGTTTAAGGTAAGGTAAAGTTATAAAATTTTGTCTCATGGTATTTAATTCATAAAAAGTGACGTTAATCTGAAGTTGAGGCTAAAATAAGGCGATATAATGACGCTATCTAAAGAAGACGTTCTCAAAGGACAAACTGCAGACATGTTTCGGGAACTTGTGCCAATCTAACATCAAACAGATTACTTGATCTCTTAATTCAGTTCGCTGAAAAGTCAAGAAGTGTAAAAATGCCATTTTGACGTCATAATGGAACGGTAAAACGTGACATAAACGGGTATCAAACTTTGACGTTTTTATCGTTTTTCATCATTAAGAACCTTTGGCTTTACTCTAAAATCAAAATTTTTAATTTCAGATGTAGACGTGTATCCTTTGCATGCCCATGACATCAAATTTAACGTCGATCCACTGACGCCTAACCAGATAACTTTTTGTCTGTCGGACACGAAAAATGTAAACTTCAAGATCCCCATACATGTTGATTACATTAAATGAAATGGTTCATGTTCTTTCAAAGTGGGACACCGTATTAACATCCGTGCTAAACTTTTGTTGAGAAGTATATTTTCCTCCGAATTGTAAAGGCTCATTTAAACAAAGGTAGAAAGACATGCTGTATTTTCTAAAACAAACATTTAACATGCATGGATCACATATCCATAGTTTTTTTTTGACTCATTTCCCCTTTATCTGCTATAACGATACAAACCTTTGACCGGTACCGATTTCACGTGCAAACGGTTTTATTACGTAACCATCTCTTACGTTGACGTCGTTTAAAGCTATGGACGTGACACTAAAATACGCACGGTTCTTGAAAATCGGAAATGTGGCTTTGTACCAGGAAAGGATAATTTTGATTGTATCGAAGTTTCAATACACACAGTGCATAGGCAGCAGACCAGCTAAGCTGAAACCAATATCTAGAGGTATCTCATCTGAGTGGTATACCATTTTCGTTTCTTAGGATTTTATTGTCTGAAATTAGCCAGTCAGATTATGTACATGTAAATACGTGTAACAATTTCCAAGTAATGCATCCGAATGCAAACATCGATGGAACGCGGTAGTTTGTCTGATCCATTTCAGTGTAAGCCAATGATGGCATTCTTTTAAGTGATTTTCTTATTTCAAATGACGTACTTGGGGGTACTTTATGAGTGAGATTAAATATGAAAATTTCAAAGTCGGCTGTATTACTTGCAAATGGACATCGAAGTGGCCAGAAAAAAATGTTACAAATGATTTTCATATGAATTTTCGCTATGTATTCGTTCACGCAAAAACGACTCTGTCAATGGAATGCCAGAAAATGTAGCATCAAGGAGGAATTTAACCAAAATGACAGCCTCATTATTTCATACAATATAAAGCAATATCAAATATTTTTGCAGGTATAAATCTCCAATATATGGATATTTACCACACGAAGAAACAGACTGAAAACATCCCTCTTTCATGTAGTTATCTGCTTTTGAAAACATTGTTTTATTCTTCATCGCAGTGTACTTCAGTACCCTGTCTTGAAAGTGGCTTGTGTAAATTTGATAATGAGCTGGACAACTGCAATTTTACATTTATTTAGCCAAGAAACAGACCTTTTAATGAAAGTAGTTATGAAGTGTGTAAATATTATACAATTATTGACTAATGAGGCATTGGATATGATGTGATATCGACCAGAGGCATTGGATATGATGTGATATCGACCAGAGAATACCAATATTGACTGAGGCGAAGCCGAGGTCAATATTGGTATTCTCTGGTCGATATCACATCATATCCAATGCCTCTTCGCCTCGGTCAATATTGGTATTCTCTGGTCGATATCACATCATATCCAATGCCTCATTAGTCAATAGCTGTTTTATTATATAACATTTAGAGAAAGATACACATGTATCATTGCACCTGAAAAAAATACTGAACTTATATACAAGTTTTGGCAGAAACAGTGCAGACCTTGATACGACCACTCGATTACTATTTTATATATGTTGTGCATGGGTGTCATCATTCAAAATTTATTAACAAGAATTCTAACAAGCCTCGCCTGTAGAGCCAATGTTAAAATAGTGTGATAATTCACAGCTTTGAAAGCGCAGGGAAAATGTGTGATAGCTTACGTCATTTGTTACTGGAAAATGACGTCATTCATGGCGTTAGACGGTGTAACGTCGTTTTTACGCTTGAAAGACGTTACAAATACATGTAAACGTATGCGACGTGGTCTAAGTATTGGCGGGAGTTCTTCAGTGCAAAGGCGGAAAGTTGGAAGAAGCTGAAGACTTCAAATTTGTTTTCGTCGTTTATTGTGCAATAAAATCGAAATAGATCAGCTCCAGTGCATGATTTGTTGCGTTCTCGGCAACTACGATAGGATAATTAGCGACGCCTTAGAAAAGCAATACCGGAACGAAAAAAAACCCACAAGGAGTCTAATTTTAGTAACTTATATTCGCCGGCAAGCGCGCGCCAGCCAGTGAATATGACAATATATAGACTGGCCACGTGAGCGCTCTAAGCCAATGAAAATCGGTCTTTTTACTTAGTTATATAATAAAATACTTTGGTGTATACTGGGCTGTTTTGATAACATATTTAACGCCCCTCGTAAAGAGGGATAGATTGTCGAACTATGAAATAATTAAAAGCAAACGACAACCACCAAGTTTAAACAAGTTACTTACTAAAGCCAGATTCGAAAATAATACACAACAAGCTAATATTTCCCAAAGTGGTAGACCATACTGTGGACTTTGTCAACATCTTATTCTGGACAATGCGTTCCATTTCAAAAGTCGTTACACTTCACAATTAAATTTCCATAGACGACAATGTTAACGTTTCGCCACTTCATTAAAAAAACTTTACATATAAAGCTTTACAAACCTGTCTTATTTTAAGCAGCCATTCTATCCAATCAATTCCATATAAAACAATCATATGTTTCCCTGGTCAGGGGGCTGCCATAGTGGATGGAGTCTGACAACCTCCAATTCGTATCTGAAACATAGGCATATTTTCTACCTTGGGGGTAGTTAATAAAACACACCCAATCTCCCTATAATAAAACAATTTCAAAATTAAATAAGCATATAAGTAGCTGACATTGGTAAGTTTGTTTTTATAATACAAAATAATAAACATGCATGATTGACAGATGACGTCATCCATCTTATAATGTTAACCTTATTCTCTCCCGACAAAAGGCGGGACCAAGCTTTGTACATATTTAGTGGTGTGTACCCTGAAGATTTACATGCAGTAGTGAAACGCATGAGATTATATATAATGAATTAATTGAAATTCCTCGAATTTTAGCTGTGCCCTACCTTGGATTAGATGCCAACATTGAGTACATAAACAAAGTAACCCGTCCTCTCTTCCTCAACACGAGCATTGCCATATATACTAGACAGTGGCCAACGCGAAATCCCTAATCGGTTAGTACTTTTTGAAGACAAGATTTCCTTTAAAACATAACCTCATTCACAGGAGGTCATGGCTTTTAAAAGATCATAACCATTTAATCAATTTTTGTATAGGATCATGTAAAAAAATCGGCACTGAAACTTTTGAAAAGTGTTTAAAGTTTGGCCTATATACATATTGGGAAAATTGGCCACATCTGCTGGCAACCATGTTTGATGGGTCGTTTACTAATCTACCAGGTAGTTTAGGACAAGACTTTTAAATAAAAAGTTTCTCCTATGTATGTATAGGAAAATCTGGAAAATCTTCTAGGAGCCATGCAATTGAACGGATCAGAATGATTTAAGTAACCTTGCTACAATACATTTATGCCAAACTAATTCAAAATCGGCCCAGTGGATTTTGACAAGAAGATAAAAAAAAAAAAAAAAAAAAAAAAAAACAAACAAAAAAAAAAAAACAAACAAACAAACAAAAACAACAAACTATTCATTATAAATGCATAGGAAATTGGTCCCGAGGACCATATGTTCCCAATTATTTGTTAATAAGCCTATAAGTTTTAGACAGAAAGATTTTTTAAAGTTTTTCCTGTGTATGGATAAGAAAAAATGGACCTGTCCCCAGGTTTCCATGTGATCGATTCGTTTTAGCTATTTTGTAGAAGGTAACCCAGTGAAATTTCTGCCAAGTCATTTTGAATTCTGATAAGTGGTTTTTGAGAAGCACCCCCACCACCAATGATGACCATGTAGTTCGACGGATCAATTTTGTTTTGGGGTTTAGGTGTTTGTTCAGGTGTGGTACTTGATTGAATTGATTCCTAATCTTCGCCCTCTTTCTTACTTATTGTTAAAGATAACCTAGAAGATAAAGATAACATCGTGCTCAGTTGAGCTAAGA
>OZ026519.1:90282179-90370863 GCA_964019695.1 Loripinus fragilis
CATGGGGCTATGAACAGTTGCAAAATCTAAAGATTCATTAAAGGCTTGCTTTGAAAATGTAAATATTGTCAGATGGCTTTCTGAAGTTACGACCCATAAATAAATCTTACATTGACTTTTCATGTTAACCTTGTCCTTGCATTCACAGCAACTTTTGGTTGGTTATCAGCAAAATTTTAAGGGAACTTTATCAAGAGTAGATGAGCACATACATGGAAACAAAGTTTTGTTTAGTTGCAAGGACTAAATGATAATTATAATGTACATGGAAACAAAGTTTTCAAGGACTAAATGATAATTAAATGCACATGGAAACGAAGTTTGCAAGGACTAAATGATAATTATAATGCACATGGAAACAAAGTTTGCAAGGACTAAATGTTAATTATAATGCACATGGAAACAAAGTTTGCAAGGACTAAATGATAATTATAATGTACATGGAAACAAAGTTTGCAAGGACTAAATGATAATTATAATGCACATGGAAACAAAGTTTGCAAGGACTAAATGATAATTATAATGTACATGGAAACAAAGTTTGCAAGGACTAAATGATAATTATAATGCACATGGAAACAAAGTTTGCAAGGACTAAATGATAATTATAATGTACATGGAAACAAAGTTTGCAAGGACTAAATGATAATTATAATGTACATGGAAACAAAGTTTGCAAGGACTAAATGATAATTATAAAATACATGGAAACAAAGTTTGCAAGGACTAAATGATAATTATAATGTACATGGAAACAAAGTTTGCAAGGACTAAATGATAATTATAATGCACATGGAAACAAAGTTTTGTTTAGTTGCAATGGCTAAATCGTAAATATAATTAAATTTAGATGTTATCGTTCACCAAGATTGTTCAATTATAGATTTAGATCGATATGAGACTCAGGTGAATAATCTCTTGCCTTTTGGGCCTCGACGAAATCCTGTATTTGGGGGTTCCTGAACAACAAAGGCACATACCAGCCTGCACATCCGTGCATTCTGATCAGTGCCTTTGTTATTCGCTCTTTGGAAAGTATCATATCTAGACTTGCATCAAGCAAAATTTCAATTTTCTAGCTTGTCTCTGTAGCTGAGCAGGCTGGTTTGTGTATGACCTGGTTGGAAACTTCGAAGACAGGGTTTCTTGCATCAAGGCCAATTTGTTTTCTGACTTTTTCAGGGCCTATGAGCATGTGTACAATCTCTTGAGCTACACTTTTCTACCATTGTTTCATCAGAGTGAACATGTAAGTATTGTGTTTGAATAGGTTTTCCTTATAGTTAACCCATAAAGCGCCACCTATAATTTGCAGCAGACGACAATTTCAAATTTTGCCCCTTTTTCAAAAAAACAAATAAGGCATGATATTTCATGAGAATCGTCTGCTGGCAGACGATTCTCATGTAATATACCTTATTTTTGTTGAAAATTGGGAAAGATGTCCCAAAATTTGTCGTCTGCTGCAGTTGTGATTGGCGCTTTAAGGGTTAATCATTTAATTTTGATCAACAGAGAATTTAATTTGAATTTTCATATAATCTTCATTTACTTTGTTTTCTTTGCCATTGAAATCAAAAGTTGGTTTGTTTACAATGGTGTACAATTCTGGTGTCATTGTGCAATTGACTCCTTAAAAGTTATCCGCTCTACCTGCAGTAAGAACAAAGTTACTATTTTGAGAAAATGCAACTTTATTTTGGTCTCAGTCAGTCATAAGATAAAAAAATACTGTTCTTCAATCATTTTGATCGCAGTGAACAGTGCAAAAATTGCAGTCAGAGTCAGTTCAATAATTTGGTAAGTCCAAATGCAAAATCAGGGACAACATTATTGCATATACATAATGCCATTTTTGATGTGTATTTACAGCTAACTAGTGACACTAGATATCACTTTTACAACTCCCTTTTGGGTATAGCCATGCTTGGAAGGATGCAATCTGATCAGGGATCATAGTGTTTGTCCCATGATAAAATTTTAGAACATTTACCGTAACAACCATTGCTGTATATTTTTCAGTATTACACAATGATATGTGGTGAGAGAGTGGCCTCACAGATGATGAAGAATAATCCTGCAAGGTAACTGTTTTTCAGAGCCTGAATTGTGGCGCTAATATCCAAGATAATCACAGGTTTAGATAAACAAAAAAATTCAGCATAAAAATGTAAATATTTTCTTACCCATCAGTTTTAACATATGTTGTGGGTGCTCAAAAGAACCGTCTCATTGAGACGGTTCTTTTGAGTACCCACAACATATGTTTTGGTTGAGAAATAAAAAAATAAATTTTCGTTACACACTCTTAACTAAAGTCCTGATGATGCTCATTGATATTAAGGACAGTCCCTTTAAAACACTCCTTCATAATACATATTTGGATATAATAAGTAAAGAAGAAGACAATAATCAGGAATAGATACAATTATGTACCACACCTGACCCGAGACACCATTATGGGAAAGTGGCAAAAACACAAGGAAATATCACACACAAGACAGCCAAGAGGTCAGCCCTTTCCCAGCAGGTGATCACAAGGCTGTAAGGTATAACAAAGACAAACATGAAACATAAATACCAAAAAAAGATCCACAAAAGAAGCATCGCCTTGGAACTGGAATAAGTACTGCAGGGTGTATTATGTTTAACAATACCAACCTCACCCTTAATTCTGATATTGATCAAGACACATAGACGTTCGGGTGATCACAAGGCTGCAAGAAACAGACAAGACAGCATAATAAAGACAAATGAAGCCTAAATAAAAAAAGGATAAGGTCATGCTGTGGGTCCAAAATGTTTTACCATGGAGTTTTACAAAGGAATTGGAAGGAGCGCAGTGGCTCAGTGGTAGAGTGCTTGACTCGAGACCGAAGGGGCGCGGGTTCGAGCCTCACTGGTGTCACTGCATTGTATCCTTGAGCAAGACACATTTAGCTTAGTACTGGTTCAACCCAGGAAGACCCGTCCCGACGTAACTGAAAGATTGTTGACTGGGACGTAAAGGATCAAACCAAACAAACAAAAAAAAGGAATTGGTCATTTTCCAATTATTCCTTTGTAAAATTATCCCTTTATTATAACATGATTCACTTACAACATGGTCCCTTCTTTCTTTTATGCAAAATTGGATATTGTATTCTGTTTATAGCCATAACATAGCCTACCAGTCACAACTTTTTTCGTCTGCTCTCTCTTATCCCTTAATGCGCCAATCACAACAAAAGTTGTCTGCTTTTCTCGTCTGCTGAAATGTTAAAGAAGCCTCTATGGCAAACAGTGTGGACCCAGATCAGACTGCTCCTATAGGAGCAGTCTGTTCTGGGTCCACGCTGTTTGCTTCCATACTTAATTCGTCAGTAATGTTAGGCAATTATTTGCAGCAGACGACTTCAGCAGACGACATTTTCAGATGCATTTTTTTTCTTGGCGCTTTAAGGGCTAAGTATATGTTTTGAGATAGCTATATTGTAAACAGTATGGAACCAGATCAGGGTTTATAGTGTTTGCTTCCATGATAAAATCCAGTCTTAAGTACACTTGAACATATTCAGCAGGCGTAAAAAGCAGATAATATGGACTCAGATCAGACTGCTCCCTTTGGAGCAGTCTGATCAGGGCTCATAGTGTTTGCTTCCATGATAAAATCCAGTCTGAAGTACACTTGAACATATTCAGCAGACGTAAAAAGCAGACAACATTTCGGGACAATAAATACTGGTGTGTTAAGGGTATGGAAAAATTGTGAATCAGTTGTAGTTGTCAGTTTTTGATTGTCATATGTTGTTGTGCACTTTGATGACCTGAGCATAGAAATGTAAATTAATATGTCATGTATAAGTAGACATTTGAAATTAACATTTTGGTAAATGTTGTCTGATATTTTAAACACACACTCGGGGTATTTAACCCTTTAACCCTGACCAATGAAATTTTCCATAAAGATTGAATACAGTTAAGTCAAGATGGTCCTTTGTATATATTGAGGGGTCACAGGTATTAAGTTCCAAAAAATAATATATATTTTTCTCTGAAGATTGATTATATCTTAGCAAACAGTGCAGACCCTGATGAAATGCCACATTAAGTGGCATTTCATCAGGGTCTTTACTGTTTGCCAAAGTACTCGTTCAGGGGTTTCTGGTCTTCAAAGAGTTAATAGATAACAAAGTCAATATCATAGAATTTTTTTTTTTTATTAAATACAAGTGTAATGCTTAGTTCAAAATGATATATTTATATTTTCAAAGTAAGCCTTTAATGAATCTTAAGATTTTTGCAACCGTTCATAGCCTCATGAACAACACAAAATTTGACTGACAGCTGCTAAGCCCACTTGCCCATGCAATTCGCTTCAAACATCAAAATCATTTGGCAGATGTGACACTGGTGTAATGATTGTCAGCAAGCCACACCTGAGTTGCATGTGTAAAACAAGCTTCTTGTTGCTCCATTGGCTGTCCATGTTCACACTTGCTGTTCTGCTTTTCCGTTTTACACTCAAACAAAACCGTTAATACGATGAAATATTAAATACAAAATCGTTTTATCTCTAAAATTATAAATATTTCTATATATTAGTTTTTTATGTTAAAATGTAAATATAAGCAATAACTTCAATTTTTGGAAAGTTAATGGAATAATGAATACATTGGGTCTCTTGCAAAGTTAACGTGAAGCCCTTCCGGGTCTCATGCAAAGTTAACTTGAAACCCTTCTGGGTCTCTTGCAAAGTTAACTTGAAATCCTTCTGGGTCTCTTGCAAAGTTAACATGAAGCCCGAAGTATTCATGATTCCATGAACATTCCAAAAATTTAATTCATTTCTTAAATGAACTATCCTGTCTTTAATAGCCTTATCTTATCTTGGGTTATCATACAACTAGTAACATTACCCTGACATAGGGGGTAGGTTCACAAAAGTGTTTATTAGCTACCTCTCATTTTAACTGCATTGTTTTAGGTTGACCTATTAAGTGATGTCTATCTTATTGCAGTTACACAGGTTTAGATAAACAAAATATTTCAGTGTAAAATTGTTTAAACACGTAATATTTAGCATATATTTTGGGTGCTCAAAAGAATCCTTGCATTGATATGGTTCTTTTGAGTACCCACAACATATGTTTTGGTTGAGAAATAAGAAAATTATTTTTCTGTTCCTTAAAGAGACTAAGTCTGCAACTATGAATATTTTTCGAAATTTTTTATTTTCTTTTTAAATCATTTGTAAAAGTAGAATTAAGTTACGCTTTCACGATAAATATGTTCACTATAACTGAAAACTGCACGGAAAAGTGAATTATCTTATAAAAACAGGTGTGTTTTTTCTCGTATTGGTAATTATTTGCGTCCCTCCAATAATTATAGACAGTTGATTTTAACATGAATGTTGTTGTTTTGATACTGATAATTTGTTTAGATTTACGAAATTGGTAAAGTGTACGAGGGCTGTCCCAGTAAATCGTGGACTTTTGTTATAACACCAGACTGTGTTCCAGTAATTCTGTCATATATTCATGATGTGTTTATATATTTATGGGGACCATTTCGTATAAATATGGGTGGAATTGCAGTTTAGATAACAAATTTATGAACCTTTACTTGACGGTATATCGACGTGTGCGATGCACGTCAAATTTTTTGTAATGAAACTATTCTAGTCCAAAAGGTTGTGTATATTCAATCAAATTTCGCGTTTGTTTTTCTAAACAATGCATTACCACATCAACTAGTTACCATGCAAGGTTATGTGTTGAAAGTTTGAAACGTTTATGGCCATTTGCATTGATTTTATAAACAATTTTACATACCTACTACATTTTTATTTTTCAGAAAATGCTAAGGTTAGAAAAACGGTGTGCCATAATAAAAGACTTTCAACAATTTTTGCTAATTAATCACATTAAACTACGTTCTTTCATTTCTTAAATGATTGGTTGAAGAGTCACTAGTGTCGTAAAATGGATATTGTGTAAAATCATTTTAATAATATCACAAAGACAAGCTCATTTTCGTCAATTTAATGGAACGCATGATATTTTTCTGTAAGTTATTTTAATAGTAAATATGTTGTCTCTTATTAAATCTAAAAGATCATGCTTGTTTGATTGCTTAACATATCTAAACTAACTATTTCGTCTTTACTGGAACCAGGGAGACTTACTCAACAAATATATGGCAATATTTGTTACCATTTAAGCTTATTTAAAAAAAGTAGAGTAAAAAAATTTGACCACCCCTCTCTGAAAATACTGCAAAATAATTATTGACGTGCTCCACATACGCAGAGATACCCTCAAGTAAAGTTTCATAACTTTGTTATCGAAACTTAGAATTCATCCATATTTGTAGAAAATGTGTTTTAGATGTATATTAACATATTATACAAATTTCATAGAATTCCCGATAAACAATCTTGTTTTATAACAAAAGTCCACGATTTACTGGGACAACCCTCGTATACCTGAATTTTAGTTTTTTTACTGTGTTCTTGAAAAATAGAAACATTAGTTCTAAAATTAAAAGATCAAAAGTTACAGACTATGCAGCTTTAACTAAAGGCCTGAGTTATCTCTATCAGGTCTACATGACATTGCACTTTATGAATGATGTTGATGCGAAAATAGATAATTAGGTCTTAATCTCTTAATCGCCAGTTTCTAGAGTGAACCAATAGGTAAACTGGTAAGGCCAGAATTTTTGTATTAGTTGATTTACGGGAACTTTTATCAGATTTAGGGTCGGGGGGACGAAAAAAAATAAATTAAAAAGCTCTGAAAATGACCAGTTAACTGGTCATTTTCAGAGCTTTTTTTTTTCTTTCAGAGCTTTTTTTTTTTTTTTTTAATATCTCCAGAAAAAACAGTAAAAGTAGTAAGGTAAGCCAACAGTCTGTATTAAATCTTTATATATTTCATCATTTTCCTAAAAATCTGGACAGGACTATCACTTTTAACAGTGTCACTATCAAAAATACACAGACAGAACCTCATTTTTTTTTCAACTAAACAAATAACATTTAGAGTCAGCAGATAAAATAAAAAAAATAATTTTTGAAATTAAATTTTATTTTTTTCTACTTTCTGGAAAATTACAGTAGGAGGGTTTGTAAATCAACTAATAAAAAATTCTGGCCTAAATAGAATACCAGGTTCGCATCTTTTGATATCAAGTTTACCCGGTTCAGCTTAGAGAACTCATATTGAATAGCGCTTCGCGATTCAGCATGCATTCTGGAAGCCGAGCTTGGTCACCTTGATATCAAAAGACACTCGCCTAGTATTCTCTATATGGGCCTCAACGCAAGAAAAACCTGTCTTCGGGGTTTTGCGAACAACAAAGTCTGATCAGCGCCTTTGTTATTCACTTATTGGAAATTATCATATCTGGACTTGGTATGAGCGAAATTCCATTTTTCTAGAGTCTCTTTAGCTGAGGAGCCTGGTTTGAGTTGCGCTTTGTTGGAAACCAAAGACAGGTTTTCTCGCGTCGAGGTCCATATATCAGGTATCTTACTCAGAAACAGTGGAATTGACTGATGAACCATTTTATGTTTATGTGGATTTGATCTGTTTATGTAGTATCTTATATTAGCACCATATTGTAATGTTGAAATGTGTTGTAGTATAGATCATTTGTCAGTATGTGTATGTATTTGATGTCTATTGCAGTCATAGGACAAGTTTTAACCCCAACCCCTCCGGTATTAACTTTTATGGTCCCAGGTAATGTGTGAATGAATGATATATTTATTTCAGAACATATATATAACCCTTAAAGCACCAATCACCACTTTCTTTCCTTATTTTCGATAAAAATCAGGTATGATATTTCATGAGAATTGTCTGCCAGCAGACATTTCCCATGAAATATCATGCCTTATTTGTTATTTTTGAAAAAACAGCAAAATTTGAAATTGTCGTCTGCTGCAAATTATAGGTGGCACTTTAAGGGTTAATAGCTTGCTTGCATATGATATATGGCTCTTGGTAATTTCAATTTAAAAAGTGTGAAATGTTCTCTTTGAGAATAATAAATATTATAGGTTAGTGAAAAGCTCAAATTTTGGATGAAAACTTTTATTTGCTCTTTCAAAAAACAGCATTATTTCATCTTTTCATGACCATAACATCAACAACAACAACAGAAAAGATTTTATCAAGAGCTCTATATGTACATATCTGGTGTTGGCCACTGTTGAAAAAACCCTATCATTGGCGTAGCTCCCATTTCGCAGCTACGCACATGCGTAATAAAAGTAGTAACATTCAAGGGAGGTCACCTTATGTGGTAAAAGTGATTTTCCATACCATAAGGAACTACTCTTAAAGGAAAGAATTCGCTCCCTCTGGGAGCTAATTCTTTCCTTGAAGAGAAGTTCCCATTTTTAAAAAAGGGACACAATTGAAGAGAATCACAGCTTGATCCGATAGTCTCCTGTTGATGTGCGTAACTTTTTCAGCGTTTTGGCTACGCCATTGCCCATTAAAACTCTTTGCCTGTTAGTGGTGACTGTCGTCTGCTGAAAACCTTTGCAAACAGTTTGGACCCAGATCAGGACTGACAAAATGTCTTGTCTGATCTGGATTCAATCCATTTAACGCCCTGATGGTATTCCTGAAAGAATTTAAAAAAAAATTGATTTTGAAAACAATCAGCAGACGACAACAAAAGCATGGAAAATTACCCAGTAGGCAAAGAGTTATATGATCAACTCTTGTAGTATTTACCACGGCAGAGAATCACGTGACTTCAAAACAACAACAATGGCGGATACCATTGAAAAAGTCAGTTGATTTAGGTAAGACTTTCTTTGATATTTCGGTTAATACTAGTCAGATTTGCATGGGGTTTGAGGCAGATACCCCAGAAAAAAAAACAGAAATTTGACCAACGCATGCAACTTTTGGACAAATATCTGGTTCAAAAGTTATTGATGAGCAACCGAAAAATTTGGTTGCTCTACAAAAACTTTTTAACCGGATCTTTGTCTGAAAGTCGCAAAAGATTGACATGTTGCTGTATTTTTTCTGAGGTATCTGCTTCAAACTCCATGTCATTCTAATCAGTATTAACGGAAAGTAAATTTTACCTGAATCAAGAGGTTTTGACAAGAATCCACCATTTTTTAATCCTCTAAAGTCATGTGATTCTCCTCCATGTTTACAGCTAATCTTTATAGCCTCAAAAAGAAAAATTCTACGAACTGTTCGGCCAATTCGTGTGAATTGTCAGCAGATGATTTAAATGAACTATCAAACCTTATACAGTAAAATCTGTCTTAAGCGGCCACTCAAAAAGAACACCGAAATTGGTTTTCAATACCAATTATCGCCTAATGCGGGTCAAAAGTATTGCAGAATGCTCTAAGGGGAGCATTCTGCAATACTTGTGACCTTCATTAAGTTACCTTTTGTCTTTAAGACCTTTGTTTTGACTATTTTTAAGTGACCACTTTAGACAGGTTTTACTGTATTGTTTCCTAAAGAGGGATCAAAATTCGAAAATATCATCGGCAAATAAAGGGAGTTATCTCTTTACCTGCTGGTGCCATCTGCTGAAAACTTTGCAAACAGTTTGGACCCAGATCAGGCCCAACAAAATGTCGGGCCTGATCTGGATCCAAACTGTTTGACATTCTATGTTATTCCTGAACGATCTTTCTTTTAACAATGAAAAATACACATAATGATATATTTGAAAGATCGTTTTTTAAATCAGCATATGACTAAAAAGTCAAATTACCTAGCATGCATAGATTATATATACTGAGCCAAAGTTCATATGCAACATTGTTTTATTTTGATAATATCTTTGTCTGTAAGCATGCAATAGGCCAATTGCTTGTCTTAAACAAAAATTCATTCAGTTAGGCATCAAATTTAACAATATGTCTCTAACTGTTTGAAAAACAAAGCATTCCTGTTGAAAAAATTAAATGTATAGTAATGTACCAATATTCGATATGTGACATGCAGTTCGACATCATGAAAGTTGGGATAATTTCTTGGATTTCTTTTGGAAGTCTTTAAATTTTTAGAGAGAGATTATTCTTCTTCAATTCGGCAAAGCGTCAGGCCCGGATGTTCACCAATCAAAAGAAAGATTTCGTCAAATTTGAGCTTATATTTTTATTCAGGAAGTTGCATTTATAGTTATAGTGGAAGATGAAGCTGGGCAGTAAATTTTTTTTATCCATTTACAACCATGCAACTACCAGCTTAGCAAAAGAGTTCACAAAATCAAATTTGGTGATATAGCTGTCGAGTAAATATAAACAATTTGCCATATAGTGACAGGTATTATAATATTGATTAGCAGTTTGAGATGTTTAAAAGAGGAAAGCCAATGGACATGATATTTGTTTAGTGTATATTTCAAAATAGGTTACCTTAATTTCAGTAACATATGTTGTTGGTACACATTGGAATTGCCTATAGAGGCAATTCCAATGTGCACCTACAACATATGTCCATTTAATAAATGGATGTTTTACTATAAACCAGTATTTTTACAAACTTCTCAGCTAATTTTTATGCTTCAATATAATGAGCATGTAGAAATGAACAAGGTTTTGTGTAGTTTGGCATGCACCTGGATTACAATAATAGATAGCCAATTTTATATTATTGACATTTTATCTTTAGATGTTTCATTGGAATGAAATGCTAACTTGGTGGTTGCCTGGTTGTATGCTCTTTACTATTCCTAAGCACCAGAAGTAACACATGTTCATAACTTTTTGAACGATTTCCACGTTTTCTGAAATATATGCAATATTGATTTTGCATTGCATTGTATGGACGTGTACCGGGCCGCATAGCGCAGTGGGTAACGTGTCTGGCTACAGATGCGAGTCTGACTGTAGATCCAGGGGTTGCAAGTTCGATCCCGCCCCGTTCCCATACTTTCGTGGAGATTGATCAAGAAATAATTTCTACAGTCATTCTCCTCCCTTCCACTGAATCATCCAAGAAGGTTTGTTGTCAGTTACAAGTGAATGTATGCACACGAAGTACTGGATAACGGCTTGTTCAAGTTTGCCCAGGAAAAAGTGTGGTTAGGTGAACTGACCATCCCTCCATGACCTTAGCTGTTGACTTGGGACATAAAGCAACAAAACAAAAAAACAAACAAAATATATGGACGTGCTGGCAATAGACGCTCAAATCTCAATTAACTGAAATTTGATGCTTAATTTTGTGAAATTCAACAGAACAGTTTTCAAGTAACACCCCTCATCTTATTGGCCGAATGTTGAAGTGTGGGCTATTATGGATTTTTAATTTTTACAACCTCTATCAAGGTCTTGTGACCTGAAAAAGCAATTTTGACCAATCAGGATGAAGCTCACTTAACCAAGCTGCAGACAATGTACTCTCTGCGAACAAAAGATTCATCATGATTAGTTAGGCAACTTTTCTAGCATAAACTGTCGTACAGCAATTGGTCGTATAAAATTCTGGCCCTCAACGAGTTGCGTTAGAACTTTGGCTCAGTATAGAAAAAACTTGAAGCTTGATCTCTGTACATAAGGCAATATTAGTATGAATTACAGTTGATGCATGGTCTTGTATTATATAACAAGTTTACTAACATTCATATTATGCTGGAAATGCAAGTATTTGTTTCAGTTTCCTCTAAATCTTACCTATTTTCAGGTGAAAAATGTCCCTGAAATATTTTTTTGAGGTTATAAAGCTTTTATCATGCTCATCTCAACTGAGCATGAAAATTATAACTGCTCTTAAATGTTAAAATGCCAACATTTTTTGGCATTTTAACATTTATTTGCATGATAAATACAACATCTGAGTGTTTGGAATCAAGGAAAGTCTTTATTTTTCAGCATTTTAGTTTTTATGAGCAGTTGAATTTTCATGTTCAGTTGTTGATCATGATAAAAGTTTTATAATCTCAAACTCTGTTTGCTAATTTGTATGCTTGGTTTGTTGCATTATTTAGAAGTTGTATTGATTTGTTGTGCATATTGGATTTACATATGGTAAATGTTCTAAAATTTTGAATGTTTTCAGTTCAGAATAGCAAACAGGGAAGACCCTGATCATAGTACTTGTTCAGTCTGGGTCTGCACTGTTTGTCTAGGCCTGTTGGCTTCTGATGAAGCCAGCTGATTTGAATCTACACTGTTTTACAAAATGAGTGTAGAGTTTTGAAAAAGTTTTGCACACAGTGCACTTACGGTATTGGATAGACACAGTAGTGGTATATTTGCTGTTAAATTAACCATACAGGAATGTTCTAAATCTAGGAATGGAAGGTTCTATTATAGCATAAAGCAATAAAATGTTCAAAGATTAAATTGTATTGCCATCTCTGTCTTCAGAAAACTCTATGGCAGGTCAAGGTAAACTTGTGTGGGATGAAAAAATAAACATCATACCTGCCTTATGGAAATTTCACCAGTTTAACTGTTCCCTCAATAACATTATTATTACAGGAAGTATTTATAGATTGGCTTTACACTGTACGTGTATTTACTGTCGTGCCAACCAAGAGTGACAGTGACGTAATACTTTGTTTACCATTGCTAAGTAAAACACTAACGTGTACACCTCACTTGAGCATACAGGAATCGATAGATCACTTGTGTATTAATCCTATCCTGTGAATAGGATTAATACTCAAGTAATCTATTAACTATACCACCCCTGATAACATTGTTAACAAAACATGACGTCACTGTCACTCTTGGCTGGCAGGACAGTAATCTGTTACAACCATTTTGATGTTATCATCTCTCATACACTAATAAAGACACACCAAAAGTGTTATTGCACGGGTTTTCATGCTCATAATACATTTCTCAGAATAGCACTCAGAATATCAAATTCTTTATAGAATCACTGGAGCTTGAAGTTTGGTTCTTATCTCACTTCTATAGCCTCAAAACAGAAAGCTTGCAATGTCACCACGTAATGACATTGTGAGTTTTCAATTTTGAGGGTATAGAAGTGATACACAGACCAAACTTCAAGATCCTGTTATAAAATTTTACAATTATGAGTTTAATATGATTAAGTACACATGGTTATGGTTTAATTGGGCAACAGCTATTCTTAACTGCATGCTTATTACAAATATATTCAAGGGCAAAAGCTTCAGTTTAAAGTGTAATATTAGGTGCAAACACTGGCTGTTTATGGTATGGAATTGATATGGCATTTTATAAACACAATGGTACCTTTACTAACTGTCAACATCAGTAATCTTCACTCATTTTCCTGTGTGACTGAGATGTTTTTGTCACCTTTAAGTCCAGTCATCCATCTACATTACGAGGGGCATTTGGAAAGTTCTTAGCATGGTTTTTTATCTCAGTAACCGATTTACAAACCCTATAATGTTTGATATCATTTTAAAGAACTATATTTCCTCTATGTTAAACCATACATTTCATGAAGATATTGTAATGCAGACACAAATAATATGATTGTGAATACATGTACTGTTTGTATACTGGAAAATGCAAAATTTCAGTTGAAAATATAACATTTTACCTTTTGAAAAGTGTGCAGAACATTAACAAAAGTTTATGAAATTAGATAATTTTTTACCATTTGGTAGGCAACAATCTGGTGCAGTTATTATATAATTGATGACTTAGTTGGATGTTATTAATAACTAAATAGCGGAACAGCAATACCAAAACCGTCTTGAAAGCAAAGCAATGTGCTATTTTTTTCGACTAAATATCACATGTCACAATGCACATATTTTGAAAATATATAACCGACAGTAGTTTAAAAATGACGTGCGTTGGTATTTTTGTCAAGCACACTTTATGCTCTTTGTATTGAAACCAAAATAAATTTTGTAAACCAGAACAAAGAGAAGATAACTCTTATAATCTTCCCATGGGACAGAGTAAGTTTTGCTATGAGTTGATGTTCTGGTTCATTTCAATTGAAAACGGTTACAAACAAAAAAGTAAAAATACCTTGAGAGTAGAAATCAATCAATTTTGTGATGGTTAATGCGATACCATGAGAAGTTCTTATGCCATCGATTAAATGTGAGGGGTTAAATTACCCCACCTACTTCTTGGAAAGTAGGGTAGAATTATTAGGAATAATTTTCTTGAATACAGAACAAAACTAGCTGCACTTTTTGCGCAACGAAATAATTCTTATGCATTGTTCGCTATATATAAAGCAAAACATATACTCAATAGGCATTTTTCGTGCTCATGTAGTGACATAATTTATAGTAAAAGTATAAAGAGAAATCGAAAGAAGTCCCATTTTTGAAAGTTTACCATTTCTCTATTAGTCAACATTTTTGGATTATAAAGGTGTAAGTCGTGCAAGCAGTGATCGCATAATATATTTTAATAAAAATTAAGCTTGCACCAAATCGTTAATCTGTCAAACCATGATCGTTAATAACGTCCACGATTTTCCTTGTTTTTTTTTACAAATATTTTGCTTAAAATTTCACCCAGTCTATAAACCTACTCATTTTGAACATGCGCTGCACGTGCCCGCCGAGTCCCTTTTCGACAAAAATTAAACCATCAAGTAGCCGTTAAATTCTAGTTTCCAAAAATGTGTAATTTGATAGCATTTTATCAACGCATTGTGGAGTTATGATGCCATGCTAAGAACTTTCCAAATGCCCCTCGTATGTACTGCCGTATTTTAAAACTCAGGACAGGATGAACGTATACGAGAAAACATGTTTGATCTTACTTATTTTATGAATTCAACAAATTAAGTATTGCAAAATGATTAAATATTGGCTTCATATTATCATCATTATACATGGCTTGAAAATATTAAGATTTTGTCATTATGTTATGGTGATAATACACCTGCAATAAATATGGCTGTGCCCATGGAATAATGGTGCTTATAATACAATATCGCATCTGGGAGTGATATAACACCATGTATCAAAATTTGATAAACCACAAGTGGTTTACATAATGAATAATGTTATGTTTGTTTGTTTGTTTGATTTGATTCTTTACATCCCATCAACAATCTTTCAGTTAAACAGGGACGGGTCTTCCTGGGTTGAACCAGTATTAAGTTAGGAAAATGTGTCTTGCTCAAGGACCACTACGCAGTGACGCCGGTGAGGCTCGAACCCGTGGCCCTTGATGTAATGATGCCCATAACATTGTTGCATATATAATGACAAAATCTTAATATTTTCATGCCAAAAATGTTATTTCAAAGTAATTCTAATGTCATGATAAATAGAATCTACAATTTGTGCTTATGTATTATTGAATTTATTAAACTTGTTGCATATAGCTATAAAATGCTAGGCAAGACATACATTTGATCTATTTTTCTCAATTTAATTACAGTCTACTCTCGATACCTCGAATTTCAAGGGACTGGGCAAAATATGTCGAGTTATCAGTAGTTCGAGGTAACCAAATCATGACGTATACCCACCATTTTGGGGCGAAATAATTCACGTTCAACTCATCCATTAATAGATCGTTATACGGAGCTATTTCATTAATAAACTACGGGATGAATTGACCTAAGAATAAATTGACATTTGAAATTGAAACATTAAAAATGAAAGTATATAAGCGTTTCTCAGGTACCGCTAGAGTCCTGACATTATGACTATTTTTTCACTTTCCAATACAAAATAAAATAAACATAGGGTTTTCAGCTGGCAACTGGTCCCGCGGTCGCAGGTTTTACGCTTCCGTAAGTCGTCATATTTTAAGCCCCAACAGTGTACATGCACGTTTTAATTTTCGTCGGCTTGATGTGCATATGCCTTCCTATTAAATCTATTTTTGTCATGACATGACCAATGTCCGAAAATAGCCTTAAACACACAAGTCTGTTTTCAAAATAAAAAATTGGTCCGAGAATTAATTAAATTATACTTTGGCCTTATTTAAAACGAGCAGTCATCCTACAGAGATTTCTCAAATATGACACATTAGCTCATGTAGCCGCTTTGAAGTTGTACCACAATAGATCAATAGAATTCGGCGACTGCGGACAACTATGTAATCATACATGTACAACACACTCATTTACAACTGCATGTGTCACACACGTGGACCAAGTGATCAAACAATTGGTGATTTTAATGGGGATAATTAACGTTGAAAGCGATGGATTAATTGGAGACACATTCAGATAGAAAGGTAATTTCATATGAAATGGAATCGAGTTAGGCGTTGTAAAAGCGGGACCAGTTTTACGTAACGAGTTATCAGTTTTATTGACTTAGCCCTTGTCGAGATAAACGTTGTGGATTTGATAATAATATATAGGGGAAAATACCGGGACCGGGCCGTTAGGCCGAGATAAGTGATAGTATTGAGTTATGCATAGTTGAGTTAACGAGAGTCGACTGTAATCCTTTAATCCTTAATAACGTCTTTGAAATATCATGTATTTGAAAATATTATGGAAAATGGAGCATTTGCTCTTTTGGGCAAATGCTCCATGTTCCATAATATTTTCAAAAGTATTTTAAATTTTTCATGAATTTTTTAAATGTTGTCTGAAAATAGAAATGATGTCATGATCTAAAATATGGAGTTGAATTCTTGACTTTGAATTAACAAGAGTTGGCTATATTTTCAGACAATTGAAGAAACAGACATCTATAAGTTCAGCCATCAGCAGTAAGATTAAAGGAGTGTTTAAACCTTCAGGTTAGTTCTTGGTTTATTTCTTTGTGAACTTGATTTTTTATCCAAGCAAGGTGACTGTCAAACCAACACAGTGCATAATCGTATCGGACTCTATATGTGCAGAGCGGACTCTGTCTGTGTTGCCCAGACTCTATCTGTGCTTGTGTCGGACTCTATCTGTGAAAAACACATTGACATGTCATCTAATAAAGCGAAAAACGTTGGGAAAAGCTTGTAAGTGAAAGGTTCCATAGCCACCA
The DNA here is from genome assembly GCA_964019695.1 of Loripinus fragilis. Taxonomy (NCBI): domain Eukaryota; kingdom Metazoa; phylum Mollusca; class Bivalvia; order Lucinida; family Lucinidae; genus Loripinus; species Loripinus fragilis. The sequence continues at coordinate 90,299,088 of OZ026519.1, forward strand.
CAGGACAACTACTTATAAAGCATGAACATTTCACTGACAGTTTGACAGTTTTCTGTCAGTGAAGTTCAGTGCATGTCACAATGGCCCGCAATTACCGTGTTGCTATCCAGTGCCTTCGTAAAAGGTAAACACTTGTCATTTATTTACAAACAAGGTGCAAATTTCCGTCAACGAGTCGCTATCAGTATTCAAAATCAATACTGATGTCCAAATTATATCAAAGTCCTGTGCAAATTCAATTTAGTAATTCTATAAACAGCATTCAAAGTGGTCACTGGGCTACACTTTACCCTGAACCGTCAACGTGAAATAAAACACTGTTATGAACATCAGACAATATATCCACAAAAACTGGAAGAGTAGAGTTTCGGAATTTCCGTGCACAGACTGCCTTTACTAAATAAGATGTATTTCAGATTTTTTTAGCATTCTATGTACCCCCTCTTACATTTGCCACAGATAGAGTTCGATATTAGCATAAATAGAGTCCGGAAAACACAGATAGAGTCCTGTCTGCACAGAAAGTCGGATGTGGTTAGGCACCGTGACCAAGCTTACCCGTTTTGTACTATCATCTTTCTTAGACACCAAATTCTTATACAGTGCAGTCTCCTTATACTGCTATATTTGGGGTCCACAGTATGGACCATGTTATAAGTGAATGATGTTATAAAGGGACACTTTTACAAAGCAAAGGGATTGTAGGAAAATGACCATTTTATGGAGAAAAAAAATCCATGATGAAATGAATTGGAAGCCACAACATGACCTTGTTATATCATTATAACATGTACTTATTTTGTATGTGCTTAATGTAGTTACCCTAAAAAATAAAGGCTTTACTTACTAACTTACTTATCTGTTATAATGAGCCCTGTTAAAAAGAAAAGTTCTGCACTGTATGTACATGCACAGTGGGTGGTTTGGTCTGGATTTTTTTTTTGTCTGAGCCTTAATCTTTGTCACCAATATGTCTAAGTGAAATAGGAAGCAAATTATGACACGGAAGCCACAGTCACAGAACATAGTGTGCAATATTGAAAATCATTGTTTATACTTAAATTATTTCATTGTGTTTATATGGTCAAAAAGGATAAAAAGTACTTTACTATTTTTACAGATCCTCGACTTGAAGATTATCCTGGTATAGAAAATGTGGAAGAAGCAGATTCTGTCACTATTGCCGTAAGTTTACTGGTTTCTCACGTTGCACTCTTCAACCAGTTATAAGGCCAGAGTTTTTTTATTAGTTGATTTACGAACCCTCCTGCTGTAATTTTCCGTAAAGTAGGAAAAAAAATTCTAAAATTATTTTTAGATTTTATCCGCCGACTTTAAAATTTTATTTGCTTCGTTGAAAAATATAAAAATATTTTTGAGGTTCTGTCTGTATATTTTTGAGAGTGACACTGTTAAAAGTGATTGTCCTGTCCAGAATTTTAAGGAAATGATAAAATATAGATATTTAAAGATTTAATACAGACTGTTGGTTTACCTTACTAGTTTTACAATTTTTTTCTGGTGATATTAAAAAAAAAAGCTCATTAAAAAAAAAAAAAAAGCTCTGAAAATGACCAGTTAAATGGTCATTTTCAGAGCTTTTTTATTGATTTTTTTTCGTCCCCCCGACCCTTGATCTTAAAAAAAAATTCCTTTAAATCAACTGATAAAAAAATTCTGGCCTAACAATATAGTTTGGATGGTCCATAAAATATTTAAGGTCTCACAGGTCAAAATGATACTTGTATGTAGAATAAAGTCCACATCATTTGCAATGGTCATTTTGGCAACCATGTAATTATTTGCCCTTAATATTCAGACATATAGAGTAAATGGTGTAAACTCACATCAGACCATTCCTAGCTGATTATTATTCCATAACTAGCTTCTATACACCTCATTAGATTGTAAAGTAGACATATTAAAATTATAGATTTGTTTGGTGTAAGGTGTCTGAATGGCTCTTTTCAGGTTTCCACAATATGTTGTGGGTACTCATAAGGAGCGCTCACTGAAAATGAGCTCCACAGCAAATATTTTCTAAGAGTCTTATCTAGACTCTGAAGCATAGTAGTTACAGTCAAATCTCAATTATTCGAAGTGCTAGGGACCGCAGGAAACCTTTCGAATAATAGGTAGTTCAGATTATCGGAAATGGGTTTTGGAAAAGCTCTGATGCTTCCATATAACATCATCTTTTGGCCAGATTTTGCATTTTCAGATGGGTTTATTCCATGAAGTAATGCAAATATCTGTCAAAGCATTAAAGGAAATGAGCTGCTTGGAGGTTGTGGCCTCATCCTCTCTTATGCTTTGCAGGTCTAAGAACCCAGAAAAGAAAAGAAAATCAAGAGCTCATCCACTATATACATGTAACAGCATTGAAAAGGTTAAGTGTAAATTGACGGACCATATTTACTGACGAAAAATTGTCTCCTTTTTATCATCCTACTGTCACAAGGTCTCCTCCAAGCTAGCACATATTTTCGGGCCACCAACGGCGACCAGTGAAATGCCATCTAAATGGCCTATCCCTGGTGGTCCCATGTAGTGTGCTATGTGGGCTGGTACCTTTTCTTTCATTTCAGCTGAAGCATATGATTTGTGAGTTTAAAAGAACCATCTCCATGTGGGTCCACCTAGGTTTTGATTGATTTCACTCAACCGGAAAATTGTGTTTTAGGTAATCAAAAGAAAGGTTTCGCTTAGAAAGTTCTTTTGAGCACCCAAAATACATGTCCATGAAATTCATCCTTTATCGAAATTGTTCTTTTTGTTGTAACCCATTTCAAAATCATTATCTCCCGATAGGTAGTTGTGTTCGCTTAATGTAAACAGTGGTCAAGAATAAATCAAAGGATGAGAGACAATCAAATTGAAATCAATTTAAGCCCATTTAAGACATCAAAGAAGACCATCATTGCAGATGACCTTAATTAAGGACACCATTTACTCACTTTACGGTTCATCATGTAATAGTCGGTGTCAATAACTTGTTTGCAAGATTTGTCTGCCAAATCACTCGGGTGTGTAAATCATCTCGCCCAAACATGATCACCATGCATGACAATTAGGCCTTCTAATCTTGAAGGGTAATTTAATAGCAATTTCCTTAATCTGGACCGATGAATCTCTTCGAAAAATTGTATTTTTCGGAAAAAAGAGGTTTGAAAAATCAGTAGTTTTATTTCAATAGATAATAGAGAAAATAGTGAGGACCGTGTGTCATCTTCAAAAAATCCAGTAGTTTCGGATAATCGATGTTCGGATAACCGAAATTTGACTGTACTTTGTATGTGCAAACATTGAAGGCTGTGAGTCTTGGCTGCTCACTGATGTGATAAATAAATCTCCTTATTACAACCAGGCAACCACCAAGTTAGCATTTCATTCCAATGAAACATCTAAAGATAAGCTGTCAATAATATAAAATTGACTATCTTTTATTGTCATCCAGGTGCATGCCAAACTACACAAAAACTTGTACATATCTACATGCTCATTACACTGAAACATAAAAAGTAGATGAGAAATTTGTGAAAAACCAGTTTTATGGTGAAAAACGCTAATTTATTGAATGGACATATGTTGTAGGTGCACATTGGAATTGCCTATGAGGCAATTCCAATGTGTACCAACAACATATGCTACTTAAATTAAGGAAACCTATTTTTAAATATACACTAAACAAGTATCATGTCCATTGGCTTTCCTCTTTTAAACATCTCAAACTGCCAACCAGTATTAAAATACCTGTCACTATATAGCAAATTGTTTATATTTACATGACAGCTATATCACCAAATTTGATTTCGTGAACTATGCTTTTGCTAAGCTGGTAGTTGCATGGTAGTATGTTGGTTGATTTTATTTTATGTATGTTTCAGTCTACAAGTTCACTAGAAGATAATATTTCCGAAGACAGCGTTGAGATATATCACCATTTTGAACCGCCAGACCTGAGTACATGGCGGGTAACCATTCCCAGAATAGGGGCCAGACCAGACCCAGAAAATCCCAAGAAACAGTTCTTTGTTTTTATCATAGATGTTCGTAGAGTGGACATGTCAAATGGTAAGTGTATTTTATGTATGGCAAATTTTCTTAAATTTCGAACATTTTTAGCTGACCAGAGCCATAGGCTCGGAGGGAGCTTATAAGATGGGACTCGAGCCAGCGTCCGTGTTTCCGTCCGTCCGTCTGTCCACACTCTCGGAGACCAGCTGGCTGCTTGAAATCAAATTTCATCTGGGGCATCATTGGGGTGGGGGAAAGGCTGCATAAGGTTTTGGCCCAGATCCGATCAGCACTCTGGTTTCCATGGCAACAGATAGCTTCCATGGGTTATAATAGGGAAAATCTTGTGAGCACTCTAGCTCCTCCAATTTTGATTGGATCTTCTTCATTCTTGCAGGTAACAAGTACAACCTAAAATCTCGGAAGGGTTAGAAATTTAGCAAGATCCAACCAGGTAGTGTTGAGTTAGCTGCCCTTGAGCATCTGATAAAATCCCCATAGACTTATAATGGGAGAAATGTTGTGAGCACTCCACTTAGTTCTTTTTTAAATGGATTTTTATCATTCTTACAGGTAACAAGGACAACTATAAAAGCTTGGATGAGTTTGAATTTCTGCCAGATCCCATCAGCAACTACTGAGTTAGCTGCTCTTGAGTGTCTGTAAAATCAATGTATAATGTTGTGAGCACTCTAGCGCCTTCATTTTTGATTGGATCATCTTCATTCTTACAGGTAGCAAGGACACCTATAAAATTTTGAATGGGTTGGAAATTAGGCTAGATCAGATCAGGGTCTGGAGAGTTAGCTGCCATTTTATGTCTGGAAAAATTCCAAAAGACTTATAATGGGAGAAATGTGTGAGAACAATAGTGAGTTCATTTTTGGATTGATCTTAATATTTCTTGCAGGTTACAAGGACAACCATAAAAGCTTAGGGAGTTTGAATTTTGGCCCCACCCCACCACGGACTACATAGTTATCTGCCCTTGATCGTCTGAAGATTGATATTCAAATTTGTGACTACTCTAGTGCTTTCATTTTTGATTGGATCTTCTTCATTCTTGCAGGTAATGAGGACAACCAAAAAAGCTTGGATGAGTTTGAATTTTGCACAGCTCTCACCTCGGACTGTGGAGTTAGCTGCCCTTGAGTGTCTGGAATAATTACCAAAGACATACAATGGGAGAAATGTTGTTGCCACTCTAGCACTTTCATTTTTTATTTGTTCTTCATTTTTGTAGGTAACAAGGACATGCATAAAAGCTTGGATGAGTTTGATTTTCGATCTGAGTCAAACACTGACTATGGAGTTAGCTGCCCTTGAGGGTCTGAAAATATAATTTTTTCAGCCATTTTAATTCAGAGGTATTTAATACTTGCAGATAAGCATAACTGGCATAATATCTTGCGTTTGAATTCAGACCTGATTGCTGTTTCAAGTTCAGAGTTATCTGCTTTTGAACATTGTAGAATATGGCGTCTCCAAACATTATGCTGGCTCTGAGGTGAGCGATCCTTACCCTTTGGGCTACTTGTTTATTGAAGTTGGGTAATATGCAAGAATAATGATCACACATGTTTGTTTCATTGCATTAACCCTTGCTGGGTCTCTCAAAAGATGTTTGAACACTAGACTTGGTAGCCTTGTTTTAAAACAGCACCCTCAAGTTGTAATGCATGAAAAGCACTTTGACTCTTTTTCATTGTGGATACCACCAAACAGGTACATTTTTGTACTTTGGCAAACAGTGAATACCCAGATCACACCAGATAGGCAGCAATCAAAAAGGCTCTCATCAATTGACGAACGCAGATCATAAATTGCTGGAAACAGTGTTTTCGATTGCCATTTGTCACCAGTTAGGCGACAAATGGCAACCAAAAAACTCTGTTTTTAACTATTTTTGATCTACGTTTGTTGATAGTATTGACTTTTTCAATTGCCGCCTATCCGGTGTGCAGTGATGCATAAAGCAGCATTTCAACTGGGTCTGCACTGTTTGCCAAGATAAAAACAATATTCAGGGACAGAAATACACCATTTTACAGAAATTGTAACTGGCAACACCTTGAAATTTAAAATGGACAATTCCATACTTATTCTATAAGCTTGCATGGGAAAAACCATCAGAATGAAAAGGGTTTAAGAGTTAAAGTTGTAAATATATTTCAGACGGGAGATCAATGTGGACTGTGCCTAGAAAATATAGTGAATTTTATGTCCTTGAGCAGAAGTTGACTGAATTCCATGGTAGGTATCAAATATACTACTCAAAGTTTGATAGGATTACATTTTTAATACAACATAAAACTTTGACAAATGATTTAATTGAATCCAAAATTGAAACATAATGATAGAAAATATATCATTTAAAAACTCTTATAGTTCTAACGTCAAATGTCAACGCATCCAAGTGTGGCTACAGCGAAGTCTGGGGAACCCCCAAAATTTGACGTAACACAGGTGATTCTAGAAGACTGAATTTTCACATTGTTTTAAATTTGTTGTGAAAAACTTGCCTAATAACGCGTATGACATCCACGGGCATCAATTGCAGCAATACATCTCTTGTGCATGCTCGTAATCAGAGTCTGTATCCAGTTTTGTGGAATCAGCCTCCATTCAGCAACCAATGCATCCATGAGCTCCTGTAGAGTCCTGGGTTGCACAGGTCTGGCTGAAATAGCACGTTGAAGAATGTCCCATGGATGCTCAATCCGATTCAAGTCTGGTGATCCAGCAGGCCAGTCCATATAATCCATTGTCTCCAGTGTTTCTGCAAGACCAGAGTTTTTGGGGGTCATTGATGACCCCTTATTTGAAAATTTGGGGGTCATTGGCAAATTTAGAGGGTCAGAACTTTTTTAATGTATAATTACATTTTGTCTGAGCATGCGTCAATTTTAAAGGTATTTGAAGAATGTCCCCTATCGTAAGATAAAAGTTCTCGAAATTTCGGTGCATGTTTTACTATCAATAGGCTTGTGATCGACCGCTTTTGTTACATTTTCTGTTTCATGGGAATTATTCAATGTTGTGTTGCTTGTAGTTAAAGCCCTATCCTCCAGAGGACAAGAAATAAAGGCGTCTGCTCACCAATTCCATTACGGGTCAGCCATTGTTGTTTAACAGTTGAGCGCTTTACCCATGCGCAGACGATCAGTCTAAAAATAGACTTGATGCATTGGTTTCATTTCTTTTAAAATCGTTGTCTTATATATTTTGGTGTATTGGAGCAAAGAAAACTTTCTTTTCTAGACTACTTTTTTTTAAATTTATGCTGCATAATGCCCCAAATTAGCAGCGAGAGCGAAACAAGCCAAAATTAATTGGAACGAAACTCCATCTGTGCGAATCGCAAATGACTTTTGACATGCCCAGTCGTCGTTTTTTAAATAAATCAGATACGTCATGGAAATACCCTGCAAAGATATTTGTGTGCATGTCTATTTTCCACAGGAACACTATTTATAGAAGCGTTATCATCGAGGTAAATTGAAGTCCTCAGATCTCTGCACATAAAGAAGATGGAGCTTCATTCTCACTGCTGTTTTTGTGTGCGTCACGAAAAACGCACAGACAAGCTGTCAGTGCGCCAGCAGTCAATTTCTTGCGTCAAAAACGCAAGAAACGCACTCTCGCGGAAACACTGTGTCTCACGTTCCAGATAGTCGTTAGTGGCGTGTGCATGGTCGGGATGGGCATTATTGTCCATTAGAATAAATTCTGGACCGATTGCATCCGCATATGAACTCTCAAACTGATCAAAGATCTCATTGCAATACCTCAATGCCGTCAATGTTCCATTTAAAATAGCGTACAAGTCAGTTTGTCCGTTGACGCTAATGCCTGCCCAAACCATGACTGAGCCCTTGCCATAATGACCATGTTCTGTCACATTCAATTCATCAAATCTCTCTTTAGGCATTCTCCACACCAACTGACTTCTATCAGTAAAATCGAGAAAGAATCTGGACTCATCAGCGAATAGCACTGGCAGTCAGCCATGAATAGTCCATCTGAAGTGAGTTTTGGCAGTCTAATCTATTCTGCACGTTTTGTCCCGTCAACGGAACGTGTATAGCGGGTCTATTCAGTCCAAACTCTTTTGAGTCTGTTTCTCACTGTTTGTGTAGAAACGTGCACTCCAGTTCCTTTCCTGAACTCGTTATTCAAGGACGTAGCATTCTCAAACCGTTGACGTCAAGACTGAATCAACAAAAACGGTCCTGACGTTGAGTTGTAGCCATGTCGTGTCCTCCCCCATGTCTGTGTGAAGGATCTCTGTGGGTTAGATGACGATCCCACATTAGGGATATCACACTCTGTGACACATTAAGAATCCCAGCAACATGATGATGCGAGGCGCCAGGTTCTAACATTCAGACGCCACGGTTCATTTCTTCTGCACTTAAAGATTTCTAAACTGTCCCTGAGGCATTTTAAAGGGTCAGGAATCAAATTAAAACGTTTTCACAGTTAGAAAATGAAAACTAACAATTTTTTATTTGCCAGTTGGAATGCAGTGTTACACCAGATTTTGAAGGTACATGGGTTCATTTGCAAATTGTCACAAGATAAAAATTGTATGAAAACTAATGAAATACTAAGCTTAATGCACATTGAATGCACAATGCCATTTATTGATATACATATACTTTGCTTTTTTACAGGGGAGTTTATTGACTGTCTCTTACCCCCAAAGAAACTAATAGGAACAAAGAATCATGACTTTATGGATGGGAAAAGAGAACTAATGGAACAGTATATACAAGTAGGTTAATTGATTTATGTTTACAACGATTTTCATCTATCTTTGAAACATCAGTATTGTATATGCTATTATATGACTTACTACAAACTTTATGTATTGTGTTTTGACTCTTTATTAACTATAAAGGACATAAATAACAAGAAGATTCCAGCATAAATTATGTCTTGTCGCTGAACACAATGAAAACTGAAAAAAATGCTTTCCCGACTAGACAGCAGAACAATAGAGAAAGTAGACCAGTAGTGAAAAGTCTCTCAGGCTAGACCACTTTTGATAAACAATTTTGTCAAAGGTGGTCTGGTCTTAGAGCACTTTCTAGAGCTGAGTGACCATAAGAAACTGAAAGTCCCCTCAAACTGTAGGTGCTCAAAGCAGCTTTAAGCTACAGTAGAGAATGAGAAGAAAAGGAAAGGCTTCATTTTTATTTTATTCATATTTATGTGGAAGAAATCCAAAGATAGGAGTTAATATATTCTTCTATCTTTGGATTGCTTCCACTTCAACACTGCTGCCTCAAACTAAAAACAACTCTGACAAATGCATATTCTTCCCATACTCTACTGTGCGTGAACTATATGTCTTCAACCCTAGCATCTTCTGCTCTTTGGCATCGTTTATTTAACTTAGCAAAACCGAATCAACAGCAATATTCTTTTTACTTTCATTTTCAACATGCAAGACGCTATCGTCAGTGAGGCTATCGCTGAGTGGTTAAAAATCTCATAGCAACTAGTCAAAATCAATTTTACTATGGACAGCTAACTGGCGCCCAGGAATTTATAATCACACACTGAGCTTCATAGTTTACAAGTGGTACCAACCCAGTCGGTGTTAAAGTAAACAATTTAAATGATAAAACACAGAACATGAATTTTAGAAAACAGGTCCCGCTACCTGGAAAACATACGGGTCCATGGGATTTACATCAGCCAAATCTATGCGTCCTCAGTGAATTTTATGCGAGATTCTGTGCAGGAGGCGCAGGTAAATGAAACACTGGTTCTATTTAAGCAATTTTTTTAACTAAAAATATAATTTAGTTATTTACTTAGCGTAGTCGCTCAGTGTTAGAGTGCTTGACTCGAGACCGAGGGGCCGCGGGTTAGAGCCTCACCAGCGTCACTGTGTTATGTCATTGAGCAAGGCACATTTATCCTTGCTTAGTATTGGTTAAACCCAGGAAGACCTGTCCCATAATAACTTAAAAATTGTTGACTGGGAAGTAAAGGATCAAATCAAACAAACAAACAAAAATAATTATTTTCTTACTCATCAATTAGCTGTCTCATATTTTAAGATTATTTTGTAAAAGCATGTCCACTGCCTCTATATACCATGTAAGTATTGAAATGCTGCATGTCTTATTCTTGTTCATTTCCAGAAATTATTAACGAAGCCTCATCTGAAGGGAAGTCAGTTGTTATACAATTTCTTAACAGAGGAAACAGAATTTAATACGGGATTTGATATCAATATAGGTATGTATATATGGGCCTACTCATGAGATTTCCAACAATATGGTGTGTGCAACCAGCAAAGCCTCAGATCAGCCTGCGCATAGGCGCAGTCTGATCAGAGCCTTTGCTAGTCGCTTGAGTATTCTATGATTGTTAAGCTACTAACTGAACACCATTTGGAGTGTCTAAGCTTAAACAGAGGCTAGAGAGGCTCATCTGAGTATACACATCTCAAAATGCCACATTGTTGGAAATCTCATGCGCTGGCCCGTATGTATTTATAGGCCTACTCATGAGATTTTGATACGCGTCCTATATGCGCAAAAACCTCCTTTAACCCTTAATGTGCCAATTGCAACAAAAGTCGTCTGCTTTTCTCGTCTGCTGAAATGTTTAAGAAGCCTCTATGGCAAACAGTGTGGACCCAGATCAGACTGCTCCCATAGGAGCAGTCTGCTCTGGGTCCACGCTGTTTAAACATTGTGGACCCAGATCACACTGCTCCTATAGGAGCAGTCTGCTCTGGGTCCATGCTGTTTGCTTCTATACTTAATTTGTCAGTTATGTTAGGCAATTATTATACCCCCCGCAAACTTTGTTTGTAGGGGGTATACTGTTTTCACGTTGTCCGTCCGTCCGTGCGTCCGTGTGTCCGTGCGTCCGTGTGTCCGTGCGTCCGTCCGTCCGTCCGTCCGTAACGCTTTGTTTCCTTAATAACTCGAAGAGTCATTGCTGGATTTTCATCAAACCTTGCAAACATGTTCATATATGCAAGACAAATACTTTAGACGAAAAAGTAAGGGTTAGGGGCCAATTCTATTAGAGTTATTTCCCTTTGTAGTTCTAAATGGCTTTTAATATAGTGCTTTTTCCTTAATAACTCGAAGAGTCATTGCTGGATTTTCATCAAACCTTGCAAACATGTTCATATATGCAAGACAAAAACTTGAGACAAAAAAGTAAGGGCTAGGGGCCAATTCTATTAGAGTTATTTCCCTTTGTAGTTCTAAATGGCTTTTAATATAGTGCTTTGTGCTTATGCTATTATAGGCCATATACGGGCCAATCAACTCCTACCACAGCTTTCGATGGAACAATTTGATACTTTTCCTATACAATGTAGACACATTGAACATATGCATGAAGGAGTTTAGTTCAGAAAAGATAATTTTTGACAAAATGACAGCTGTGAGAACTTAGACAATTTTTCCCTATTAAGGTGTTTGTATATGCATAGACAGTGCCTTTATGGGCCGATCAACTCCTACCACAGCTTTTTATGGAGCAATTTGATACTTTGCCTATACAATGTAGACACATTTAACATATGCATGAAGAAGTTTGGTTTAGAAAAAATATTTTTTGACAAAATGACAGCTGTGAGAACTTAGAGACAATTCTCCCTAATAAGGCTTTTGTATATGCATAGATGGTGCCTTCATGGGCCGATCAACTCCTACCACAGCTTTTGATGGAACAATTTGAGACTTTGCCTATACAATTTAAACACATTGACCATATGCATGAAGGAGTTTTGTTCAGAAAAAATAATTTTTGACGAAATGACAGCTGTGAGAACTTAGACAATTTTTCCCTTATTAGGCTTTTGTATATGCATAGATGGTGCCTTCATGGGCTGATCAACTCCTACTACAGCTTTTGATGGAACAATTTGATACTTTGCCGATACAATGCAGACACATTGAACATATGCATGAAGGAGTTTGGTTCATAAAAAATAATTTTGACAAAATGACAACAGTTACTGTGAGAACTTAGACAATTATTCCCTTATATGGCTTTTGTATATGCATGGATAGTGCCTTTATGGGCCGATCAACTCCTACTACAGCTTTTGATGGAGCAATTTGATACTCTGCGGATACAATGTAGACACATTGAACATATGCATGAAGGAGTTTATAATTTGTGTTTGCACAGATCCTACTGAAATCTTCTTATCAAAACTAAGGTCTTCTTGTTCGAACTATAACTTGCCAAGTTTTTTCACTGACTCTTACTGTGCGGGGGGTATCTAATAAGCATTGCTTATTGACTTTTTTCATTTGCAGCAGACGACTTCAGCAGACAACATTTTCATGTGCATTTTTTTCTTGGTGTTTTAAGGATTAACTTTTTATATGCTGGAGCGCAGTGGCTCAGTGGTAGAGTTTTAAATTGAATGGTTGCAAGTCCAAGAAGCACAGGAGGCATTCATTGTGTTCTTGAGCAAGACACTTTATCCTCTGCTTAGTACTGGTTTAACCCAGGAAGAAAAGAAATTATCTTGACATGACTGAAAAAATGTTGACTGGGACGTAAAGAATGAACACAAACAAACTTAACTCGCTGGGTAATTATTCAAGCCTTTGTTGTCGTCTGCTGACTTTTTTTTTCAAAAATTAGCTTTTTCAAAAATCTTTCAGGAATGCTGTCATAGTTTCAAACAGTTTGGATGCAGATCAGGACTGACATGCTGTTGGCCCTGATCTGGGTCTAAAATGTTTACAAAGGTTTTCAGCAGATGACATAAGTTGTCACTAGCAAGGAAAGAGTTAAAGTTTATGCTGACATATCCAGCAGGGGTTTACATTTTGGTACAAGACTACATTTGAGATCAGTCACAGTTTTCATGAACTAAAAAAAAAAATTCTGTGAACACATGGATGTGTGCTGATCATTATGTGTACTGTTGTTAATTTATGCATAAAGGGATGCAGGATATTGTGTCCTGTAAATCCCTGTTTATACATTAGGGAAACATATATATTTACTGTGTGACTTCTCTTTAACCCTTAAAGCGCCAAGAAAAAAATGAATCTGAAAATGTCGTCTGCTGAAGTCATCTGCTGCAAATAATTGCCTAACATTATTGACAAATTAAGTATAGAAGCAAACAGTGTGGACCCAGAACAGACTGCTCCTATAGGAGCAGTCTGATCCGGGTCCACACTGTTTGTCATAGAGGCTTCTTAAACATTTCAGCAGAAGAGAAAAGCAGATGACTTTTGTTGCGATTGGCGCATTAAGGGTTAATTTGACCTTCAGAAGCTTTTTTCCCAGCTATTTATTTTGTACTCTTGACAGAGACAAGTTTTAAAGTTTTCCTGTAATTTTTTTAATGAAAATTACTGGCTTTACAGATTGTAAACTGATGTCATTTTGAATAAAAAACTTTAGAGATCATAAACTAATGTAATTTAATATGTGCACCAAGAACTGGTTAGTCGCTTAGTCAGGCTTTCCCAGGAAAAAGTGTGGTTAGGTTAACTGACTGTCTCGACATGACCATAGCTATTGACTGGGATGTTAAACCACAAAGCAAAAAACAAAATCATGGAATTCAATTTAAAAAAAGGACTACTTGTGTTTCAGGTCGTAAGCTGATGTCGGTACCAATGAAACTAGTCAAACAGAAAGGTCAACACCTTGAGACATTCCTACAGAATTTTGCCACGTCAGTAGAAGCACAGAAACCAGTACCCAGGTGGGCAGTTAACCTCTTTCATTGCTAGCGGCGACATTTGCCGAGTCAATCGGGATATGTTTGATCACTCCGCCTATCATCTTTGTGTTCAAACAACTACCTTGAGATGTTAATGCATGAAAAAGCATGCATGATCCCTATATTGAAACCAATTATCTTAAGCTCATACACTGTGGTCATACCACCACAGCATTTGGGTCTCGTCAATTATTTCGGGGTTAAGGTAATTTTCTCATCATGTTCAATTTCTTCATTTAATCACAGATAAACACCCCAAAATGCTTGGGTTCCGATTGATTTTTGTTCATCAAATTCACATTGTATCTTTTTGCTTAAAAATTATATGAAAATTTTAATGTTTGATGTCTAGGCATGAAATATCAATGACAAAACTGTATAATTATGACTAAACCGTAATTGACAACTTTTTAATATAACTGTAAAAAAACACATGGAAAATCTGATTTTATTTCCGTTTTGGCAAGACAACACAGAGTTTCCTAACTAGAGGATGCAATCTTGAAGCAAACATATTCGTAAGTTCTCATTTTTGTCAGCCTTTATTTGAAGGTAATTTTACTATAACACCGGAGTGGGTGATGAGATTCAAATTGTCGTAGTGGTATGACCACAGTGTAATAGCTCTCACCAAAGACACATATGTGGGTACTCAAAAAATGGTGCCAATGAGACAAGTCCTTTGAGCACCAAAAATTCATGTTTCAAAAGATACATAAAAAATAATCACAATTTTTACTCTCAACTTTGTTTATCTGGACCTATGAACAAAGATTACCTGTTATTAACCCTTAAAGCGCCAAGAAAAAAAATGCATCTGAAAATGTGGTCTGCTGAAGTCGTCTGCTGCAAATAATTGCCTAGCATTACTGACGAATCAAGTATAGAAGCAAACAGCGTGGACCCAGAACAGACTGCTCCTATAGAAGCAGTCTGGTTTGGGTCCACACTGTTTGCCATAGAGGCTTCTTAAACATTTCAGCAGACGAGAAAAGCAGAAGACTTTTGTTGCAATTGGCACATTAAGGGTTTAGTAAAGCATGCAATATGAGAAGACCTGGAAAGGCCTGTCTCTCTGAGTAATTCCCTGATTTCTGGTTGAACTTGATATCAAAAGACTTAAACAGGGTGTCATTTATGTGCTCAACCAGCAACACACCGGGCCACATAGCTCAGTCAGTAATGTGTCTGGCAACAGATGCAGGTCTGACTGCAGATCCAGGGGTTGCAAGTTTGATCCCGGCCCAGTCCCATACTTTCGTGGAGATTGATCATGAAATTTTTTTTTTGGTCATTCTCCTCCCTTCCGCTGAATCATTCAAGAAGGGTTGTTGTCAGTTACAAGCAAAAGTATGTGCACGGAGTTCTGATTAACTGCTTGTTCAAGCTTGCCCAGATAAAAAAGTGTGGTTAGGTGAAATGACAGTCCAGCCATGACCATAGCTGTTGACTTGGGACGTAAAGCAAAAAAACAAACAAATCAACCAGCAACAAAAGATTTGTAAAAGAAAGCGAGTTACATTTGGAGACTTTGATGTTGTGCGTCATTCACAAACTGGATGTTGAGATAGCATTTTTATTTTTTTTGTTTATTTTCATGAGACTATCCCAAGATCTAAGTTCATTCAGTTATAGTAGATAATTCAGTTTTCTGAACTTTTCTCCTAATATGTAGCTTATTTAATGCTGTTGTTATCAAAGAATATTAAAACCTGATATGATAAATGGGCCTCGACGCGAGAAAACCTGTCTTCGGGGGTTTGCGAACAACACAGGCACAGACCAGCCTGCGCATCCGCGCAGTCTGATCAGCACCTTTGTTATTCATGTTTTGGAAAGTACCATATCTAAGCTTGGTACTAGTGAAATTTCATTTTTCTAGCTAGTCTCTGTAGCTGAGCAGGCTGGTTTGAATCTCACTTTGTCGGAAACCCTGAAGACAGGTTTTGTCATGATGAGGCTCAAATGTTGTATGACCACACTGAGTTATTGGCACAAAATACATTGCTGTCCCTTTATAATACTATGTTTGGGGTCCATATGAATGGACCAGGTTATAAGTGAAACCTTGTAATAAAGATAAATATTTACAAAGGAAAATACCATTTAAAAAAAAAAAAATTGGTTACAACACGACTGTGAAAATATACAAATATCAGTAAAAAATGATTCTAATGCACTTGCTTTTGTAAAGCAACGTTTGATTGGATAACGTCAAAAATTTGCGACAGATACTGTGGGAAATAGTTTGAGGTCATTAATTACGTCACATTTCGTTGGATGACGTGCAGCTTTAGGAGGCTTGTAACACTAAAATTTGAGATGAGACTGCATAAGTGCATTAGAATGGGGATAACCATATTTAAAATTTTCATTCGGCGAGGTATATCGTGGGATATATGTTCGGAAATCATGTTTTACGGCTCCGCTTGCACGTCGCCGTATAGCTAAATTTCCGACCGTATATCAGACGATATAACTCCCCAAATGAAAATCCCCTAAATGATGAACCTTAAATATATACAAAAATATTAACTATAAAGAAAAGTTTTTATTGTTACATTTCAGTAAACAGGAGCGACGAGGTTCTGATGCTTCTAATATGTCTACAGCTAGTGAAAAGGTAGGTTCTTGAATTATACATTATGATTCTTTGATTATACTATAGTCCGACCAGTTAAGAAAGACTGGGCGGTTCTTAGCAAAGACACACCCATGGACATTTCCATTTAAAAATCGGTAAGACAGAGTGTATTTATTCACCCGTGAAACGCTTTACAGCTGTATACCTGTATATACCTGTTGTAGTTTTGAGCCCATTGTGAGAAAAAGGCATCTCAAATTAATTTGGATAACAAGGAGGCTGACGAGTCTAGATATATGCACTCTTGACAATGTTTCGAAATTTTAACTATTCAAATTATAATACTGAATAAGAAAATAAAATAATGGTCCACAATGAAAAATGAATACTATAAATTGGTCAGCACACGAGATGATGGTTCTTATTACATCGGCGTGTTGCGAAGGCTTCGACGAGCCTGCATGTACGCATGACCTCGCCAGGGCTTTCGCTTCTCGCACAATCAAAGTATGCAAGTTGAAGAAGACTCCGAACAACTTTAAGACATCTAGTCGCTCTGGACACGCCAGAATGAGCGTTTATAAGAGGCTTTTTCGGGGTTTGCAATAAGACCAAATCTAATGTTTGTATGCCCTTTTCTCATGATCCAGACACTTAACCCTTGTCCCGCTTAATTCTAATTGGTGATTTATTATTGTGTAGGGCTTAAAAATCAAACCAGTTTTGCCATACAGAGAGAATTTGAAGAGAGTAAAAAAACCTCCCCTCCCCCAAAACTTTCACATCATATCCATCCCGAAAAATAAAATGCAGCAGGTCCCCAGCAGCATACTAAAGATACACGTTTACCAGGCATGCTAACGTATAAAGTTGGTCAACCTTGTCTTCTGCGCTTCAGTTGGTTGCACGAGTAAAGCGTACATAGGCTATTACACCCGATTTACTGTAGACTTGTCTTATTTGACAGTGTATGACAGCGCTCTGTCTGACACGCCCAGTCTCTATTAGCTGGACGCACTATACCATGCAACTACCAGCTTAGCAAAAGCATAGTTCATGAAATCAAATTTGGTGATATAGCTGTCATGCAAATATAAACAATTTGCCATATTGTGACAGGTATTTTAGTACTGATTGGCAGTTTGAGATGTTTAAAAGAGGAAAGCCATTGGACATGATACTTGTTTAGTGTATATTTCAAAATAGGTTTCCTTAATTTCAGTTTCTATATGTTGTTGGTACACATTGGAATGGCCTCATATAGGCAATTCCAATGTGCACCTACAACATATGTCCATTCAGTAAATGAGTGTAATTCACTATAAAACAGGGTTTTCACAAACATCTCAACAACTTTTTATGTTTCAGTGTAATGAGCATGTAGAAATGAACAAGTTTTTTTTGTAGTTTGGCATGCACCTGGGTGACAATAATAGATAGCCAATTTTATATTATTGACTGCTTATCTTTAGATGTTTCATTGGAATGAAATGCTAACTTGGTGATGCTGCTTTAGATAAATATAGCAAAGCCTTGACTCCATATATTTAAAATTTTACAAAGACCAGGCATATTAGAATGTAAGAATCTATCATGAGTGTGTGGGTGGGAGAAAAATCTATCTTCACTATCACCAGTTTAATTACAAGGTTCGCAGACTGATGGCAAAAGGTGTTCCAGAGGGATTGGTTTTTATATGCTATATCTTGCTCACCATTGAATCCACATTTTTATTTAAAATCAGCTCTCAGAAGTTCCTGAATATGCTGAGATGTGACATTACATGATATGAGCCACGACTTGTGATTTCCAACAATGTGGCATTTTGACAAGTGTAGACTGAAATGAGCCCGTGTAGCCTCCTTTTAAGCTTAGAAACTCCAAATGATGTTCATCCCGTAGCTAAATACTCATAGAATATTCAAGCCACTAGCAAAGTCTCTGACCAGACAGCGCATATGCGCAGGCTGATCTGAGGCTGTGCTGGTTGCACATATCACATTGTTGGAAATCTCATGTCGTGGCTCATATCACTTTGGCATAACACTGACTTCACTTGATGACCATGTGTGTTAGAGCCGGTGTTTATGGAAGTGTACCATCCTTATGGTTGAGGGCATCATGTTTCACAGACAGTTTTATTATTATACCCCCCGCAAACTTTGTTTGTGGTGGGTATACTTTGTTTGTGGTGGGTATACTGTTTTCACGTTGTCCGTGTGTGCGTGCGTGCGTGTGTGCGTCCGTCCGTCCGTCCGTCCGTAACGTTTTGTTTTTTTAATATCTTGAAGATTCATTGCTGGATTTTCATCAAACCTTGCAAACATGTTTATATATGCAAGACAAATACTTTAGACAAAAAAGTAAGGGCTAGGGGCTAATTCTATTAGAGTTATTTCCCTTTGTAGTTCTAAATGTCTTTTAATATAGTGTTTTATGCTTATGCTATTATAGGCCATTGCTGGATTTTCATCAAACCTTGCAAACATGTTCATATATGCAAGACAATTACTTTAGACAAAAAAATAAGGGCTAGGGGCCAATTCTATTAGAGTTATTTCCCTTTGTAGTTCTAAATGGCTTTTAATATAGGGTTATATGCTTATGCTATTATAGGCCATTGCTGGATTTTCATCAAACCTTGCAAACATGTTCATACATTCAAGACAATTACTTTAGACAAAAAAGTAAGGGCTAGGGGCCAATTCTATTAGAGTTATTTCCCTTTGTAGTTCTAAATGGCTTTTAATATAGGGTTTTATGCTTATGCTATTATAGGCCATACACGGGCCGATCAAGTCCTACCACAGCTTTTGATGGAACACTTTGATACTTTGCCTATACAATGTAGACACATTGAACATATGCATGAAGGAGTTTACTTCAGAAAAAATATTTCTTGACAAAATGACAGCTGTGAGAACTTAGACAATTTTTCCCTAATAAGGCTTTTGTATATGCATAGACTTGCCTTCATGGGCCGATCAACTCCTACCACAGCTTTTGATGGAGCAATTTGATACTTTTCCTATACAATATAGACACAATTAACATATGCATGAGGGAGTCTGGTTGAAATTTTTTTTTTGACAAAATGACAGCAATTAGAACTTAGATAATTATTACCTTATATATCTTTTGTATATGCATGGACAGTGCCTTTATGGGCTGCTCAACTCCTACCACAGCTTTTGATGGAGCAATTTGATACTTTGCGGATACAATGTAGACACTTTGAACATATGCATGAAGGAGTTTATAATTTTTGTTTGCACAGACTCTGCTGAAATCTTCTTTTCAAAACTTAGGTCTGCTGGTTTGAACTATAACTTGCAAAGTTTTTTCACTGAATCTAACTGTGTGGGGGTATCTAATAAGCATTGCTTATTGACTTTTTTCATTCCTCTTATTTTTTTTTCTGAAAGAATATTTAGAGATACAGAGATGAAAGAAAAAAAATCGACAGATTAAGCCATTTTCCCCAAAAATACAGACAATGGAAATATACTGAGCTAAAAAAGTTTAGCAATAAACTTTGGGGATTCACAGTTTAGAAGAAATAGGATTTTTAATTTCATATTATCAAAAATATATGTTGACAAAAGTTTAGGAGTACGATTAAATTAACAGGTTGACATTTCACATAACGTGAAGTCTGATTTTAAGTCCCCTTGCTTAAACAGCTTATCTGGCAATAGAGCGAATATTTTTCTGCTAAAAGATTCATTTTTCCATCAAATGTTTTAAGCTAAAAGCCAAAAAGTGAAAACCGGTTTAAAACTGAATGTTCTGTTCACAAACTTTGTACTGTTTTAGTTGAAAACCGTATTTGTTCAAACTACCTCCCTTTCAATTAAAATAGTGTTTGAAATTAAAATGCTCAGCAGATCAAATTCTCGCTATGGAATCGGAATTTGTTTCTTTTGACCTCTTGCGGGTAGCCATTAGATCATTTTCAAGCAACTGACATGTTTGCGCACCTGCTAATAAAAAAGATCTAATCCTTAAAAGATCGCCCATGGGAAAGCCCATTATAACTAATTGCTAAACTTTTTTCCCTCAGTATAGTTATTTATCAGGCATCAAAGAGTTCGAGAAGATCTTAAGTAGATTAAGGAAGCAGTGACCGAAGCTGTCATCATGAAAAGTAAAACAATTAGGTTAAATTCTTTGAGTGCAACATGGTTTAACCCAAAAACCTTTCTCAACCAAACATATGTTCTGGACACTCAAAAGTGTTTTCTTGGTGAAACCAAAGCATTTTGTGAGTGCTATAAAAAAAAGTGAGTATGAACAGGAAATACCACAATCACACACTGCAGACCAACCCACGGCACCGTGACAAAGAGCCACAGAACATTTATAGTAACAATACATCACATTGCAAAAGACAACTCAAAACTATAGCCTCTTTGTACAAACTACATACAGGTATGTTGTGTTAAAGTGGGATTTTATCCAAAAAATTGCTTGTCTATACCTACATATACTCAGCGTCAATGAAAAGTAACCAGTATCGAAATTTCGATATTTAGGAAAATATATAATACTCTCTTTGGCTACTGTTATGTTTATGTTTCTGGTCTATGACAAGCTGGTTTGGAGAGATAAAACAGTTACATGAGACCTGGAACTATGGTGCACATGCATTTTATGTTTTTGGCAGTTTTCAAGAATTTGAAATCATCATTTTCAGAAGACAACATTCCAGGACATGCCTAGACATTTTCATTGAAAACGCTACAAAAATGGTTTAGGTTATCCCATTAAATGCGAAAAAGGAGGATCAAACTTTAAGGTAGCACCAAACTTTGCATTTTTCTATACAATGCAATGGTAATTACAGGGGTCCATCAAGGAATGATTATAATGCATTCGGGTGTAATGGATACTGTTTTCCATAGTGGTGATGCATGGGACTCTATGCCATAAAATTGAGTGTTGAAGTTTCCGCCGTTCTTTGTTCAGAGTGGACTAAATATTGTCCTATGTTAAGTGTATGTGATTTACTGGTAACTTTCGCTGACGTT
This sequence comes from Loripinus fragilis, assembly GCA_964019695.1. Taxonomy (NCBI): domain Eukaryota; kingdom Metazoa; phylum Mollusca; class Bivalvia; order Lucinida; family Lucinidae; genus Loripinus; species Loripinus fragilis. The sequence continues at coordinate 90,320,458 of OZ026519.1, forward strand.
GAGTATACTTACTCCTTTGTTTTAAATTCATTTCTTTTGTTCATCCACAGCTTTGTCTAAGTTTATTTGAGAACAATGCTAATGGTTTAGACAGACGAGACACGGCAGATGGTGATCTTTTAACAGAAAGGAACGAAATTTGTTGTGTTTTTGATACTATCATATATGTAGGTAAGTACAGTCTGTTGTGCATACTATACTATTACAGGGTAGATATTCTGTAAACTGGCTCCAGTCCTTAAAACAATTTTTCATCAATGTGTCATATCATATACTGTTTTAAAACAGAACCATCAGAGTTAGACTGGCTATAAGTATATGAAATGACACATTGATGAAAAATTGTTTTAAGGACTGGAGCCAGTCTAGATATTCTCAAGTTTTGAACACTAGCTGTCTACCAAAAAGCCTTATATACAAACAGTGCAGACCCAGATCAGACTGTTTCTAAAGAAGCAGTCTGATTAGGGTCTTCCCTGTTTGCTATTCTGACAAGCATTTTAGTGAATTCAAACCTGAAAACCAAAATTTTATTTGAGAACAGAAAGAGAAAAGTGTTCAAAAATTTAGAACATTTATTTTTCAAGCAAAACATGTTTTGGGTACTCAAAAGGATCATCTCAATAAGAGAATTCTTTTGAGCACCTATCACAAATGTTAAAACCAACGGATAAGAAAATACATGTATTCACAATTTTACAGTCTAACTTTCTGTTTCTTTTTATCTGGATGTATGATTCAAACTATTATACAAGAACACACCTATTCTATATTCTTCTTCCTGATGCCAAAATCCTTTTCCTGCCAGTCTTGACTTTTGTAGTCTGTTCTCCCTCCCTCCCTCCCTCCCTCCCTCCCTCCCTCCCTCCCTCCCTCCCTCCCTCCCTCCCCTCTCTCTCTCTCTCTCTCTCTCTCTCTCTCTCTCTCTATTTCTCTCTCTCTCTCTCTCTCTCTCTCTCTCTGCTTATGTTTTAGATAGCCAATATTGAAAACAAAATGCACCTAGATCAGAGTGCTCTTTTAGCAACTGTCTGATCCCGCTTCAAAGTGTTTAATACCGGGCCGCTTAGCGCAGTCGGTAACGTGTCTGGTTACAGATGCGAAGCTGACTGTAGATCCAGGGGTCGCGAGTTCGATCCCGGCCCGGTCCCATACTTTCGTGGAGATTGATCATGAAATATTTTCTACGGTCATTCTCCTCCCTTCCGCTGAATCATTCATGAAGGGTTGTTGTCAGTTACAAGCAAAAGTATGTGCACGATTACTGGTTAACTGCTTGTTCAAGCTTGCCCAGGAAAAAAGTGTTGTTAGGTGAACTGACCGTCCCGCAATGACCATAGCTGTTGACTTGGGACGTAAAACAACAAAAACAAACAAACAAACAAACAAAATCAAAGTGTTTGCTTCCATGATAAAATCGAATCTGACTGCACCTGAATATATGCAACAGACGACATTTTGAGGACCAAAAAAAAAAATGGCGGGATAAGGGTAAATCCAGTGATACATAGGAACACAAAATATTAGACTATCAACACCATATGAGCCATGACATGAGATTTCCAACAATGTGGTATGTACAACCTGCAAAGGCCCAGACCAGCCTGCGCATACGCGCAGTCTGATCAGAGCCTTTGCTTGTCGCTTGATTATTCTATGTGTGTTAAGCTACTCACTAAAATTGCTTTAATATATCCAACAGAATTCACAAGATAAGAAATAATTTTATCCAATGCTTAATATATACTCCAATTTGATATCAATGTGTAGGGCATTAGGAAAAAAAGCAGTGAGGATAAGATGTCTTGTTCAAGGACACAACACTGGTGAGAAGTTTGGAAGCTGTTTGAGATAATTCCAGTCAGCATATAGTCCCTGGGCCCCTATAGGCCCACCAGCAAAATGTCATTTGAATTACATTTTGCTGACTGGCAGATAATGGCCCACTTTTGTATTTTTACTGGGCCTGTCTTTATTGAGATCTGATAAACTCAGAGAAAGACTTCATGTTTTGGGGTATTGGAGTGATAGAAATAGTGCATAGACCGGTTCATCTTATAAAAAATAAATCCATAAATGTTTTTTTTCCATTTTTGTTTCAGCTCGGTATGTGTTTGATATCCCAGATTGGTGCCATCATTTGTTGTTGACTGCTCGTATGTTTGTCAAGTCCAGTCTAGAATCTTACCTAGACTGGTACATTGGAATGAAAATAGAACAAGTCACCCAGGAACATAGACTGGTTGGACTGATTAAATTATTGGAAGGTACAAGCTTTTGCTTTATTATTCATCCATCATTTGTTGTTGACTGCTCGTATGTTTGTCAAGTCCAGTCTAGAATCTTACCGAGACTGGTACATTGGAATGAAAATAGAACAAGTCACCCAGGAACATAGACTGGTTGGACTGATTAAATTATTGGAAGGTACAAGCTTTTGCTTTATTATTCATCCATCATTTGTTGTTGACTGCTCGTATGTTTGTCAAGTCCAGTCTAGAATCTTACCGAGACTGGTACATTGGAATGAAAATAGAACAAGTCACCCAGGAACATAGACTGGTTGGGCTGATTAAATTACTTGAAGGTACAAGCTTTTGCTTTATTATTCATCCATCATTTGTTGTTGACTGCTCGTATGTTTGTCAAGTCCAGTCTAGAATCTTACCTAGACTGGTACATTGGAATGAAAATAGAACAAGTCACACAAGAGCATAGACTGGTTGGACTGATTAAATTATTGGAAGGTACATGCTTTTGCTTTATTATTCATGTTACTTTACTTTAGCTGTTTTCTCCTAGTGTCTGCTTTTGTCATTTGCTGATAACCCCTGCAATCAGATTGGACCCAGATTAGTAGGCGCGTTGCTGGATTTCATATGAGGCTTACTTTTTGAGAAAACTTACCTCATCGTCATAAAGGATGAAACCGATCTCAAATAAAACTAAATGCCTCTACTTTAATTTTGATTGGGTCGTACGTTCGAAAATTGGTAGCGTCATATCTAAAAAGGGGGAGATAACTCTATCCTTGCAAAAAAGGGAATTGTGAAGTACGAATTTCGAATCGATTTTTTGCAGTGTTAAAACATTATTTTTTCGCAAATTATTTTATTTTCTAAAATCAATCTTACTTTTATTTATTTCTAAATCAAATTTGGCTCATTTTCTTCATTTGCAGATATAGCTAATGAGGGATAACTCTTACTACCCTATAAAATAGAACATTTCCCTCGATATCGTTTCTGATAATACCGTTATTTTTGGTAAAAATGCGTAAAACTTGATCAATTCGACGAAACATATAAATTTGCTATTCAAAAACATGATTAACAGCATTCTGACATGCTTGACGGCTCGGAAATTCGCTTGCAATTTTGCTACCCGCGTGTGAAAATACTCTGTTTTCGTGCATTTCACCAATACACTTGATATACTATTAGGCGCAGTCTCTGAATGCTTTTGAGAGAATTTACCTCATCGTCCTAAAGGATGAAACTTGTCTTCAATTGAAGATAAATGTCTACACTTAATTTTTTGGGGGTCGCACACTCAGAAATTGGCAGCGCCATATTGAAAAAAGGGGAGATAACTTTATATTCGCAGAAAACAGAATCACGAAATACGAATTTTAAAAGTATCAAGTATGGACTTATTTCTGAAGACAAAGTGTCTGACACATTTCTTCAATGTAATTTTGTATGCTAAATCCGAAAACCAATGTTTGCCAGCTGAGAAATGGCGTCTTATTGAGCTTATTTGCATGTTTTCAAGATGGCCGCCAAAATCATACAGAATCTTACATTGTTGTTGAGTCATTGTTTAATGTACCTCGGAATATTTGTGGGGGTTCTGTGTTGGTCTTTGTTTTATTATGCATCTATTTGTGTTCTTTCTATTTTTGTTAACACCTTGACGAGGAAGAGAATGATAGTTGCTTTGCTTTAATTGTCTTCCTGGTGTCTTGTGACTGTTAGTGTTCTGTTCCTCTTCCTCACGATGCCGTGGGTTGATCTGCAGTAGTGATTGTGTTTTTTCCTGTTTATACTCACTTACTTTTTGCGTATCTAGTGTCCAGCTATTGTAATGAATGTTTCGTTCATAACACTATTTTGGACTAGGTTCAAGCTTTTAAAGTGATAAAAGAAAAATGAGTTTTGAGAATCAACAAATAGCTTTGATTTAACTGTTGTCATAATGGCCGTTCTTCCTAGCAATACCCACAAAATGTGTTACACTACACCTATATATCAAAAGTAAAAGCATTTAAATTCCTTAGTATCCATTGGTCGAATTAGACCAGCCTTGCGTCCTCAGGACAACTTCTCATGGGCGTCAAATTGTTTTGTGGGACCGCCTTCAATAGGTAAAAGTATTTAAATAACCAAAATATCAAAATTACCCCATTTGAGCTATGTGACATTGTGTGGTTTCCATGGCAACAAACAATGCGCTTCAAAACAGTTGGGTATGTCCCTACAAATTTTAAAATTATATCTCAGCAGAAACTCATCCTAAAGTACTAACTCGATAAAAAACAAAAGTAAGACATAGCAGCTTCATTCAGCGGTAAAGTATGCTAGTGAGCAAATTTGCATATTCATGAAAATTAATTAATACATTAGGAAATCATAAGAAAATAAAAAAGTGTACCCACAAAGATACTTACAACTCAGCTGCGAATTATTTTAGGCAACCACTCTTGGTACCAAATAATGCCAAATCACTGCACTTTTACCAAATTGTCCATTTAACAAATTTTCTAACATTCTCACTCATAAATATTAATCAAAGTATAAGAAATAAGAGAAAACTTTGGAAAATTAAAGGGGTGTACTTACAAAATTACGCATATGTCAGTTGCTAGTTATCCTATTCTCAAATTAAAGCCTAGAACTAAATTTTATCATTCTGTGTTCTTCTTTCTTTTAAATTTTTCTTATACATTCATGAGACAAGCAAATGATATCATTTGTATATTCAACTTAGGTCTCAACTTTTATTTGGTACCATGGTTGGTAGTCCAGGATATATGGCAGCTGAAATATAGGTTATTTTGTAGGTCAAACCACTTTAGTTTTCTACTATTTTTGACTTATTCTTTTTATGTGTTCATTAATATTCGTGAATATAAAAATTAGATATTTCGAATACCTATAGTCATAGGGTCACATACATGTATCTCAACTATTATTTGGTACCAAGTTTTGTAGTCTAGGATAGTAAGCAGCTGTAGTAGAGGTAATTTGGAAGAGATACCACCTTAATTAATCTACCAATTTTGTCTTATTTCTTATGTTTAAATTAAATATTTATGGGTATTTGAATTAAATCATTTGTATATTTAATCATTTCCATCAAATGAAAATGTCTCAACTTTTATTCAGTACCTAGTTTTGAAGTTAAGTATGGTTAGCGGCTGACTTAGTGGTTATTTTGAACATAAATCACCTAATTTTTCTACAAATTTTCTCTTATTTCTTAAGTATTCATTAATATTCATGAATACATTTAAATTAGATAATTTGTAAATTTAATCATTTTGGTCAAAATGCAATGTCTCAACTTGAATTTGGTACTAAGTTTTGCAGTCTACGATAGTTGGCAGTAGAAATATAGGTAATTTTGTAGCTATACCCCCTTATTTTTTCTATCTATTTTATCTTATTTCTTATGCTTTCTTTCATATTCATGAATATATAAATTATAAAATTCGTATATTTTATCATTTTGACCAAATGGCTATGTCTCAACTTTTATTTGATAGCAAGTTTTGTAAGATAGGATAACTATCAGCTAGCGTCATGTTAATTTTGTAGGTATACCACCTTAATTTTTTTATCAATTTTGTTTTGTTTCTTATGCTTACATTAATATTCATGCATATTTAAATTAAATAATTCGTATATTTAATCATTTAAGTGAAATGATTATGTCTCAACTGTTATTGGGTACCAATTTTTATAGTCTAGGATAGTTTTCAGCTGGAGTACATGTAATTTTGTAGGTATACCCCCTTAATATTTCTACCAATTTAGTCTTATTTCTTATGTTTACATTAATATTCATGAATATTTAAATTAGATAATTAGCATATTTAATATTTTTGGTTAAATCTCAAAGTCTCAACTTTTATTTGGTACCAAATTTTATAGTCTAGTCTAATAAACAGCAGACATATAGGACATTTTGTAGGTATACCACCTTCATTTTTCTACCAATTTTCCCTTATTTATACTTTGTACATTAGTATTCATGAATATTCAAATTAGATTTTTTGTATATTTTAATCATTTTGGTCAAAATACAATGCCTCAGCTTTAATTTGGTACCAAGTTTTGTAGTCTACGATAGTTAGCAGTAGATATGTAGGTCATTTTGAAAGTATACAACCTTAATTTTCTACCAATTTTCTCTTTTCTCTTATGCTTTCATTAATATTCATGAATATTTAAATTAGATAATTCGTATATTTCATCATTTTGATCAAATGGCTATGTCTCATCTTTTATTTGGTACCAGTTTTTGTAAGATAGGATAGTTAGCAGCTAGCGTACTGGTAATTTTTAAAGTATACCACCTTTATTTTTCTACAAATTTTGTTTTATGTCTTATGTTTACATTAATAATCTTGAATATTTAAATTAGATAATTTGCATATTTAATCATTTTGGTCAAATGGCAATGTCTCAACTTTTATTTGGTACCAAGTTTTGTAGTCTAGGCTAGTCCACAGGAGACATATAGGACATTTTGTAGGTATACCCCCTTAATTTTTCTACCAATTTTTTTCTTATTTCTTACGTTTACATTAATACTCATGAATATTTAAATGAGATAATTCGTATATTTAATGATTCTAGTCAAATGGCTTTGTTTCAACTTTTATTGGGTACCAAATCTTGTAGGATAAGATATTTAGCAGCTGATGTAGTGGTAATTTTGTAGATATACCCCTTAATTTTTCGGCCAATTTTCTCTCATTTCGTATGTTTTCATTAATATTCATGAGTATGCAAATTAGATAATTCCTATATCTATTCAGTTGGTCATTTTGCTAATGTCTCAACTTTAATTTGGTACCACGATTCTTAGTCTTGAGTGATAAACAGCGACATATAGGTAATTTTGTAGGTGACACCCCTTAATTTATTCTACAATTTTTCTCATTACTTACGTTTTCATTAATATTCTTGAATATGCAAATTAGATAATATCAATATATAATAAGAGCGTCATATTGCTGTTTCTGAAATTCTATTTTATCTATATAAGAAAGAAAGACTAGACATTTCAAACAGATATACTTTTGTGTGAGTAAAAGTAAAAAAAAAAGCAGAGAAGCAATATTTCAAGGAGGTACTTAACGACGCTAATCTATGCTGGTTTTACATTATTTCTAGTACCAGAGTTACTTCCCCATCTTATGAATGACGATACTCGATTTTAACGTACAATCCTCACAAATTGATAGTACAGATATATTTATCTTTAATTGAGCCATGTATCATCATTTAGGACGCTAATGTAAGTTTTCTCCAAAAGTAAATCAGCGAATCTCCTATGCTCGTATCAAGTGTATTGGAAAAATGCATTAAAACGCTGTTTTTCCACACAGGGGTGGCGACTTAAGAAGCAAATTTCTGAGCCGTCAGGCATATCAGGATGCGGCAAGTCATGTTTTTGAAAAGCAAAAAGACAATAGTTTTAGAAATTATGAAGTTTTTCGGGTTCTGATTAAATATCACGGTTTTACAAGGAATAATATAGAGGAAAATATTAAATTTCATAGGGTAGTAAGAGTTATCCCCCCAGAAAACTATGTTTAAATTTATAAAAATCAATAAAACTGATACAAATATAAATGACAGTAAACTTACTTTTAGAAAATAAAATAATTTGCGAAAAAGGACGTCTTTTTGTCACTACAAAATCAGTTTGAAAACCGTACTTTACGTTTCCGTTTTTTGCAAACATTGAGTTATCTCCCCATTTTTTAATATGATGCTACCAATTTTTGAGCATACGACCCAATCAGAAATAAAGTAGAGTCATTCATCTTGAATTTAAGACCTGTTTCATCCTTTATGACGATGAGGTAAGTTTTTTCGAAAATTTGAATTTCAGCAACGCGCCTATAGGCCCAGCAAACTATTTGACACTCTTATGGTATTCCTGAAAGTCATTTTTGAAAGAGTTTATGAAAATAAAAAAAATCTGCTATCAGAAGACAACAAAGCTTGCAAAATTACTAAGCATGCAAAGAGATCATGTGAAAGCTATATATGTAACTGCATTGCTTAGTTCATGACCAAACTGTCAGAATGTTAAAGTAGCAATTAAACTCAAATTTCATATGACGACTCCTTATGATTGGTTAGCCATTGTTATGGTCACATGACTAAGATGGCCGCTACGCCCATATATGGTAAAAACTATTTAAATATCTTCTTCTCTGGAACCAAAATGCCAATGACCTTGGGACTAACTATATGTAGCATTGGTGATGTGGTCCTTAACAGGTTTGCACAAATGATGAATCTAGGTTAACCTTGACCTACTTTATGGTGCATTTATAAAGGGAAAATCTTAAAATGTTCATTTTTTTAACAGTTTTAGCCGAAATCATAATACCTGTGAGAAATGTTTAACCTAATGAGACAACGGAATACTAAATGTCAAGATGACCTGTGACCTTTAATCTAAGGCCACTCATTTGGACCACCACATACCTATCTAAACATCTTTTTCTCAGAAATCACTGGGCTGTTAGGTTGTTTAGGTTACTGGACCAAAATGGCTGCAACCCCCCATATATGGCAAAACAAAATATGTTTCATTAAAAACTTTGGTTGATCTGTTTTAAAATTATTAAGGAGATCAGGTGAGCGCCTCAGGACCTTCAGGTCCACTAGTTAGATTGTATAATAATTGTTTTTAATTCATTGAATACAACATGGCTTTCTCAGTCAAACATATAATTTTGGTACCCAAAAAGAGTTATCTTGGAGAAACCATAGAGATTTATGAGTTGTGTGAAACATGGGTTTCATTTCTTTTTCAGATGTTCTATTTCATGACACAGATCCACCAAGGTAAGAGTCTATTTTACAAAATCTTCTCAAAGGATAAACGTTTAAATTCTAATATGACGACCAATACAGATTTGTTTCTATCAGTTTTGATTGTTTGTTTTGATGCCCTAGTCAATAATTTTTCGGTGATACATGTATGTTTCCTAGATTGAACCATAACTTAGCAGATAATGAAGTGTCTTGCTCAAGGGCATAACACAACACAGTGCCTCAGGTGAGTCTTGAACCAACGGCCCCTCTATCTCAAGTCTAGCACTCTACCAATTTGCTTGATCAGAACAGCAGACAATGACATTGTTCTAAAATTTATGACCAGAACAAATTTCATGCTCAAGTAAGTTGATCACAAAACTTGTAATCATCATAACTATCAAAGTACAGTAAAGCCTGTGTTAAACAGCCACACAACAATAGACAAAACAAAGATCTTAATGACAACTTGTAGTTGAATGAAGGTCAAAAGTATTGCAGAATGCTCCAAGGGGATACATACTTTTGACCTGCATCAAGCAATAATTGGTTTTGAAAATCAATTTTTGGTGTTTTTGAAAGTGGCCGTTTTACACAGGTTTTACTGTACAAACAAACAAGGAAATTGGCTTGACCTGAACAGTAGACAATGTCATTTGTTCTGCTTGACCAGAAAAAATTTCATGTTCATGTGAGTCGAGCATGAGGAAAGTTTTATGACCTCGGGGCAAGACTATGTGGTGATTTGATTCTGTTACAGAACAGACGAGCAGAAGAGAGAAAGATTAGAACAGACAATCAAAGAGGCCTTGGACTTCTTCCCAAGTAAGTGTAATATTTGGGCCTCGTCGCAACAAAACCTGTCTTTGGGGTGTCTGACAAAGCGAGTTTCAAACCAGTCTTCTCAGCTACGGAGACTAGCTAGAAAATTGAAATTTCACCTGTAGCGAGTTTACATATGATACCTTCTTAAAAGTGAATAACAAAGGGGCTGATCAGACTGCGCAGATGCCCAGGCTGGTCTGCGCCTGTATTGTTTGCAAACCCCCAAAGACAGGCTTTCTCGCGTCGCGGCCCATTTTATATAGAGGATCTTGGGAGCGCAGTGGCTCAGTGGTAGAATGCTTGACTCAAGACCCGGGGGGCTGGGGGTTCAAGCCTCACCGGCATCACTGCGTTGTAGTCCTTGAGCAAGACACATTTATCCTAGCTTAGTACTGGTTCAACCCAGGAAGACCCGTCCCTGTTTAACTGAAAGATTGTTGATGGGACGTAAAGAATCAAATCAAACAAACAAACAAAAATATAGAGGATCTTACATGAGTTCTCATTTTTTATTGAATTTATTAAAGGAGTTGGGGAAAAGAGATAAAAATGCTAGGCTTGCCGAGCATTTTATCTCTTTTTCGCAAAGAGTTTAATAAATTCATTAGTACAAGAGCACGAATGTTAGATCCTATTTATCATATGACATTAAGATTACTTTGAAATCTTATTTCTGCCGTAAAATGTTATAATTTTTTATCATTATGTTCGCAACATTGTTATAGACATCATAACGTTTCCCGAAATTCTATAAACCATTAGTGGTTTATTGATTTTATTGCATGGGGCTATTTCACTCCCAGATGCAACGTCATATGATAAAAACTTTTACACACTTGGTATGTCTTTTAACTCATCAAGTGTTGACTTTTTAAAATAGAATCTTCTAATTGATGATCTAGACTAATTCAATCTACTGTCCTGCCAGCCAAGAGTGACTTTATTTACAATTGTAAAGTTAAACATTAACTTGTACAGTCCACTTGAGCTAACACGAATCAGTAGATCACTAGTGTATTAATCCTATCCTGTGGATAGGATAATTACACAAGTGATCTATCGATTCCAAGTCCCTGATAAGTTTGTAAACAAAACATGACATCACTGTCTATCTTGGCTGGCAGGACAGTAGTTATCTATAAATAATTTACTTTGTTAATTTTACCATCTTTTCGGTAAATATTACATTTTCTGTAAATTTCTCAATTTCTTATTTTCTATAAATTTAATAGGTTTAGTAAAGTTCATAAATTCTTTGTAAATTACACATTCACTTTGTAAATTAAAAAAACATTTAGAATAACATGACCAGGATATGTCCAAGTTTATATTATATTGAGAAGTGTTATAATTAGATTGTCCTGTACTCCATTTCAATTATTCATTATTGCAAATACTATAATTTATAACCTTATTTCAACAAACAAATAAAAACAGACAAAAGCTTTTATCAAGTTTTTGCAAAATGATGCTTATTTTAATACTGCAAATTCAAAAGTTTTCACAAGGATTTTATTTTTGAGAAGTTTAGCAAAAATAAAACCCTCGTGAAATGGCCATCATTCTGCTGATGTAAGTAAATCATGCACCAGTCACCAATTTTTTAACATTGCAAACATGTCTTTAGAGGTTATTCATGAAAATAAAATTCTCTCGAAAATTTCTGAATTTACATTATTTCATGTTAATCATCTGCACTCTTAGGGCCTTTACATTTGGTTTCTTTTCGCTACAAAATTTGAAAAAGAAAACTTGTCTGCTGCCTATTTTTGTTTTGGCTTAACCCTTTTGCTGCCAGTAGGTTGGGTATACCCGTCGAACACATACTGCGACCTATTTGCTACAATGACAGGTTTTTACGTCTTCTGGTTTCCCATATTCCTATGGATGTCAAGGACATGTGACGTCATGGAATTTTTTAGCATTGTAGCCAATCAGGTCTCAGGATTAATTTAGATCATCGGATGATAACCTATTTTTATCAGGGGTACAATAAAAATAGCCGAAACCGACCTTGGTTGATGGGAATTTACCGTAAGAAGCTTTTTGTTTCAAAATGGCGGATGGTGACGCAATGCTTCAGATGTTGTGATTTTCATTTTGTATTTTTATGAAGTATGGCAAAATATACCTAAAAACATTTTAGGATGGAAATATATTGTGTTATTTATACGTTTGTTTGTTCTCCTACAATAAAAATGTACATGACTATATACTTACAGGGAAAAAGGTGACTCCCCAATCCTTGATATAATGATAAACGGTATCCGGATTTTGTAAAATTTTGTTATTTTTCATATTTTTGAAAGAAAAAAATATGCTAAAACAAGTTTTAGGTTGGAAATAAATCTTTCAATCATTTACCTATATAAAAAGTGTAGGTTTTGTATACTTTCATTGAAAAATATACCCCCCCATACCTTTTTTACAAAAGGTACCCAAAACTCCTAGAAACCCCCTGGCAAATGGCAAGTCAATATATAATTGTATGCCCGGCAGTGAAAAGGTTAAAGGATTAGTTTCTATTTGTTTGCTATTGTTTCAGAAGCTGCAGTGTCTGCTATAGGTTCACAGAAGCACGAAGCGGGAACCAAGCTTATTATTAATGCACTACAGCAGCCTAAGCTTAACAAACAGGTAAATAACCCTTCCTTGATATGCTGGAATCGTCCATTTTTTTTTATAACAATCTGTCTATGAAAAAAGTCAATGAGCAATGCTTATTAGATACCCCCACACAGTAAGAGTCAGTGAAACAAACTTGGCAAGTTATAGTTCAAACCAGCAGACCTTAGTTTTGAAAAGAAGATTTCAGTAGAATCTGTGCAAACAAAAATTATTTTTTCAAAACCAAAACTCCTTCATGCATATGTTTAATGTGTCTACATTGTTTCAGCAAAGTATCAAATTGCTCCATCAAAAGCTGTGGTAGGAGTTGATCGGCCCATAAAGGCACTATCCATGCAATTACAAAAGCCATATAAGGGAATTATTGTCAAAGTTCTCATAGCTGTCATTTTGTCAATTTTTTTTTCAACCAGACTCTTTCATGCATATGTTCAATGTGTCTACATTGTATAGGCTATGTATCAAATTGCTCCATTTAAAGCTGTGGTAGGAGTTGATCGGCCCACATAGGCACCATCTATGCATATACAAAAGCCTTATTAGGGAAAAATTCTCTAAGTTCTCACAGCTGTCATTTTGTCAAAATAATTTTTTTTTGAACCAAACTCCTTCATGCATATGTTCAATTTGTCTACATTGTATAGGCAAAGTATCGAATGTTCCATCAAAAGCTGTGGTAGGAGTTGATTGACCCACGAAGGCACTATCTATGCATATACAAAAGCCCTATTAGGGAAACATTTTCTTAGTTCTCACAGCTGTCATTTTGTCAAAAAATATTTTTTCTGAACCAAACTCCTGCATGCATATATTCAATGTGTCTATATTGTATAGGCAAAGTATCAAATTGTTCCATCAAAAGCTGTGGCAGGAGTTGATAGGCCAATGAAGGCACCATCTATGCATATACAAACACCTTGTTAGGGAAAAATTGTCTAAGTTCTCGCAACTGTCATTTTGTCAAAAATTATTTTTTGAACCAGACTCCTTCATGCATATGTTCAATGTATCTACATTGTATAGGCAAAGTATCAAATTGCTCCATTTAAAGCTGTGGTAGGAGAAGATCGGCCCACAAAGGCACCATCAATGTATATACAAAAGCCCTATTAGGAAAAATTCTCTAAGTTCTCACAGCTGTCATTTTGTCAAAAAATATTTTTTCTGAACCAAACTCCTTTATACATATGTTCAATGTGTCTACATTGTATAAGAAAAGTATCAAATTGTTCCATCAAAAGCTGTGGTAGGAGTTGATTGGCCCATGAAGGCACTATCAATGCACATACAAAAGTCTTATAAGGGAAAAATTGTCTAAGTTCTCACAGCTGTCATTTTGTCAAAAAGTATTTTTTCTGAACCAAACTCCTTCATGCATATGTTCAATGTGCCTTCATTGTATAGGCAAAGTATCAAATTGCTCCATTTAAACCTGTGGTAGGAGAAGATTGGCCCATGAAGGCACAATCTATGAATATACAAACACCTTGTTAGGGAAAAATTCTACAGCTGTCATTTTGTCAAAAATTATTTTTTCTGAACCAAACTCCTTCATGCATATGTTCAATTTGTCTGCATTGTATAGTAAAAGTATCAAAATGTTCCATCTAAAGCTGTGGTAGGAGTTGATCGGCCTGTGCATGGACTATAATAGCATAAGCATAAAACCCTATATTAAAAGCCATTTAGAACTACAAAGGGAAATAACTCTAATAGAATTGGCCCCTAGCCCTTCCTTTTTTGTTTAGAGTATTTGTCTTGCATATATGATTATGTTTGCAAGGTTTGATGAAAATCCAGCAATGACTCTTCAAGATATTAAAGAAACAAAATGTTACTGACAGACGGATGGACGGATGTACAGAAGCACGGACAACGTGAAATAAGTACACTCACCACAAACAAAGTTTGCGGAGGGTATGATAACTGCACCAGTGTATCTGAATATCTGTGTTCTTAAATATTAAAACTTTCACTCATGTGTTAAAAGATTTTTTTTTCATCAAAAATATCTACTCTACCTTTTTATCTTTCAGCTTACTTATGTGTTCCTAGACATTGTGATAACTGAGCTATTCCCAGAGTTGAAGGTTCCTGATGATGACCACTAGCTAGCTGGCCCAGAGACTAGTGTTGAATCAAAATACTCTAGTGCATGAAAAGCACATTTTAAAGGGAAGAGCAACATTGGAAGCGAGTGAATCTGAAAAACAAGCCCTTATTTAACCTTGTATTCTGCCACAAATCTGATCTAAATTGAATAAAAAATGTAAAAAAAATGTTCTCCCTTGTTTAGTACTTCTGGCCTATAGTAAAAGTTTAAAATTTCCAAAATCCTGAACTTATGAAATTAAATTCTTAAAACTAGCAGTATGCCAACAAAATTTTAACAATTTTAAATTTAAATTGTCAATCGACTTAAGCCATACTGAAAATAAATCAGAGAAGCTTTTATTATCTGCTTAATTCAGCATTTTGAGGCTGACTTTCTATGGAAAATCAGCCTCAAAATCCTGGATCCTGAAAACTTTCACCCCTGTACTTATATTTATCTTGATAAAGGTCATTTGATGACCAAAACCGGTCGATACTCTACTAATGAATAGACATCACCCTTCTTCGAAGCCTTAATGGGTGCATAAAACTGGGCATTTTGTGCGCGCTCTATATGCCAGAGGCAGGGGGCCACACTTCGCCGACATTATAACTGTAAAATCATCATCATCGAATAGACAACACTGGCCATTGTTGGATGTTTATTCTGTTCTCTCTTTATCTTAGGATTTAAAAATAAGAAAGTTAGATATTTGTTTAGTAGAGACAACATAAATATACATAAACAAAATAACTAATTTCCTGCTATTCATTTTAACTTTGGTTACATTTCTATCGATTCCTATGTTGAAAGTATGTGATATTGAAAAAACCTGTACAGTTTGCAATAGTTGGCCATCCAGAGCCTGAAAAAAAAATTCTGTTGGCATTTTTGAGTACATTTTGGCTTCCATCCTCAAAGTGTATCATGATGTGTTTTAAGAAGGATAGGGGTGGATGCCAAGTCTGGAAACGCCCCAAAGTCCCAGAATTAGGTCAAAGGTCATCTGAGTGCAAATTCTTCTATATACGTCAGATTTTAGCGTTTTTTATCAACAAGCTATCCAAAATTATGATTCAAAGTAATGCAAAATCTCCTTTGGATAATACAGCCATGCTATATAAACAAACAGCATTATCAAGGCATGATGTGTGTTTGGATCAAAGGTCATTTAAGTGCAAAATCGGTGAAAATTGTAGCAATATTTTATTTATATAGGGGCAAAATTCAGATTTTAAGTTCCCTTCTATCCTAATGGATTTTTTATTGCTATCCTGCTAGGTGTGTGTCTTTTGTGTTTGGAAAGCAATGATTTACAAAATTTCCCGCTGTCAAATATTCATAGCAGGCATGTAAAGTACGTTACTGTATAAAATCAATTAAAATGTAATACAACTAATAATAACCATTTCATTTTAAAGAAATAATTTTTTTTACTTAATGTTTTGTATGAATACGTCATATTATGCAATTATCTATCCTTTTATTTATAAGATGTGTTTAAGTTGTTACCTACGTTACATTTTACCATCTGAAATTGAGTCATTTCAAGGTATATGTTCCTAGCTACAGTTTTCATGAAAGACTTGGCCGTGATCTCATGCTTATAGGACTAAACTATATTTCTTTTCTCATTTCACACATTTGATGTGTTTGTTCCCATCTATGAGTAATTGTAAAACACTTTTTACAAGGCGACTACCTGCTAATTGCATATACTAAGCCTAACTTCATGAAAACACAAAGGCCAAGCCTCCTTTCATAAAACATCAGGCGTGTTGAAATTTTGATAGAATATGGTAAATATCATATACTGGAAGGAATATATCCTCACATTGGTCTTCACATGGGCCTGTTAGCAGATGGTAACATACATAACATAAAGCTATTATACAGGTGCATTTCTAATAATGATAACATTTACTAGCATAATCAATCGGTTTAACATTTGCTTGATGTAAGGTAGTGAAAACATTGTCAACTTTTTGTTGGCTATATGATGGAAATAGCCCTGACTTTAAGGGTAATCCTCCATATAACTTTTAGCATTTAATTGTAGGGGTGTCTTTTTATTTGCACATATTAATGAAATAATGTTGATTCAAAGTAAGTAAGGGTGCAAAGATCAGGAATCGATACAATCAAGTACCAAGCAGCATTTCTCTGAAATCAGGCTGCTTGTATAAACGTATTCATCCATATATAGAAGCAGTATAGATATGATATTAAAGGTAACCTCTAATCTTAAGATACCATAAAAATATATATCTATGTCTTTCACAGAGCAACTTTTAATTCATTGTAATTGTTTCAGTGTCGATAAATTCAATTCTAAGTATCATTATTAAACATTTTGCTTATTATTTTTTGCAATGAAGATAGAGATCAAATGCTATGACTTTATTGGCATGTGTTTCTTTATGTTATTCTTTTTAACTGTAAAATGCCAATGCAAGTTTTATTCCAAATTAAATTTCCCCAAAACAGATTTCGGGAGACTTCTTGGGAACACAGTCATTCACCATAGTGGAGCACCTGAAGGTTTGATTGTGTTCATAGTTTTCCATCAGTTAGGGATCATTTCTTAGTATTTAGAGTAAATGTGTTCTGAAATGGTTATCTAATATGTACATTTACTAGCATAATCAATCGGTTTAACATTTGCTTGATGTAAGGTAGTTAACTGGCCTATTCTAGTGTAGAATCAATTAATCTGTTAACCATGACAATTTTCTAAGACAGGGATTGATTGCATATAGGGTAGGTCACTTACATTAATGTATACATCTACTGCTTGTAGATACAAGTGCTATATATCAGATTGGATAGCATACTCGAAATGTGTAGTTTTTAATATGGCATTACTCTTGAAATAAAAATGAACGACTTTTCTTTCACTTTATACAAAACAGTCCTCAAACAATGTAAGTCTTCACAAATATCTACACGAACATAGGTACTAGAGTGAGCAAGCTTATACTTAAAATGCTTTCTGCAAGCTGTCGCCAGCAATGTTGTTCACATTTTCGATGGTTTTGCATATATATTCAAGACTATCACAATAAGCCATATTTAGTTAACCTTTTAAAAACCAACAAACAGACCATAACTCACTTTTCATAGAACATATATAAAACATGTACTAAGGTGACAAATAGCTCAACAAAATCAAAAAGTGCATAAACAAAACAAAAAACAAAGCAAAGAAATCAGCTGCGAGTGACACTACTTTTTCAACATTCAGTGTAATCTGTGAGTTTCAAACCATACTAGTGAATTTTGGGAGTCATTTTTTTGTTTTATGCTTAAGAATAAAACAGTCAACTGATCTTTAAAATAAAGCATCACTAACGTTCGAATGATTTGTTGTTTATGTTACCATGAGATATGTTCAGATGTTTTACAAGACTGCTACATGGTTCAGATAACCTTACCTCAACCAACCTTAGTCTAAGATAATTAACAAGCATAATAGTTTCTATCAGAATTGCTGCAGAATATAATAAGATAATCATCATTACATGATGATTTGACATCTAGTTCAACAAAACATAGAAGATTTTTATGGAAACAGATGATGGATTAATTTTATAATGTGATTGTCAACAGTGAAAAGTGAAAACAAAAAGAATTCAGCATACAAGGAAAATATTTAATACTAGATCTATGTAACATCCTATATTTGGACATAAATCATGCTGGTTCTGTACTATGATGTTATATTTGCAATCTTCAAAACCCTATAACTGCTATAGAAGACACTCAGCACTACCCCTGCCTTAAATCCTGCCTTGCCACTAGATGTATGAAATATTGCTATGCTATTTTAAGTAAATTATTGATATAAAGTCAATATTTAAATCATGATGTGGATTGCATGACTGTTTATCGTTATGTACCATTGGTAGAAATCTGAAAACTGCAATATGAATGTAAAAGTACCAAGCAAATTACGAAAAGTAATTGAGTAAGACCAGGAAATGCCACATTCACATATTACAGACCAACCCATAACACTCTTTTAAATTAAGTCTTATATAGAATAAAATGTGTCTAGTATATATAAGCGAATTATGGAGAGCAGACCCAAATTTCATATAAGCCTAACAACAGTTTACTACCGTTATCGTAAGGCACCTTTTGTAACCTATGTTACCTCATTAATATATGTGCAGCAATTTAAGATCCATTATTGTTAATATAGTTATAATTTGATTTCATTATGAAAGAGATTTTGCCAATTCCAATGCAATGTAAATGATAGAAAAATGAATCTGTAAGCAGCTATGCTTTACATGCTGGAGCCAGTACAAATTATATACTAATTAGCATATTTAAACATTTTCTTGATTTCACTTCATTGCAAGTTAAAAGTTATAAACAACTTCAAATATATGAAAATGAACATTTTCAATTAGAATATTGATCAACATCATGCATATTTCAGGTCAAGTATCATGGTTTATTCTAATGCATGTAATTTATGAAGTCATTATCTGCAATTTAGTATAAAATGTAACATAAGTATCGCTGATGAGCAGAAATACATATCACAGATGTATGCAATTGTTTTTATGTCTAGTTTAAACATTTAATGCTTAAACTGTTTCACTAATACTATTAAAATAAATCAACATAAGCCTTGTATTGTGTGTACTGTTATTTTCAATGTCAGCAGGGTAACGTTGATTACAGGTGATTTATAGATAAATGACCACAAAAAAGTTATTAAATTAAGGATTTCAAAGGCCCTAAGACATGTCCCAAACTGAAAATAGTTTTACTTTCTGAGAGGTGCAGCAAACTCTCAAAGTAGCCCATATCTCTCAGTTTAGCCCAATTGAGGGAGAATTTCCCGTCAGAATTGCACAAAACTTACGATGTTTGTCTTTGTAAAATCCATAAAAGGATGCTTCAAAAGGGGTTTCTTTAATGATAAACATGTTAACTTAAGCCTTCTGAAAGACTCCCATCCTTTTTAAAGTTTAAAAAACATCTTGTTGTTGGACCAAAGAAAAAAAGAATCTCAGTTAGTAAAAATGCTCCGATTATTGCATTTGATGACCTTTGACCCCATTTTAAAGTCAACATTATTAACATTTAGTTATTAAAAAATTTTCTCAATGTTTTTCAGACTTATAACTATAAGCATACAAAATTTGGCTCGATATAAAATATGTTAACATATAAAAAGATAAAGTTGTTTTACAGTAGTACATATTTTCTCATTTTTGCACTCAATGACCTTTGACCTAATTTCTGGCCTTCATATGCAAATTCAGACTTGGCATCCACCCCTATAGCTTTGTACACATGCTAAATATTATGTTAAAAGTGGTCTAACAAATGTACTAAAAAATGCCAACAAAACCAAAAATATGCATCTTTTTTCGATTCGGATTGCCAACAACAATGAAATTGGGGATTTTATTGACTTTTCAAAATTTACAGGAAGTTCAAAATGGCAGCCTACATGACTTACAAAGTGTATAAGAAGTCAGATTTTTGTTTAATGTCATGGATTTTCCTACCTTTCTGAACTCGGGGCCAGGGGCCTGTTGAATTTGGGGAAATAACATTTGGATCATCTAAATTGGGAAAACTTGATGCAGTCTAAAACAACCAGACCGCCATTTAAATGGATTAAAAACATATATGGAATTAGCAGTATAAAGCTGTAACATATTTGTTGCTTTAATTTCCCATCATAAAAACTCACGAAAATTTGCATATAAATGTGAACGAAAACATGTTTTTGTTCACATTTTTATGCAGAATTTCATGCATCTGTCACTTTGATATATTTGTTTGGATTTTCATGACATTT
Organism: Loripinus fragilis; assembly: GCA_964019695.1. Taxonomy (NCBI): domain Eukaryota; kingdom Metazoa; phylum Mollusca; class Bivalvia; order Lucinida; family Lucinidae; genus Loripinus; species Loripinus fragilis. The sequence goes on from OZ026519.1 coordinate 90,340,898, forward strand.
TCGCCAGAATGTAGAACATGGAAATTGGGAATGATATACACCATATTGGGAAGTGTTTGTTCATTTTTGAATTGGGAAGGGGCCGTAGTTCAGCCCCGAATCGGGCCTAGGAAATCCCAGAATGTTTGTTTAACCTCCTTATTTTACATCCAAATTTGATCGGGTTAGTGGGGAGCACAGTGGCTCAGTGTTACGGAGCTTGACTAGGAACCAAGGGGCTGCGGGTTTGAGCCTCACTGGCGTCACTGCATTGTGTCCTTGAGGGGAGTGCACTGGCTAAGTGGTAGAGTGCCTGACTTGAGACCGAGGTTTCGAGCCTCACCAGCATCACTGTGTTGTAGTCCTTGAGTAAGACGCATTTATCCTAGCTTAGTACTGGTTCAACCCAGGAAGACCTGTCCCTTTTTAACTGAAAGATTTTGATGGGATGGAAAGAATCAAATCAAACAAACCAAAATCAGGTTAGAGACAGGTTGTATGGTTAAACAAGGGCTTGAATTTCAGATGGACCATTTCAATATTGCTGTCCCCTTTAATCTCTGAGTGGCTTTATTATTGTGATGTTTTACCAATTGGAGTTGGGACCATGTGTATACTTTCTGTGATACTTAAAGACATTGTTGGAAGATGGAAGCATTACTGTAAATTCGGAAATTTTTGTGAGAATTTTATTTACGCGAATTGGACTAAAAGACATATTTGCGACGTTAAAAGTTTGCCACTAGGGCATGATTTACCTATATCAGTAAACAACAGAGTGATCTCGCCATTTCGCGAGGGTTTTATTTTCATAAAACTTCGCATATGCGAAGTTTCCCGAAAATAAAACCCTCGCGAAAAGTTCCTAATTTACAGTATTCTAACTATGTTACATATCTCCAGTTACTAAATTTACTATGTTTAGTTTTCAGATACCTTGTCCTGAGGATGTTAAACTTTTTTCATGCTCAACTCACATGACATGAATTTTGTAATCCTCATAAATGTCAAAATGCAAAAAAGACAATTTTCTTGCTTAGGCCAAATAAAAAAATACCTGTGTTTAGGGTAACCCTACCCTTCCTAAATTTAAATTTACTGGTGAAACCTAGATATTTTTTTTCAGGTTTTCTGGAAAAAAATATATAATTTTATGCATTTTGAAAGGCGAAATGCCTTTCAAAATGCATAAAATTATATTTTTTACAGAAAAAAAATTTACAAAAATTTGTATGCCTACCCTTCCTAAAATTTTCAGACCCGTTCCCCGAAACACACTCATTTTTTTTTTATTTGGCCTTATAACAGCATAGGATGTCATTTGTTCTGATTTCTGATCTTGCTTAGGCCAAATGAAAAAATACCTTTGTTTAGGGTACCCCAACCCTACCTAAATTTACTGGTGAAACCTAGAATTTTTTTCAGGTTTTCTGGAAAAAAATATATAATTTTATGCATTTTGAAAGGCGAAATGCCTTTCAAAATGCATAAAATTATATTTTTTACAGAAAAAAAAATTACAAAAAATTGTATGCCTACCCTTCCTAAAATTTTCAGACCCGTTCCCCGAAACACACTCATTTCTTTTTAATTGGACTTATAACAGAAAAGGATGTCATTTGTTCTGATTGTAAATTTTAAAATGCCAACAATTGTTGGCTTTTTTAAAACTATAACCAGGACGTTTTCATGCATGAATAAATTGAGCATGAAAAAGGTTTTTAACCTCTGGGCGTTATATCTTCAACAAACATATAAAAAAACTCAATCAAGTCCATTCTATAAATTGATGACGTGTGTGAAAGACAATGGAATGAAAAATAGTATAGATTGGGAAGATATTAATTTAAAAAAATAGTGTAGATCATGAAGAAATTCATTTGAAAACTATTCATCAAATTTTTATGGTTATATTTTATCCTACTTTGTTGTCTTGTAACAGCTATTCATTTAATTTATGTGCAATATGAATATTTCTATGTAGACCTCATCAACAGAAAACCTCATTTTGTTTATGTGAAACAACAAAGGTGCAGACCAGCCTGCACATCTGTACAGTCTGATCAGGCCTTGTCAACAGATAACCTCATTTTGTTGCTTGCGAACAACAAATGTGCTTTGTTTGATTTGATTCTTTACATCCCATCAACAATCTTTCAGTTATAAAAGGATGGGTCTTCCTGGGCTGAACCAGTACTAAGCTATAATTACTGTTCTTGCTCTTGAGACACTGCAGACCAGATCTGCCCCGAGGTTATAAAACTTTTTTCATACTCATCTCAGCTGAGCAGGAAATTTATCCTGCTGATACATGTTAAAATGCTAACAATTGTTGGCATTTTAACATTTATTAGCTAGATAAATACAGCATCTGGGAGACTTAAAGCAAGAAACTTCTTCATTTGTCGGTATTTTAGTTTTTATGAGCAGTTGAAATTCAGTGCTCAGTTGAGTTGAGCATGAAAAAGTTTTTAAACCTCGAGGCCAGGTCACAAACCCAGGAGGCAGGATTTCTCTTGATGAGGCTCTTATTACCTTTGCTATAATCATGTTATCTGTAAATGAGCCAGCCCATGAGATAGAGGACCTTAGATACAAGTAGGTGTTCATGTATTATTGAATTTATTAGACCAGGGACTTTCCTTCCTTTCTGAAGTCGGGGCCAGGGGCCTGTTGAATTTGGGCAAAAAGCATTTGGATCATCAAAATTGGGAAAATTTGATGCAGTCTAAAAGAAATGGGCCGCCATTTTAAATGGATTAAGAAGCATATGAAAAATTAGCAGTGTAAAGCATTTGTGCTTTAATTGCCCTTTTTAAAAACTCATGAAAACTCTTTTAAAAACTCATGAAATTTGCTCATGAAAACAGGTTTTCATTCACATTTTTATACAAATTTTCATGCATCTGTAACTTTGCTACTTTTGTTCGGATTTTCATGAAATTTTCACCACAATGTAGAACTAAGAATTGGGAATGATATACACCATTTTGGGAAGTTTTTGCTCGTTTTAGAATTGGGAAGGGGCCGATAATCAGTCCCAAATCAGGCCTAGGAAAATTTCTGTAAACAAGTTGAGGAAAAGCAATAAAGTGCTAGACTTACACAGCTATTTAGTGGGGTTACAGGTCTGGTTTTTCACTGGAGCCTTCATCAGTGTCCATGCTTTGTGTATGAGAGCAGCAAAGGCTCTGGTGAGACTGTGTGTATGTCCAGGCCCCGTCAAAAGCAATAAAGTGCTAGTCTTACATAGCTATTTAGTGGGGTTACAGGTCTGATTTTTCACTGGAGCCTTTATCAGTGTTCAAGCTTTGTGTACGAGAGCAGCAAAGGCTCTAGTGAGACTGTGTGTATGTCCAGGCCCCGTCAAAAGCAATAAAGTGCTAGACTTACATAGCTATTTAGTGGGGTTACAGGTCTCATTTTTCACTGGAGCCTTCATCAGTGTCCTTGCTTTGTGTATGAGAGCAGCAAAGGCTCTGGTGAGACTGTGTGTATGTCCAGGCCCCGTCAAAAGCAATAAAGTGCTAGACTTACACAGCTATTTAGTGGGGTTACAGGTCTTATTTTTCACTGGAGCCTTCATCAGTGTCCATGCTTTGTGTATGAGAGCAGCAAAGGCTCTGGTGAGACTGTGTGTATGTCCAGGCCCCGTCAAAAGCAATAAAGTGCTAGACTTACATTGCTATTTAGTGGGGTTACAGGTCTTAGTTTTCACTGGAGCCTTCATCAGTGTCCATGCTTTGTGTATGAGAGCAGCAAAGGCTCTGGTGAGACTGTGTGTATGTCCAGGCCCCCTCAAAAGCAATGAAGTGCTAGACTTACATAGCTATTTAGTGGGGTTACGGGTCTGATTTTTCACTGGAGCCTTCATCAGTGCCCATGCTTTGTGTATGAGAGCAGCAAAGGCTCTGGTGAGACTGTGTGTATGTCCAGGCCCTGACAAAAGCAATAAAGTGCTAGACTTACATAGCTATTTAGTGGGGTTACTGGTCTTATTTTTCACTGGAGTCTTCATCAGTGTCCATGCTTTGTGTATGAGAGCAGCAAAGGCTCTGGTGAGACTGTGTGTATGTCCAGGCCCTGACAAAAGCAATAAAGTGCTAGACTTACATTGCTATTTAGTGGGGTTACAGGTCTGATTTTTCACTGGAGCCTTCATCAGTGTCCATGCTTTGTGTACGAGAGCAAAGGCTCTGGTGAGACTGTGTGTATGTCCAGGCCCCGTCAAAAGCAATAAAGTGCTAGACTTACATAGCTATTTAGTGGGGTTACGGGTCTGATTTTTCACTGGAGCCTTCATCAGTGCCCATGCTTTGTGTATGAGAGCAGCAAAGGCTCTGGTGAGACTGTGTGTATGTACAGGCCCTGACAAAAGCAATAAAGTGCTAGACTTACATAGCTATTTAGTGGGGTTACGGGTCTTATTTTTCACTGGAGTCTTCATCAGTGTCCATGCTTTGTGTATGAGAGCAGCAAAGGCTCTGGTGAGACTGTGTGTATGTCCAGGCCCTGACAAAAGCAATAAAGTGCTAGACTTACATTGCTATTTAGTGGGGTTACAGGTCTGATTTTTCACTGGAGCCTTCATCAGTGTCCATGCTTTGTGTACGAGAGCAAAGGCTCTGGTGAGACTGTGTGTATGTCCAGGCTTGTAGGATGCTCTCTTGAGATGATAAGTACTAAAATCTCATGTGCTGGCAAGCTTTTAATCCTTTACTCCATAGGCTATTTTTAGATCATGACACAATTTTCTATTTTTAGACAACATTGAATAAATTCAAGAAAAATTTAAGTTAAGTTTTGAATACTTTTGAAAATATTATGGAAAATGGAGCATTTGCTCCAAAAGAGCAAATGCTCCATTTTCCATATTTTCAAATACATGATATTTCGGTATCATGGAGTAAAGGGTTAAATCATACTACATTCAAAATGACTAATATACTTCTGCCAATCTTAATGTGGTAGATTGGTCATTCTTGATGCAGTATATGATGCAACGGTTACTAGAGGAGTTGGGTCGGGTTGGCTAGTGAAATAAAGATAAAACCATGCAGTTGATTATTAAACGGTCTAGAGGAGTTGGGTTGGGTAGTGAAATAAAGATAAAACCATGCAGTAGATTATTAAACGGTCTAGAGGAGTTGGGTTGGGTAGTGAAATAAAGATAAAACCATGCAGTAGATTATTAAACGGTCTAGAGGAGTTGGGTTGGGTAGTGAAATAAAGATAAAACCATGCAGTAGATTATTAAACGGTCTAGAGGAGTTGGGTCGGGTTGGGTAGTGAAATAAAGATAAAACCATGCAGTAGATTATTAAACGGTCTAGAGGAGTTGGGTCGGGTTGGGTAGTGAAATAAAGATAAAACCATGCAGTAGATTATTAAACGGTCTAGAGGAGTTGGGTAGTGAAATAAAGATAAAACCATGCAGTAGATTATTAAACGGTCTAGAGGAGTTGGGTCGGGTTGGGTAGTGAAATAAAGATAAAACCATGCAGTAGATTATTAAACGGTCTAGAGGAGTTGGGTTGGGTAGTGAAATATAGATAAAACCATGCAGTAGATTATTAAACGGTCTAGAGGAGTTGGGTTGGGTAGTAAAATAAAGATAAAACCATGCAGTAGATTATTAAATGGTCTAGAGGAGTTGGGTTGGGTTGGGTAGTGAAATAAAGATAAAACCATGCAGTAGATTATTAAACGGTCTAGAGGAGTTGGGTCAGGTTGGGTAGTGAAATAAAGATAAAACCATGCAGTAGATTATTTAACGGTCTAGAGGAGTTGGGTCGGGTTGGGTAGTGAAATAAAGATAAAACCATGCAGTAGATTATTAAACGGTCTAGAGGAGTTGGGTTGGGTAGTGAAATAAAGATAAAACCATGCAGTAGATTATTAAACGGTCTAGAGGAGTTGGGTCGGGTAGTGAAATAAAGATAAAACCATGCAGTAGATTATTAAACGGTCTAGAGGAGTTGGGTTGGGTAGTAAAATAAAGATAAAACCATCTTATATTCACTAGAGGAGTTGGGTCAGGTTGGGTAGTGAAATAAAGATAAAACCATCTTATATTCAATTGCTTTTATTGTTTTAACAGCTCTCACATGGTGAAATGAACATGACAGAATGATAATGATGATGACGATATGATGAAAATATTTAATTTATTTTCAAACAACTCTACATGAGGAATATTTCTGAGCATAAAATTTTTAAAAAATCAAAATTTTATGCTCAGAAATTTTCTCTTTATTTCTCAGCTAAAAATGATGTTGGAACTCAAAAGACACATCTCAGAAGGATGGTTCTTTTTGAATACCCACAACATATGATTTGATTTAGAAACAAGTGAGAAAATCAGAGTTATGTCCTCTTTTTTGTGGAAAATTTGATTATTTTCTCATCAATCAGCTGAATATGTTGTTGGTACTGTAAATTGGGAAATTTTCGCGAGGGTTTTATTTTCGCGAAACTTCACACATGTTAAGTTTCGTGAAAATAAAACCCTCACAAATTGGCGAAATCACTCTCTTGTTTACTGATAAAGGTAAATCACACCCTTGTCGTGAATTTTTAACAGCGCAAATATTTGTTTTAACGCTATTCGCGAAAATAAAATTCTCGCGAAAATTTCCGAATTTATAGTAATCAAAAGAACTGTCATAATAATACAGTTCTTGTGAGTACCCACAGTGTTTGATTCAGTTGATAAATTATAGAGAAAAAATAGGTGGTATATCCTCTTAACTGAAACATTTTGATTATTTTTCTAATCACTCAGCTGCAAAATATGTGGGTACTCTAAAGAATCATCTCATAGAGATGGTTCTTTGAATACCCACATGTTTTGGCATCAATATTGCAGATAAAAATCATGGTTATGTCCCCTTACTTCATTTTTATTTTTAAAAATTGGTGAAATTAAAAATATTACATGTTATAATTAATAAATAAATAATTTCATAATTGGATACTATATCACTGTTATGGTTTGAGATGTAATCTCTAAGGGAATGGTATAAGCCTCATCAAACTGATAACAACTAGGTGTAGTGCCTAATTTACTGTTACAGTTCAGATTTACTTTTACAGTTCATGCGCATTTCAAAGAAATGCATGCTTTGTCATGTAAACTCTTGTACAAACAGTGCAGTCCTGATCAGCTGGCTCCTGAAAAAGCCAGCTGGTTAGGATCCACATTGTTTAAACTCGTCTGCTTTGTCACCAGTTGTTGATTTTGGCAGTCTAAAGCAAACAGTGTGGACCTAGATCCTATGGAGCAGTCTGATCTAGGTCCACACTGTTTGCATTTGAATAATAATTGATCTATTGTTAAAGTGACAACATTTGCAGTGTGTTTTACGGCTGACTAACGAAGCGTTTTATGGCTGACTAACAACAAAGCGTTAAATAAATGTTGTGCAAGCAATGAGAAAAATTAAGCACCCTTCATTTTGGCAAGGTTTTACAAGGTTTATAAGCCATGAAATGCGACAAACATAAAATGTACGATACATAAATAGCAGGAACAATATTGTGACTGTCTACAAAAGAGAACAAATGAAATAATTATTGCATCGTCTACCATCTCCTGTCAGTTCTAAGTTGTTCTATCAAAGCTTATTTAAAAGCAGTCATTTTAATTGTGTTGCACTCAGATCCAGAAAGTTTTGTCAGAGGGGGTCCAACTTTGACGGGCCATCATCGGCACGCCAGCTATGGCATGCCGATGATGGCCCAACAATGAATGCTGGCTCAGTAGCTTTGTGATTTTTCAAGCGATCCGAACCAGTATTGCTAAGAAACCCTATATTTTTGTGATTTTTCAGGGTGGGGGAGGTGATGGAGGGGACTCTTTGTCCCCTCCTCTTGATCCGCCCATACAGACCCGGCCAAAACTCCAGAAATGGGACTTTTTTTTCAGCAAAAGCAATGCATATTGCTTAGTAGTGGCTGCTACCAGGTTTAGATAAACAAAAGTTTTCAGCTTAAAAAGGCAAATATTTTCTTACACATGATTTTAAGCATATATTTTGGGTGCTCAAAAGAACCGTCTCATTGAGACGGTTCTTTTGAGTACCCACAACATATGTTTTTATTTAGAAATAAGAAATTTATTTTTCTGTTACTCACTCTTAACTAAAGGTTACTCACTCTTAACTAAAGGCATGTGCTACACAGAAAGACCTGCTCATAATAATCAGAAAATCATTGTGTAGCCTTATGCAGAAGTTGATCTGTTGCTAAAACAAAGAAACGCTCCATAGATTCTTTGCCAGTCTGATTGCAATGGGGTTAGGTATTATTATAATTATTTAATCAGTTACCTCTCATATGAACTGTATTGCTGCACATTGCCTGATAAACATGGTCTATCTCAAGCATGTGCCTTTATCAGGTCATGATGACGTTGCACTTTTTGAATGATGTCGCTAATGACGCTGAATCAACACAAAAATCGAAAATCACGTCATAATCGCTAGTTTGAAGAGTGAAACAATGGGTAAACTGATAAATAGAATACCAGATTCGCATCCTTTGATATTAAGTTTACCAGGATCGGCTTTGAGATCAAGCCTCACGATGTCAACAAGCATTCTCAAAGCCTTGCCTGGTAAACTTTATATCAAAAGTCACTCACCTAGTATTCTCTATATATCACATTAAACATAAAATAAATCAGCCAGCACATGAGATTATGGTACTTATCGCAAGCCACATATGCGTAAAATCATTCTTTATGCACAGATAGGTCCTGCTAAACAAAATATTTGAGTGTAAACCTGTGAATATTTTCTTATCCATTAATTTTAACATTTGTTTTGGGTGCTCAAAAGAACCACTGTCTTATCCAGGCGGTTCTTTTGAGTACCCACAACATATGTTTTGGTTGGGAATTAAGAAAAATAATTTTCAGTTGTTCACTCATATCTAGAGGCCTGATACACGCATATGCATATAAAGGCTCCAGCCAAAAGTTAGCCCCACTCTATAAGTGGGGCTAACTTTTGGCTGGAGCCTTCATCTATGTCCATACTTTGTGTGAGCAAGCAGTGAAGGCTCTGACAAGAATGTGAAGATGTGCCGGCTAGTCTGCGCCTTTACTGATCGCATATGCGATAAGTACCAAAATCTCTTGAGCTTGCCTAAAGTAGAAAATGGTCACAGTAAAGTCAGTGAAAAGACAGTAAAAATATCTTAACATGCATATTTGTGGTGTACGAGATAATTCGAACTGAGATAACTCAAACTACTGGCTAGAACCATTTTCAAAAACAAAACAAAATGGCATTCTCATTCCTGCGGATCGGGTGCTTTACAGACCCATCAAATCTGTTCAGGATAAGGTACATGTATAAAAGAGATCAAGTTTACTAATTAACATTTTGCATGCTGGGTAATTTTTCATGCTTTTGTTGTCGTCTGCTGACTTTTTTCAAAATGAACTTTTTAAAAAAATTCTTTCAGTAACACTATCAGAGTGTCAAACGGTTTGAATCCAGATCACTATCAGAGTGTCAAACTGTTTGCAAAGGTTATCAACAGACGAAAAGCCACCCATTAGCAAGGAATAAGTTAACATTTTTATTATACACATGGTAGCAGAAAAAATACAAAACTGGAAAATGCATATAACTGTAGAAAATGTGTTTGTGAAAGACAACTGTGTCCCCAACTATATGCTCGTCCATAAGGGAGGTAATCTTTATGGAAAATTCTCAATTACTATTGATGGGTTCAGAAAACAGAGAGAATCATTAGACACATCACGGGTGAAAGTTCAAAATTTCCAAAATCCTGAACTTTTGAAAATCAAATCTTAAAACTTGCATATGCTTATAAATATCAACAATTTCAAGTGGTCAATTGTCTTTAGATAAACTGAAACTAAATCAAAGTAACCATAACAATCTGCCTAATTAAGGTTTTGAGGCTGACTTTCTGTGGAAAGTCAGCCTCAAAATCCTGAATTCAGGAATAATCCTGAATAGACATAAAAAACAGAAACATTGATAATGGTAGACTAGTTCGAGTTGAACACCACTTATACTTTTTCGCTTCTGTGCGATGAATACTAACTTGCTTTCAAATTGGTTTAGGGTTTTACCCTTTTCATTCTGGATACAGGTAAACAGGTACTTTGGAAAACAGTGAAGACCCAGATGAAATGTTGAATAAGGCGACATTTCATTGTCTGCACTGTTTGTTTTAAAAGATTAAAAACAATCTTAAGGGATAGAAATACATAAACATATACATAGAGCATAAACTTATGATTATTCTCTTATCCATCATTTAAACATGTGTTTTGGGTGCTCAAAAGAACCTTCTCATTGAGATGGTTCTTTTGAGTAACCACAGCATACATTTTGGTTTAGTTTAATTCTGGAGGCATGACTGAAACCTATATTTTTTTTACCATAAGATTTAAATGCCAATACTGGTAAGAAGTACAGTAAAACCTGTCTTAAGTGGCCATTTTAAAATAGACAAAACCAAGGTCTTAATGGAAAATGGTAGCTTAATGGAGGTCGAAAGTATTGCAGAATGCTCCCCTTGGAGCATTCTGCAATACTTTTGACCTGCATTAAGGGATAATCGGTATTGAAAACCAATTTTTGGTGTTCTTTTTGAGTGGCCGCTTAAGACAGGTTTTACTGTAAAATATTTCATTGACTTGTTCAGTAACAATATTTGGGCTCCAATGCAAGAAAGCCTGTCTTCAGGGTTTCTAACTCAGTAAGGCCCAAGTCAGCCTGTTCAGCTATTGGACTAGCTAGAACATTGAGATTTTGCAGGGAGAAAGTTGGATTACTATACTTTCCAGATCACGAAAAAAATGACGCTGATCGGTCTGCATGGATAGACAGGCTGGTCTGCACCTTTGTTGTTAACATGCAACAAAGTCAGATTTTCTAGTGTCGAGGCCCATTTCAACATTGACTTGTTTAGTCACAATATTTCATCAATGCATACAGAGGGATTATTGTCATGTATTTGGTATTAATTATCTTAAAAACTCATAATGACATGAATAAATGACTACCGGAATATAAATATTATGCTGTTAAAGTATTATTTAAACAACAAGGGTCATATCACACTTCATATTATCTTAACTTTGTATAAAATCACAACTTGCCATCAACACTAATGCACTCAGAATGTCCATACTGTGCAGAACCATTATCATCCAATCAGGAACCACAGGAGTGACCTGGATCTGAGGGATACTAAGTCATAAAGACACAATTTAATCAAGAAATTGCAAGAAACTGACAATTTATAAGGAATTTGCAAAAAAATAATAATACAATTTTACAAGGAAACTGCAAGAAAATGAAAAAAGTCAATAAGCAATGCTTATTAGATACCCCCCGCACAGTAAGAGTCAGTGAAAAAACTTGGCAAGTTATAGTTCAAACCAGCAGACCTTAGTTTTGAAAAAAAGATTTCAGTAGAATCTGTGCAAACAAAAATTATAAACTCCTTCATGCTTATGTTCAATGTGTCTACATTGTATAGGCAAAGTATCAAATTGCTCCATCAAAAGCTGTGGTAGGAGTTGATCGGCCCATAAAGGCACTATCCATGCATATAAAAAAAGCCATATAAGGGAATAATTGTCTAAGTTCAACAAAAATTATAAACTCCTTCATGCATATGTTCAATGTGTCTACATTGTATCGACATAGTATCAAATTGCTTCATCAAAAGCTGTGGTAGGAGTTGATTGGTCCATAAAGGCACTTTCAATGCATATACAAAAGCCATATAAGGGAATAATTGTCTAAGTTCTCACAGCTGATACTTTGTCAAAAATTTATTTTTTTCAACCAGACTCCTTCAAGCATATGTTCAATGGGTCTATATTGTATAGGCAAAGTATCAAATTGCTCCGATAAAAGCTGTGGTAGGAGTTGATTGGCCAACCAAGGCACCATCTATGCATATACAAAAGCCTTATTAGGGAAAAATTGTCTAAGTTCTCACTGCTGTCATTTTGTCAAAAATGATTTTTTGTGAACCAAACTTCTTCATGCATATGTTCAATGTGTCTACATTTTATCGGCAAAGTATTAAATTGTTCCATCAAAAGCTGTAGTAGGAGTTGATCAGCCCATGAAGGCACCATCTATGCATATACAAAAGCCTAATTAGGGAAAAATTGTCTAAGTTCTCACTGCTGTCATTTTGCCAAAAATTATTTTTTCTGAACCAGACTCCTTCATGCATATGTTCAATGTGTCTTAATTGTATAGGCAAAGTATCAAATTGTTCCATCAAAAGCTGTAGTAGGAGTTGATCGGCCCATGAAGGCACCATCTATGCATATACAAAAGCCTTATTAGGGAAAAATTGTCTAAGTTCTCACTGCTGTCATTTTGTCAAAAATTATTTTTTCTGAACCAAACTCCTTCATGCATATGTTCAATGTGTCTATATTGTATAGGCAAAGTATCAAATTGCTCCATCAAAAGTTGTGGTAGGAGTTGATCGGCCCATGAAGGCACCATCTATGCATGTACAAAAGCCTTATTAGGGAAAAATTGTCTAAGTTCTCACTGCTGTCATTTTGTCAAAAATTATTTTTTCTGAACCAAACTCCTTCTTGCCTATGTTCAATGTGTCTATATTGTATAGGCAAAGTATCAAATTGCTCCATCAAAAGCTGTGGTAGGAGTTGATCGGCCCATGAAGGCACCATCTAAGCATATACAAAAGCCTAATTAGGGAAAAATTGTCTAAGTTCTCACTGCTGTCATTTTGCCAAAAATTATTTTTTCTGAGCCAAACTCCTTCATACATATGTTCAATGTGTCTACATTGTATAAGCAAAGTATCAAATTGTTCCAACAAAAGCTGTGGTAGGAGTTGATCGGCCCGTGTATGGCCTATAATAGCATAAGCATAAAACCCTATATTAAAAGCCATTTAGAACTACAAAGGGAAATAACTCTAATAGAATTGGCCCCTAGCCCTTACTTTTTTATCTAAAGTATTTGTCTTGCATATATGAACATGTTTGCAAGGTTTGATGAAAATCCAGCAATGACTCACTGAGTTATTAAGGAAACAAAACGTTACGGACGGACGGACGGATGCACGCACGGACGCACGCACACACGGACAACGTGAAAACAGTATACCCACCACAAACAAAGTTTGCGGGGGGTATAATTACAATTATTTTGTAAACTTGTACCAACTATCTTGATTTTCATAGTTGATTTTTTGTTGTTGCCCAAAGAGGTTTGTCGCCCCAAGGCCCATATTTGACCTAATGAGTGCACATGGTCTTAAAAGTAAGTGGACAAAGAGTGTTTTATGCGGTTGTTGACACTATATGGGCTGCGGTCTTCAGGGTTTCAGACTAAGTAAGACTCATACTAGTCTGCTGAGCTACGGAGTCTAGCTAGAATAATGAAATTTGGTATGAAGCAAGCTAAGATATTACAATAGCAGTAAAAATAGCTAAAAATAGCAGATGCGCTGGCTGGTCTGTGCCTTTACTGCTCGCATGCAACACAGTCAAGTTTTTTGCGCAGCGAGGCCCATATGGGTTTCTGATTTTCAGCCAACCCAGTGGTGTAAGTTAATTGGTAGGTTCGTAACAAAATGCAAATTTGATAACAAAAAGCAATTTTGGTAACAAAATACAAATTTGATAATATATATGCAAATTTGGTAACGAAATGCAAAATCAATAACAAAATGCAAATTTGGTAACAAAATGCAAATTTGCTCAACAGATTTCTGGCCATTGTTTACCATCAATTCTCTCTAATTATTGAACATATTTATAAACGATATCAAATAATTATTTTAATATCATATAAAAAATGCTCCTTTTAGATATAGTGCTTTTAAAGGAAAAAGCCCCCATTACAGTGCTGTCCCTTTATAACGTTGTGGTCTATAGTGAATATGAAGGTACAATTTTACAAAGGAATTATAGGAAAATGATCAATTTTACAAAGGAATTATAGGAAAATCACCAATTTTACAAAGGAATTATAGGAAAATCACCAATTTTACAAAGGAATTACCCATTTTACAAAGGAATTATGGGAAAATCGCCCATTTTACAAAGGAATTATAGGAAAATCACCGTTCCATGGTCATTTTCCTACAATTCCTTTGTAAAATTCTTTGGTAAAAAAAAAAAATGGGAGCAACAACATGACCTTGTCATATCAAAATCTGTGTTATAATGAGATAAATATAAAGGGACTGCACTGTAACATGGTAGTAAATTTCTGTAGAGTAGACACAGGTTTAGAAAAACAAAAAAATTCAGCGTAAAATTGTAAATATTTTCTTGCCCATCATTTTTAACATACGTTTTGGGTGCTCAAAAGAACCATCTCATTGAGACGGTTCTTTTGAGTACCCACAACATATGTTTTGGCTGAAAAATAAAAACAAATAATATTTTGTTACACACTCTTAACTAAAGGCCTGGAGTAAGGTCTCCTTGCATTTTTCCTTTTCAGATAACAAAAATAAAGAGTTATCTTTTTCCATTGATCTCGAATAATTCAGTCTTAAAATGACTGAATCTATAGACACAGTAAATAGCTGATAGACCTCAGAAATAGGGCCTTCCAGTGGCTGTACTTCTACACCGAAGAAATCACAACTTTTGGCAGATATAACAGTATAAGCCAACACAGGAGATCATGGTACTTAGCCATTCGGGAAAGTCCGCCACAATTCGAGAATCAAATCATGCCTGGGGTGTATGTAAGGAGCATTACACATAGTACTATGTACTAAAAAGCTCCTTTTTGTTAGCCGGAACTGGTGTATGGAAAATTAGTTCAGTAGCATGAGGGTTCAGCTCTATTAAAATTGATAATTCTGATTATCCGCAAAGTTTAATGAGCAGAATAAATGAAGTTTATGTTTTTTCAATAAAATAACGCTATTTTATTAAAAAAACATAAACCTCATTTTAGCCGTTTTTTTTGCTGCAATCACACTTGTTATTGTATAAACATGGTTTCTGTCAGCGTCACATTATATAACATCAGCATCACCATATATAACGTCAGCGTTGTGATATCACCCGCGTTATCAAAGTAGATCCTCGATGTACATCCGTGGTCTAACTCGACGGGTGTACATCGAGGCAGTTCCGATTGGGTACTTAGCATTATATTTATTGCACAGGTGACCAATGTAGGCTCAGATGTACCTGCCAATCAGACTGCCCCGATGCACAGGCTGGTCTGCACCTATGTTGTCTGCAGAGGCAAGATGTAAGAAATTAGGCCATGGTCATATTATACTATGCGTAGAAGAAGCAGGTCTTTTTCACCAATTGTTTGCTGCATCCAGTTTCTAGAACTTCACGCCCTTTCAATCTTGCAGCCATCTTTGAGAATTTCTGTTACAAAGTCAGCTAAATTGAAATATTCCTATGCCTATGAAACTAGTTCCAACAATCATCATAAAACTGGCCGTCCTACGCCATCAGCAAAACTGCATCAGAGAAACTTGACTTTCACAGCCTTTCAATATCGCAGCCATCTTTGGAAATTTCTGTTACAAAGTCGGCTAAATTGAAATAATTCCTATTGAACTAGTCCCAAACATTCATCATAAAACTGGTACGTTATAATGTCGGTCGTCCTCCGCTATCAGCGAAACTGTTTGGCAGTCTTCTTTGCAGTCATCTGGGTAGTAAGAAATGAAATCACTTTCACCGAACTGGCTAAGCCGAAACACTTGTATTCTTACACCTAGACTGTACCCTAGAAGAAACATCTCCACCTGAAAAATTGATATAAATTATTGCACAAGTGTTATCATAAGTTCAGATAAACAAAATTTTAAAGGGTAAAAATTGTAATAATTTCTAATCTAACAGTTGAAACATTTGTTTTGGGTGCTCAATAGAACCGTCTCATTGAGGCAGTCCTTTTGAGCACCCACAACATGTTTTTGTTGAGAAATAAGAAAATTAATTTTAAATTAGTCTCTCAAAGGCCTAAATAGATTATAAATTATTGCACAGCTGCTACATTTGTTGCTTTGTTGGAAACTCATCTCAAATAGATATGCTTATTGTTTGCTGTTTCTTGACTTTTGGGTTTCTCAAATATCTGCATTATTTTTCACACACTTTTTTCATTTGAAAAGGTATGAAATGCTAAAAACCTAAATTTAGTATCTTGTAAGCTTTTGGAGAATAGATTTTCTGATGATGGGGTTTCAGACAGCATGCTTATTTAGATATTTGTGGATAGCACTTTACTAAAACCAAAATCCTTTAAAATACTAGTCTTTGATATAATACCAATTATATCTTGGTCTTCAAAATTGGCCTCCAAAATCATTTTAGAAAATGACTATATTTTTGTTTGTTTGATCTGATTCTTAACGTCCCAGTCAACAATCTTTCAGTTACGATGGGACGGGTCTTCCTGGGTCGAACCAGTACTAAGCTAGGATAAATGTGTCTTGCTCAAGGCCACAACGCAGTGAGGCCGGTGAGGCTTGAACTCGCGGCCCTTCTGTCTCGAGTCAAGCACTCTACTACTGAGCCACTGCACTCCAATTTATAACATGTACTTTGATTTTCATCAATTATATCTTGGCCTCCAAAATCATTTTTTCAAAGGACTAAAGGAAAATAACCACTGAAATGGTCATTTTCCTATAGTTCCTTGTAACAAATAATTGTTTATTAATTGTTTATAACATGATTCACTTATAACAATGTCTATATGTAGTGTCTTTAAGGGCATTGTAGGGAGATCTTTACCTGTTCCAAGCCACCAGACTCCCCAACAGGGTTAAGATGGTTTTTCACAAACTGTTCCACCGTCTCGGACGTATCTCGGGCAAACATCAACCACGCAAATACTGGAACATCATTCCCTTGCGACAGATCTTTATGTAAGTCTATGATATTAAGCAACATCAATAGTTTGGCACCTTCCATAAGTTCAAGGTCACTCTGAGCGCTAGAATTCAGCAAGTCAATGATTCTCTCCTCGCGATCTGAATATACCGTGTGGCTCTGAAGTTCTTCGAACTGTAAAGATAAAGAAGGAAAATATTATAAGAGTCTATCGTGAGGGTGGGATAGAAAAATCTGTCCCGAAGATCATCGATTGGCATCACGAGGCTTGCCGAGTGATGACAAACGGTGATCCCGAGGGACGGATTTTTCTTACCCATCCTCACAGGAATAATGGATTCTTTTTCTTGCTCACCACTAAATACCACATTTTGTATTGAAAGAACATGAAAAAGCCTTCCAGAAAGTCATGAATTCACTGAGATGCGACAAGGTGACGTCATTTTATCATTACAATGACGTCACTGATCAACATGCGGCTGACATGCTGTTTTTCGTTTTTATCTTTCCCTAGGGCTGGTACGGGTATGTGAGATAGAATATCTCATATGGATAAAAACAATGGAAATCCCGATCTGGTGTGCGAGAAAAACATTTGTTGCCCAACAGCCTTTTATGTTAATAAATGAGCCCACACATGGAAAAACCAACAAACAAGGCCTGTGCACAAAGAGGAAATTCAGATCAGCCTGAGCATTTGCCAGGTCAGATCATACATGTAGTTTTCACTGAATTCATATAAAGCCTAGAAGATATATTTGTTTACTATTATAACCAATATTTCTGGTTTAAATAATTGCTGACCCTAAAAATATGTTCCATCAAAAAATCTATGCAAATTTCAAAATTTAATGGGTCTTTTAAAATTTTGATGGTAACTTTTATGTTCTCAAGAATCCTTGACACTCTCTTGAAAGCAAATGAATAGCTTATATATGAGTCCAAGTCAGTTGAACATAACTCGGGGAAAGTCCCTGCTATCTATGCCAGGACTTTAGTTAAGAGTGCTAACAAAAAACTAATTTTCTTATTTCTCAACCAAAACATATGTTGTGGGTACTCAAAAGAACCGTCTCCATGAGATGGTTCTTTTGAGCACCCAAAACATATACACATGGAAAAAAGGTAGGGAACACCTCCTGTATTACGAGGGTAAACTTTTGACTATTTTTTTTTCTACAATTTAAATAGTATTTACAATATTGTTTAATTTATCTTAGTTTTAAGCATCCAAAGATGCTCCAGAGTGAAAATTGCCAATATCCAGCAGTTAATGCCGCTGGCAGCAGCCATCTTGGATACAGCGGTTCAATTTCTGATTTTAGGACCCCATTTTTATTTCTTGCAATAAATTCTTTCCATGACGTTTGATTGTGCTCTTTTTGCATAAGCATAAAGCTGACAGTCTGTGTGACGATCTTTGATAATTATCAGTTGATTTCCTGACCTTCTGTTTGTACAGGGGGCGTACTTGACCGATGGCTAGTTTGCATGCCACATTTCCTTCTTTGTCTATACATTTTGCAGGTTGTTAGATTTTAGCCAGAAGTTGAATATGACCTTTCAAGACTACCAAAACACATATTCTGGTCATAACACCACAGCAGAATTATTGCACTATTTTTTTAAAACTAACTTCATCAATTCACAGGGTATGCTCAGTTCATTCATTTTATGCTGTTTTTGCTTTCCAAAATTGTCTCATGTATCGTGCAGAAACTAAATGGCAAACATGTATTCTGGAAAATTGAGATTTCACGTGTGGCACATTGCAGCCTTCGTAACACAAAAACGAAATCCCATGGACTTCAATAATACAAGCTGTAAGTAGACAATGCTGTCATATGTGTGCTGTCAAAAATCCAAGATCGCCAGTTGATGGGTAATTGGAATCTTTAAAACTTGAAAATAGGGCTTGAAGTGTTCCTTAACTTTTTTCCATGTGTATATGTTAAAGTTGGTAGGTAAGTAAATATTTACAATTTTACGCTGAAAATTTTTGTTTATCTAAACCTGTGCTATGTAATGATAAACAACTTGTTGGGAAAGCAAAAAGATTGATCCTTGATGTTTGCTTCCTTTAACGACTGTCGGACATGAAAGCAAACCTTTGAACTGTTTGTGGTTGTTCCATGGCAGTAACCAGTACTAGGCCGGGTGGGTTTATTGTAATATGGTTTTATGTCCGGGAGCACCCGAAGGCTCAAACGGCTGTGGCTCTGGTTTAAAATGTCTAAGGAGATGGGGCCACAGCTTAAATTCTCATCCAATAGACTGGTGGAGCCAGGGATCTAACGTGGGACCCCTGGGTACAAGGCGAGTGACTTATCCACTACACCATGTCGGCTCCAAAGCGGCTTCGAAAGCAGACCTTTATGAGTACTTAAAAGAACTTTCTCAATGAGACAATTCGTTTGAGCACCAAAACATACAGTCACTTTATAATGCACCTCATTATAACACAGATTTGGATACAACATGGTCATACAACGTTGTATGTCCCATATTTTACAAAGGAATTATAGGAAAATGGTCATTTTCCAATAATTCCTTTGTAAATTGTCCCTTCATAACTCTATTCACTTAAATAACAGCCTTTATCATATGATGTTACTGTTACTCAGTGGATACCGTCATGTCATAAATAATGATCATTTCACATTAGATTATATAACAGCCTTTATCATATGTCAGTGGATAACGTCATGTCATAAATAATGATCATTTCATATTAGATTATATAACAGCCTTTATCATATGTCAGTGGATACCGTCATGTCATAAATAATGATCATTTCATATTAGATTATATAACAGCCCTTATCATATGTCAGTGGATACCGTCATGTCATAAAAATGATCATTTCATACATGTATTAGATTTATTAAACTTGCCGAAGGCTCGTTCAATAAATTTCATATGAAATGATCACGAGTGTAAGATCCTCATGGATCCCAAACATAGCATTGTAAAGGGGACTGTAATGTAGGTTAAAATTGATGGATAAGAAAATATTTACAATTTTACACTAATTTTTTGCTTGTTTGATGTGATTCTTTAAGTGCCAGTCAATAATTTTTCAGTTATGTCAGGACAGGTCTTTCTGGGTTGAACCAGTTTTAAGCAAGGATAAATGTGTCTTGCTACGCTGAAAAAAATGCTCATCTTGACCTATAGATGTGCGAGTATAAGAATTTGTTTGCATAGTCCTTTCCTATTTGGCTTAAATTAGTAATTTGAGAACTAAACCAACTTTTAAAGGGTCATTTGACATGTTATACATCCTCAGTCACATAATACTGATTATTATTGAACAAAAAATACTGGATCATATTCCTCAAATTAAACCTTCAGTGCCACCTACAATTTGCAGCAGACGACGATTTCAAATTTTGCCACTTTTTCAAAAATAACAAACAAGACATGATATTTTATGAGAATTGTCTGCTGGCAGACGATTCTAATGAAATATCATTCCTTATTTCTTTCGAAAATTAGGAAAAATGTGGCAAAATTTGTCGTCTGCTGCAGTTGTGATTGGCACTTTAAGGGTTAAACCTTCAATCAAGACAACTGTTGTCTGCTCTCTCATCAGCTTATGTATTTTTGGTAGTCTATACATGTATTGCAAACAATATGAACCCAGATTAGACTGCTCCATCAGGATCAGTCTGATCAGGATACATGGTGTTTGCTTCCATGTTGAGCTGGGTTTAGACTGCCTGCAATTTGAAAACAGTGTGAGCAAATATGTGCAGACAGCAACACTTTTTGCCCAGAAAATGTCTGGTTAATACGTCTGCTGCACATATTCAAATCCACTCCAGACTAATTTTATCATGCAAGCAAAGGCTATGAACCCTGATCAGACTGCTCCCATATGGGAGCAGTCTGATAAGGGTTTATAGCCTTTGCTTGCAATATAAACTAAACTACCTAAGAACAAAAGCAGACAAAAAAGAAGACGACAAAAGTTATGGCTGGCAGGCAAAGGGTTAATAAAGTGCCACCTATATTTTGCAGCAGACGACAATTTCAAGTTGTGCCGCTTTTCCAAATAACAAATAAGGAATGGAATTTCATGAGAATCGTCTGCCGGCAGACAATTCTCCTGAAATATCATACCTTATTTTTATTGAAAACTAAGGATGTTTTAAATTTTGTCATCTGCTGCAGTCGTGATTGGGGCTTTAAGGGTTAATTATTGGAAATTACAAACCTTTGTGTAAAGGGAATCCAAACAAGACCTCATCACATCCAATGACGTTTTACTCGTGAACGGTAATCGGTTGGCAAAAGTCCAGTGTTTGAGTCCCGAGGACGGATCACCAAAGGCCTGAGACAGTTTTTGAAGGATACAATCTTTGGAAGACAAACTATTAAAGGGAGGTAAGTTGTTGATTAAGCACTGAAAGACTGCTCCTCTGATAGCACAATAATTATCTCCCCTGATCTGTCGCAGATGACAGTACTGGCAAAATTTTGGGACTTCTCTGTATGCCTGAAAAAGAGAATATTAATTTTGCTTACTAGTGTCATCTGCTGATAACCTTTGCAAACAGTTTGGACCCAGATAAGGCCCGACAAAACACCTGATTATGTGTTGCCTTAAAAGGACAATGAGGCTTCTTTAGGCCAGATTTTTTTTATGAGTTGATTAACAGGAGTTTCTTTTCCAGATTTAGGGTCAGGGGGTGGAAAAAAAAGAAAAAAAACCCCTCTGAAAATGACAAGTGTGCCAGTGTGCTTGCACATTCAAAGTACAAAAGCAGATTAAGATACGCATTAAGCCCATTTGCTGTGCAAACATGTTTAACAAGTAGTTTGTCACTTTCCCATTGGTATCCTGGGTCAGGTGTGGTACTTGATTGTATCGATTCCTGATCTTTGCACCATTACTTACTTTTAGTGGGCCCAATTGTATGGAATAGAGTTTTAAAAACTTGCAATGGTCAACCAGTTTTTGTATTTTTTCCAGTTTTAAATTAAGAACTAACTTTTGACTGCATACTTTACCCTTTGCTTAAAACAATAACAATTTTGTATATGCTTAGCATAGATGAAGCTTTTTGTAAAAGCTTACACTTGTTATTGACTTACTGCTGTTGCAGCCATACTTGTAAATAATGAGTTCTCTCTCTTGAATGTTTTCTTTCAAAGTAATTATAGAAAAATGAATGATTAGGCTGGCATTGTCGAGTTTATAAAATGGCTATGAAATAGATGTGATTGCAGCATTACATTTAAGAAATGAATTCGATTTTTGCATGGTTCATGGAATCGTGAATACTTTGGGTCTCTTGCAAAGTAAGTGAAGAAGGGCATCACGTTAGCTTTGCACGAGACCCGATATATTCATGATTCCATGAACCTTCAAAAAATTGAATTTATTACTAATATTTATATTTTATATTGTCTGTCAAGTATCAATTTTCAACTTTCATATAATTGGCTGGCTTTCTAGATATTTTAAATTATACTAATGGAGGGTTGGGAACAGCCAAAACGCCAAATTCCTGTGTTTAACGTCATGACGATATGCACTCTACGTCAGACAAACGTCAGTAAACAAACAACATTATTGGATGGCGTTGATGTTACCGCCCAAACAGCCCTTGTGTTGTCGTTCATGAAGCTATGAACAACATCTCAAATGTAAAGGTTCATTTCAAGACTCACAGTGGAAATGTAAATATAATTATGTGTATACTACAAGGCATTACATACATTTTTCATGAGTTCTGCTCGTGGCGTATTTCCTCTCCACTCCCTCTCTGCATAGTCTATCAGAGACAGTTTGGTCCCAATGTTACACACAGCCTCGGGTACCAGTCTTGATGGTTCCTCCTCCTGGCCAGTAATCTCCCCTTCTTCATGGCTGATTGTCTCCCCTGTCACCATGGTTTCAGATGGACTTTGACTAGATGATTGCTGTAGTCTGGCACTTCCTAAAATGTAGGAAATATTGTTATGGTTGGTTGCTAAACAAGATACAATTCTTTTACAAGCTGCTCATTTAAAAATGATCGATATAATCAAAAATGTGATTATGAACTAATGCTACGATAACAGCGGCTCCAATCAAATGTTTTGGTACAGACCTTGCAGGCTGAAGCTACAATAGCAAACAGTCACACAGCATATTTTATTGAATTTTTCAACAATGACAATGTTTGGATACAATCTGCATGTGTCAGACATTAATGGAGTATAAGGGAATACATTTTGCAAAGTTTTTAATTGAAAATAAATTTTAAAAGCAGTTTTACCTTCTGCCATATAGGTATTCTATAGGTTAACATGACTGTCGGTATCATAACTGACTGTGTGGCTACGGTTCCATTACCCGGGTTCCATTATAGGGGATGGTCTTGGATTTAGCAAATAATTTATGCCAACGTTATAGCTGACTGTCTTATGCAATCTTATCTCGTGTGTATAGGATGTGCACTAAGGACAATGTGATGGTAATATTGAATCATAGGGTTTTTGCCTTCATAAACAAAAGGCAAGATTTTTGTGCAACTGTACATAATAGCTTCTATAAATCGGATTACTAAAGTGACTTGAAATCAAGTCCTAATCTTTTCTTAGCTTTATTTACTAGACAAGATTAAAAATAAGCCAGCTCATGAGATATTGATTGCAAATTTTTATATACTATTTGCAGTAGAGGCTTCCGAAGTACAATGGCAGACGACAAAGCAGACAACATTGTCAGTGACAGTATTAAAGAATGACTTTTCTTCTTCATGTTCGATGGGCAAACCATAAACAACTTTAACTCGACCATCCTCACAGTTAGTCACCATCCTCAAGTGTTAGAAGAGGTTGCAAAATATTTACACAAAATTCTTGACCTTGTACAGCCTAAATCCTTACCATGATGGCTACAGTATATCCTGTTTTGGAAACAATGTAGATCCTGATCAGCTGGCTTCTTAGAAGCCAGTTGATCAGGATCTACATTGTTTTCCACTCCGCTTATAAATGCATGCTAATGGCAGAATCTTGAAAATTGACAGAATGAAAATTGGGGAGGAGTGTAGAACATAAAAAATATCCATGTGTGGATCCAAAGGGGGGACAGGGGGTCCAGACCCCCCCCCCCCCCCCTGAAAAATCACAAAAATTTAGGGTTTCTAAGCAATACTGGTCCGGATCCCCTGAAAAATCACAAAGCTACCAAGCCAGCATACAATGTTGGGCCATTATCGGCCCGCCAGTGAAACGCCATTTACATCGCGTTTTGCTGGCGGGCCAATGATTGCCCGCTTATAGTGGTATTTTGATCCTCCCTCCCCTCATCAACTAAAAAAAAAAAAAGGTGTCAAAGTTGGACCCACTCTGACATAACTTTCTGGATCCACGCATCATGGTCATAGTAAGGGTTAACCTTGTCTCGGTACTTACTGACATCACATATTTCCTTTTCTCCATCCATCCACAAAATTATTTGTTTGTGTCATAATATCTCAACAAATAACAACCTGATTTACATATACATTACTTATAAATATATAACACATGACCAGATAAAAAGAGTACTTGATGAACAATATCAGACATGAATCCAAATTCTCCGCATTGAAATTGCAAATTGTCAATTCAGCAGAGCTGCCTCAGCTAGGTCATTCTAATGACCACACACAATGTAGGTTTCGTATAATGAATTTTGCAGAAACTAATGCCTGTTTGGCACATTAACAAGTTCTCCATAGGTTTTGTACTATGTACCTGAGTAATTTACTAAAACTCCAGATAAAGTGGCTTGCTTGCTCATAAATGTTTCATGCATTTGTTTAACCAGGCCTGTAGTTAAGAGTGTGTAACAGAAAAATAATTTTCTTCTTTCTCAACCAAAACATATGTTGTGGGTACTCAAAAGAACCATCTCAATGAGATGGTTCTTTTGAGCACCCAAAACATATGCTAAAACTTTTAATGGGTAAGAAAATGTTTTACAGTTTTCACGGGTGGTAATGTCGTAAGGGGCGATCAAAAGTTATGCAAACGGTCGCCTTACGAGAGCGTCCAGATATGAGTGACGGGATGAATATAAAACGAGCAAAACAGGTAAGTTAGCGACTTCTACATTTATTTCAATGTTTGCAGTTGATATTCAGAAATCAGGCAATGCTATTCCCAATAGTTATCATTTTTGTATAATGGGAAGCAATAGCGGAAGTGGAAAACCGAGTAGTTAGTCTAAAAATCAATTTCGCCTGGACGAGGGTATGTTGATTTTTTGGTTTTGATCTTAAATAGACATGGTTTAGGGGCTTTTAACATGTTTAGTGGCATGTATAGTGACACAAATATACCTAACATGAATTCTATTTTATGCCTTAATAGCGTTTAGTCAAAATCGGGTTTAAAATGTTGACATAAGCTAAATAGGAAAAAAAATCATGACTTACGACATTGACTCCCCCTTACGAGTCAGTTAACCCTTACGAGCCAGTAAGGTAAACACCCTTCATCTGATAGACAACGGATTACTCTTAAGTGTCTGCTAGAAAATTCTTGGTCAGGCGCTTGCACATTATCCATACATGATAGGGGGTCTCAATGGAGTACATTTGAAATTTGGGCCCAATAGATCGCTAATTTGTAAAGTTATGCCCACAAATCGCCAACTAGTAAAATTGAAGTCCCCAAATTGCTAATCAGTTAAATTTTGGCCACAGAAAACGGTAATCAGTAAATTTTAGGCCCAAAAATCAGTAACCTGTCTGGAGGCATTTACGAGGTGGAATAGCTGAATAGCGTTTTCCATCAAGTTCATTAATTGATTAAAGGTGCCACTGTGCTATTCAGTATTTTTTTGCACCCAAATCGCTTATCATTATATTTTATGCCTTAATTCGCTAACCACTAGAAGCTCTCATTCCACTATTGGTTAAATTTAGCCTAAAAATTCGCTAACTGTTAAATATAGGGCCATACTTCGTTAATAAGTAAACCTCATTGATACCCTCATGATATGCACTTGAAATTAATCATCCCATCTTTAAAGCCTTTGGCAAAGAATAAAATGTTTATGAGACTGTTTTCTTTTGTTCTTTGTTCAAAGAAGAGTAAATTAGGACAGTAGTACCGCATGGTTTGAAACCATTACGAGAGCAACCATGTGATCAGAATTCAAAATAATTTAGAAGAATTTATTGATGAATGATCTGGTTCCAAACTAGCGAAAACATTACACATCAAAGACATGGCAACCAGGGTGCTTCTTTACCTATATAAGAATCTTAAAATATCTTCTTTGAAATAATGATCAGAATTTGAGAAAAATAACACTAATTCACCCTCTACGAAATAGCGAAAACGCTATAAACGAATATGACCTGTCAAAAACATGGCCACCAGGAGGCATGACTTATTGAAGAAAGGAAATATTCAAATATCTTCCCTTAAAGCAACTCACATTTACAAAAGTCATGAAAACTTGGATTTTATACCCCCTTCCCTTCATTTCTCAGTTTTCATCTTCAAATTGGGTACCCATTTTCGACCAAACTGAGTGAATGCATTGACTTTTTTCGAAGAGTAAGATGCACTAAAATTTTAAGGATAGGTGGGCCCGTTAAATCCAAATATTAAACGCCTTCTTTCTGCGCATGCGTAGAAACACTGCTAAGATATGCGATGTGTGACCAAAGATGTGTTTTACATATGTTGTGTATGTATGTAGCAACATTTCATTGTTCGAATGCTATCTTGGATCAATGGAGAGGTGGGGGAGAGCAGCAGCTAAAACTGAACTGAAAGACATGTTTCAACTTTCCCAATGACAAACGTTACGTATCTTAGCATTTTTCGTACACATGCGCAGAAAGAAGATATTACACTTTTGATTCAAAGAGCACTTCTATCCATTCCTTAATAATTCAGCATGTTTACACTTTGAAAAAATAGCACTGCATTCATGGTCGAAACGGCACCAGGCTTAAGGATAACACATTAGGTGTGGGGGTAGAAAATGCAAGTTTTCACAACTTTGAAAACGGTGAGTTGCTTTGAAACATATTTTGATGGTTGACTCAGCAGGGACGAAGACCTCGCGCATACCAAAAGGGCAATTTGTTTGAAATAAGGATTATCAATAAAGGAATCAAAATTGATTTTTTGTTTGATTTGATTCTTTACGTTCCATCAACAATCTTTCAGTTAAACAGGGATGGGTCTTCCTTGGTTGAACCAGTACTAAGCTAGGATAAATATGTCTTGCTCAAAGACCACAATGCAGTGACGCCGGTGAGGCTCGAACCCGCGGCACCTCAGTCTCGAGTCAACTACCACTGAGCCACTGCTCTCCCGAATCAAGATTGAAGTAGAATTGTACGTTTCAACAACATTGGCCTGATCTTGTCAGGGAGGGACAGCATGAAGTCCTTCTTATAACAAAACAACAACACACGTCCCTTTGATAGATGTATGCAAAATGTTTAAAACGTCCCACCAACAACTACGGTCATATGGAGACTGGACCCAGGCATAAATTCTCATCCGACAGACTGGTGAAGCCGGGGATCTAACCTGCGACCCCTGGTTCATCTGCTACACCACGGCAGCTCCTAGATGTATGAGATGATGTTTAAGCAGACCCGGGGAAAAATATAAACAAAATTGAAGCCCTAGGCAAGTGCTAGCAGAGAAGTTGGGGTATAGGAAAGAGTTTGGTTGTGGTGGTGCACTCAGATTCGCTGCAATTGCTTTTTAGCTCTGTTCACATCCTTGCATGTTAAAGTACCAGGTTACGTAACGAAATCGCTTGGGATACACCACCACCCGATAATGACCCACACGTCTAGTGGAAGGTGTGTGTGTGTGTGTGTGTGGGGGGGGGGGGGGGGGCTCCACACCCCTTCCTCAAGGTTGTGGACCGTCTATGTTCATTTTTTCTGGCTAAATTATCAGGTCGGCTTACATTCCACTGACTACTTTGCTCCACACCCCTTCCTCATATATGTATCAAACATGCCCAAAAACATTAAAATTTGAGTATACTCCACACCCGAAACTATTCCCAGTCTAAGCCTTAGCCTAAGAGTGGCCCAAACATGACCCCCCCCCCCCCCCCCCCCCCCTCCAAAAAAAATCCCATTTAGTAGCAACCCACACACCCCTCCCGCCCCCAGCAAAAAAATAAAGAACAGATAAAGAAAATCACCATTTGAAAACATGCACATTGGTTGGGGTAGTGGAGGGTGGCTATATTCAAAAGTTTCCGTCTACAGTATTAGTTCCCCCCTCAACTATACATTTCTAGCACGCACCCCACCGCACACACACGCACGAAATATAGCTTACCCCCTTCCCCAAAGTATTCCTATCTTACCTTAACCTTAACGAGAGCCTAAAATGACCAAACTCCCCCATTCAATGGCGAACAATTATAATACTATTCCAAACTTTGTTGATCTTAAAATCGGGTTTAACCAGTACCAAGCAATTAATCAAGTATTTGTTTGAAGCCATAATGCAGCCCCTTTGCTGAAGCTCGAACCGGCAACCACTCGATCTTGCCAATTAGTCACTGCGCTCCTCAATATAATCAACTTGGAATTGAGCCATACCATGCGAAAATGCGTCTTAGGGATTTCTAGGTCGACCAGAATAATTTTAATCCAGCCTCCTCAGCCACAGAAACAAGCTGCATCATTGACATTCTAGTTTTAGCATGATTAGGCTGGCTTTAACATCAGTAGATATCCTGCTATCAAAGAAGCGAAATAATGGATCCTGTTCAAACTGCATAGGCAGGCTGATCTAAGCCTTTGTTGGTCGCAATTGACATTAAGCAGGTTTTCACATGACGAGGATAAATTGAATTTATATCAGTGACACGTCATGCATCACAACGAGAATATTTTCTAAAACTTATCTGTTCTTCTTTTCTCTTTGAACTTACCAAGTTTATTCGTCTTGTAAGGGGCAATCATACCGTTAGGGGCAACCAATGTCGTAAGGGGTAATGGGCAAAAAAAACTCGTCGCAGACACAAAGAGACGTCAAGAGGATGGTGTATACCGCTTATAGTTGGAAAGGATATGATTTTTTACAAAATAAAGCATTTAAGAACATTTATTGAACAGAACACCTTCATTAGCAACCACTAAAATGATATTATGCGTACACCTTACTCAGGAGAAAGTATATCATTCGTTAGCTGTAAACTTTCTTACGTCAGATTCTTTTGCCTCTTGTACATAAATGGACATTATTGGGAATAGCATTCTCTTTTTCCTTATATTAGGCTCCAAAACGGTAAAAACAGTTAAAACAGGACCACTCACATAGCTGATTCCATTGTTTATTGCTCCCGTAGCTCATGCCCGGATGATCTCATAAAGATTTCATTTGCGTAACCTTTCAATTGCCCCTTACGACATTACCACCCGTGGTTTTATGCTCAAATTTTTTGTTTATCTAAACCTATGAAGTCTAATGGTTTTTTGCCTTATGGCTGACTTTTTCAAAAAATTCTTCAGGAACACTATCAGAGTGTCAAATCTGGCGGTCATAATCTGGATCCAAACTGTTTGCAGACAACAAAAGTGGCTGCATCTGCAGCGGTCAACCAATTTCAAATTTTGTCCCTGCTTTTACGAGATCAACTTAGGCTTGATATTTCATGTGAATGTACACAGGGGATTTTCTGCCCATCTCTAGGGGAATTTCGACCCCATTCCCAATAAAAAAAACACACACCCTTTTTCCCAATACCATGTCCGTTTTTCCCAAATAAAGAAAAGTAAAAAAAAAAAAAAAAAAAAATTACTTTTTTTTCTTTTTTTTTTTTCTTTTTTTTTAATTTTTTTTTACTTTTTTTAGAGACCACTACTACTTATGAGAAAGAATGACCCATATCAGAATGGTACTTAAACACTTGTGCTTAAGTGTTATACTTGGCATAATACAATCTATAATAACTTGATTTTGAGGATATATTTTGCTACTCTTGTTATGTTCTATGTCGTTAATTTCTTCCTAACCTGTGCTTAAGTGTTATACTTGGCATAATACAATCTAAAATAACTTGATTTTGAGGATATATTTTGCTACCCTTGTTATGTTCTATGTCCTTAATTTCTTCCAATTTTG